>CM076583.1:360107641-360707641 GCA_034641835.2 Pinus albicaulis | reverse complement strand
GCCATTTTAAGAAGACCTTCAATCTCTTTCAAAGGATTCACTCATCAAGAAAATAATCTTTGCCATCAAAGATTTATATTGAAGATATTGTTGGAAGATACATCATCAAGTACCATTCAACAATATCCATCACCATTGAAGACATATGCATTAGAGAATTCAATCTAAGAAGGAGTTCCTAAACTTCATCTTCATCAAAGAAGTTGTTGGAAGGATAAAGTCACCCTTCTCAAGTAAGTATCTATGACCTTATCTAAATATGTCAAAATAACTTATTGTATAGAGAGCAACAAATTGGTTGGGTCATCGAACTTTAGTGCATGGAAGAAGAGGACGGATTTGAATCTAATTGAAAATTAATTTATGGACTACATCGAAGGATCTACAATTCAACCATAAAAATAAGACATTCTAGCACATATAAAATACATGAAGGGAGACATAAGAGCCTGAAGGATTCTTATAGAATCCATAAAGGACTCTCTCATTCCTTTTGTATCAAATCTAGAATCCTCAAAAGAAATATATGATAAACTATTGGAGTTGTTATTGAAAGGTTCTGCATGGGGAAATAATATCCCTGAGACAAAAATTATACAAACTGAGAATTCAATATCTGATGGATATTTTTGCAATACGAAATCAACTGTAGAAATTGGGAGAAGCAATGTCTAATGAAGACATTCTCACTATGGTACAAAATGCTCTACCTAAATAATTCACTTCTAGAATCGATGGGAAAGAAGAAGAAATATCATTCCAGAATCTATGTAAGATAGTAGAAACAAGATTGAAAGAAAAAACTGATACATGATGAATGGAATCAAGCCTTTGCAAGCATGGCTAGGAAGAAAGGAAGATTCAGTAAATTTGGTCCTCGGAATAAAAGAAGAAATATGGATAAAGCATGATGCTTTGGATGTAATAATTTTGGGCATTATAAACAAGATTTTCCTAAATCTAGAAAGGACAAGAGGAAAAAGGAAGAATCCCATGTCACAGATGAAAGGGAAGAACCTGATGCAAAGGAAATCTAAAAAAAGCGAAATATCTCTATTATGATTGAGATCATATTTTTCTTTAAGATATTTATGTTGGTCGTAAAATAGTATGATAGGAAGCAATGTATATTAATAGGATCATGATAGAAGCATGGAAGGATCACTTGAAGAAGTATCTCCTGGAAAATTCACTAATAACAACATTGATGGAAGGCATTCATTGAGATCAAGGGTCATAATTCAAGTAATCAATAGGGAAACAAGTGCTGACATTTTCTAATGGAGTTCTCTATGGATTCAATGGTTATAAATAAGGTAAAAGGTTTCATCGAGTATTCTAATTTACATAATTATGGTTTAGGATATGATGACATATTGATGAAGCAGGACAAGGGAATGAAGTTCTTCATTCTAGTAAAATTGTTGCAAGAGGACTCAAAAGGACAAGGATGAGGTACATATATCCATATGTTGACCATGGATGTTGTGAATTCATGTCATATGGTTGCAGGTGATGGACTTATATCTTTATAATTATTATCTATGAAAGGAGGATCTCTTCTGGTGCACAAGTTTCCACTAACATATGAAATTAAATATGTCCCCATATGGAATATGAGGTGGTTGTATACAAACAAGGAACTGGATACTGGAGGTTCCTGGGGATGAAGCTATGTGAAGAAATAATGGAAGAGATCATTAATTGAAACCATGTGAAGAGGAAGTTATCATCTGGAAGCTAAGAAGATGTGACTAGGAGATCTCCTAGGAAGATATGCAGACTCTGATAGAAGTATGATAAACAAGAAGACCCTTGAAAATATATAAATTTGGGAGATGTGCCAATATGAATAAAGGATGTTTATGCATACACGAATATTTCACGGTGAAAGATCATCACTGAGGTAAATTTGGATTTAAAATTTATTATGTATATGTTAATCTAGATAAGTTTATACAAAGCTTCCAATCATGTGGAAGGATGTAAGATCCTTGGGATATGGTTCGAAGGAAAGAAGCATGGCATAAAGGTGGACCATATGAGAAGGACTGGTGAATCAATTTCAGGTGGATGAAATGACTCATGGACGAAAGTGACAGATGATATGTGCCTTATGAAGCCAAAAGTTGAAGATTCCTCAATATCTAAATCCATGACATCGAGGGGAGGAATTCTTCATGAGAAGTTGGGTGTCTCGCCATTGTTGCTACAGATCCCTGGTTAAGAGGGAACCTGGTGGTAATTTTATTACTTGGAATAAACTTGAAGTTTGTTATTCATGAGTTAAGAGGGAGTGACGTATATGATTCTCTAAGTCAAGTGTCATGCACTAGACCAGGACTAAGCATCGTAAGTCTTAGTGAAGGCCATGAGGAGAGAATGGATAGACACATCATTCTGGTCTTCACCTAGAAGACATAATGGAGTATTGGGTAATCATATGGCATCAGATACTATTTGAGAATGAGATAGGGCATTCAATATAAGTGTAGTCAGGGACCGATATTCTTTGAGGGTTGGCTACCCAAGAAAAGAATAGTCCAAGATGGTCATACTCTGGGAACACCTGGGTGGAGTATGTACCTTAGAGAGACAATGAATATGGTGTCTATAAGTCATATGTCTCACTAGCATTATATCCCATTGTATCATTGAGAGATGGGGTTGTTAATCAAGGACTTGCACTAGGACAATGTTGGTTGATATGATGCTATATAGATGTGATTACCAATCTGATTCTTCTTATGAGATTCTTCAGATTGAAAGTGACCATGTACCGTTATGAATACCTCCATAGTTAAGCAGGAGTGTTGGAAAGTATAACTAGGATCGGTCTTCATATTGACTATGTAATTATGTATTATGTAATGAAGAAGATAATGATAAAAATATAAATTTTTGGTATGCTTGCTTCATGGGTTTCATGAGAAAGGTTTTATTATAGGTCAAAAGACTTCTTCTTGATGTATTTTAGGGATTTTTCATCTTTTCATAAGAAGTCATGTATATGAAGAGTCTAATCTAAGAATTATGCTCAAGACCTTGTCACATAAGCCTTGAAGTCATGGCTCAGAATGATGCTCCAGATCAGCGTTGAAATACTCTTCTAGACAGCCTCCATGTCAGCCTATAAAACAGAGATCAACTTGGATCTATAACTATATGATAGATCAAATTAATAACAGACAGGGGCAACTATATATACCCCTATATAAACTGTGCATAAAGGACATAAAAGATAAACCAAAAGTTTTTTGATTTGCATATAAGATGTAGGAACATTTTCGGACATATATGACTGTTTGAAGTGCAAGTTAGGACTGAGTTAAAGGAAATAGAAAAGTGAAGATACCAACTGGATTAATGCAAGGATAGTTCACCATAATTGTGACGTAAATTATGTGATATGATTCGTGTGAATACAGAGAAGTCTAAGAACAGTTTTGAGGACTAGTGCTACTTATAGAACAAGGTTGGTGCTGCTCGGTGTAAGTGAAAATAGAAGTTGTAAAATGATTATTATAGAATGCGGAAAAGGAAGTTTTTTGAAGGAATAAGTAATTGAGCTAAGATTTCTTGAACATAGATATAGTTTCTATAAGTAAGCATGTACAGATCAGTGAATAAAGGAAGGTTGAAAGGTAAGTCAGTGTTATCAAGGTGTTGAAGTATATCCAAAAGACCGAGGCTAGAAGAAGATACTACAAGGTGCTGAAGAATCTCTAGGAGGACTGAAGAACCAAGTTTCTTAGTATTTATGAAGAAAGTCTATAATAAGAATTCCTTACGGGTTTTCCTCTTCGAGAGGGAGTGGTTTTGGCCCTGGCTTGAAAAGCCTAAATCTGTGTCTCTTGTGTTTTTGGTAATTGACTTGATGAAATACATAATAAGCTAAGAAGAGAAGACATAAGTAAAAGAATTAATCTCACAAGTAATTATCAAGAAGGGAATTTGTATTAATCATTGCCCTACCAAATTATCAACAATATGAGAAAGAGACACAACATGGTGTGCCTTATGTGGATCAAGCTAGGGACATGAATAAGACATCAAGAAAGTCTACTGAGGGGGAAACTAATCATCGAAAAGTGGTCATTTAAGCTTTGGATGCAACAATCACTGCTAATAATAAAGCTTCAAAAAAAAACCCTCTTTACCAGATGATGGCACAGTTGTTGCACAGGAAACTTCAAATAAAGATAAGGAAAAATTAAAATAAATTAAGTTTCCCTCTAAAGGCAATATATTGGTTAGTAAGAAGAAAATCAAAATTGTCTTGACAATGTGGAAGCAACGTAATCATGAAGGGAAGGTAGCTCAGATTGTCCTAAATGATGATTCCTCTCTAGAAACATTACCTACCTATTTATATGAGAAGCATAATAATACTAATAATGCAAATATGTCCTAGATGATAATTCCTCTCCAAGAACATTACCTACCTCTTCAGATGAGAAGAGCATAATAATACTAATAGTGCAAATATGTCTGGTAAAGGTGTAAGTTCTCCAAATTTTTAGTTTAACACTGTAAATTCCAGATAAGCTAAGCAGGGATTGTCATCTCTATGACGTGGAGCATGAAATCCATTTGGTGGTAACTATACTTCATCATATAATGCAGTAAAGCCAAAGGTTGTGCCTATTAGTAACATTGTCAGTGGTATACTAAGGGATGTGATTAGAGAAGGTTTCGTCGAGGCTATGATAGAGTTATTCTGAAGCCATTGTTGAAATTTCTCAGAACAACATGGGATCCTTTCATGATCAACCCTTATCCATATTTTGGCTACACACATAAAACCTTCGACTATGCTCCGTTTAAGCCAAATCTAGGTATGTTTTATAAGAATATTGGAATCACATATACCAACATGTTCCAATCTCAATTGGATGTTGTCTACTAAGATAGTAAATTGTTGGGGCTATGTGATGTAGATATCGTTGTGGTTGAAATTGGGTGGCCATCAGTTGGAGATCTTGACCAACCTGTTGTCAATATGGAGAATTCTATCTCCTATAATGGGAATCTCATTAAACTTTTCAATTCTAATTCGGGAACTCCGTTCATGCCCAACAAAACCTTTTATACTTATATATCTTCTATTTTCAATGAATATTTGAAGTTTGGTCATACTGTAGAGTGAAACTTTGGGTTATTCAAGCCAGAGATGACCATGGTTTATGATATTGGGTACATGAAGTTTGGGGTATTTCTTAACACTTAATGACTCAACTTTAATAATAATTATTTCAACATTATTATTTTTGTTTTGTTTCAAAAATGCCTAGTAAAAAATGAATGATGTGCTAGACTAGAAAAGCCCCTCATGTGGAGTCGAGAAGTATTAATATGATCCCAAATTGTTTGTTTTATGTAACAGGGGTTGTGAGCCCAAGGGTTTTACACTTAGGCACTACACTGGTCTAGGATTAATTTGATCAGGCCATAGGGATTTGAAAAGGTGCTTGTAAATGGCTACAATATGTTAATGGGGCATTAGAAACCCATGGAATGGCCTTTTTATAGCTAATACAACCATTGAAACACTTTGAAAGTAGTTGTGGGTAGAAGGATATATCCATGAGTATTTTTCATATGTTTAAAAAGTACATCTAGGAATTATTGGAGATGTGTATTATAATCACAACCAAATTTTGTACAAGACTTTTATGCTGTGTCTCTTCCATCTCTGCCATTTATTACCCCAAGGTTGCATTTACTTGTTGTATTTATTAGTGCCAATATTCATGTTTCAAATTTATAAACATTCTCAATATATTTACTTGTTCAAAGTGCAAATTCAACCAGCTATGTAATTGTAAACTATCAAATATTCATTATTTATTGAGTGGTTTTGCCTCATGTTTATTTACATCTAAATTAACATTTTGGACTATTAAAAGTCACTGATGTTCTGTTGTACCTTAAGGGACAATCCCTTAGCTGTGATAAGGAATCATTGCTTAAGACATTTTATAATTATGTCACAAATTATTTATGTCTCTGTTTTATTAACCCTCAAGTAATTATAATCACACCCTTAAATATCAAATATTATGAATGCTTTGCAATGCTACCATCTGTTAATGTTGAACGAAATGACTGGAAGAAAATGTAAGGAGAAGTCCAAATTGATATGCTGCTTTATACAGAAAATACCATTCCAAACTTCGGAAGAAACATGTGAAAGAAATAGTTAAAACAAAGGAGCGCCAATTAAGGTTTTTAACTCTTATACACAGAAGTAAGAAGAGACCTGATGCTCATAACCTTGTTTTATTCATAGAAGGAAATACATAATGAAAACTGGAATACATTTCAACATAAACAAATTTCCAGAAACTTGCTTACTCATTCATTAATCTTTGAATCTTTGAGTAAAAAAATATTTGTCCAGGAGGTCCAAAACTTGGAACCTATAATGAGATTTTTTTCTCCCCTTTTATTCTCCCTTCTCAACCTAACTAATTAACTGTTAAAACAAAAACAGTTCAATAACTGAGTTTCTAATATTCTAACAATTACAAAATTATTTCTCTATTCGAAATAAACTAGATTTTACTGAACCCCAACCCTTTACAAATATGGTTAAATAAACTCATGGGTGCCTTTCTCTTTTAGTTAATAAGATAATTTAAACAAAATTCTTCAAAGTTTTACATTTTTCACATGGTACTATCGCTGAGGTGGATAATATATCTATTTGGGTCTCGTACTTTGTATTCAATTTATGATATAAAATTAATAGTTTCACAAAACCCAAACCACCTACGAGACCACCTCTTGCGGTTTATGAAAATAATAAGGGTGGTGCTGTAATGAACATCAACCGTTGATTTTTGATGAGCAGTTTGGGAAAAACCGTTTTGCGGGGCCACTCGTTTTCATAAAATTTCCTCCTTTTGTGCTTCCGCAAACCTTTGATGCAACTTTTTCCCTTCCAGCTATGTCTTTGCATCCTTATGAAAGACACATTTGATGCACCGCAATTGTTCACACCTTCGTCATCTTCTTTGAGTACGATGACACAACCTCCATATATTAATTTTGATGTTACTGTCAGAAATTCAGGATTTTGAAAGGCTTCCTTTGTTGTCTACCCGTTCAAAAGAGATATGAGTATAGTCTTCTCCCTCTGAAAGAGAGGAAACTGTACACTCAACCATATGGAAGTATTATTTGTTACATTTACTACAGACAATAGAAAGAAAACAAATCTGGAACCAATTTTCCGCCACATTTATCGTTTGCTGCCATTCATGGGCTGGTGCCGAAGTGATTTATGTCTTTACTCTTGCTCACGGCCTTCAAGAGCGCCTTTTCCTTTTGCTGAAGAAAACCATTTTAACAAACCAAACGAATATGCCTCATTCACGGAGAAAAACCCTTTTTCCTTTGAAAAGAGAAGAAAGAGAAATGGTGGGCCACGGGAATCGCAATCGCAAGCAGAAGAGGAGTGGGAATGTTTCGGGCGGAGGAAATCGCGATATGCGATGAGCAATGAAGCGAGGGGCGAATGTGATGCGATGCGCGATGGTGCGATGATCGCATCGGCGGAAAATGGGAAGAAGGAATTAAACGCCAGAGGGTGGTGCGGTCGCGTGATGTGATGGAGGATTATTGCATTGGTGGAAGATGGACGGTGGAGTTAAGTGCTGCGGAAATTTTGATAATGTGATGGGCGATGTTGTGATGCGATCGCATCGGCGATGAGCAGTCGCATCAGGGTTGTAGGAGACGCCAACACAAAGGAAAAAGGGACTTTGAAGTAAAGGAAAAATAAAGAAAAGGTAAGGATTTTAAAGTTAAAAGACAGTGAAGTAATGGAAAAAGGGCAGAGTTGTAATTTTTGAGTCTTTTATTCATTTGGGCATATGACGTCACTGCGGGGGGTCTCGGGGTACGGCTGAGAACTCTAGCTGGTGCCCTCACAGTCGATATCCACCGTTGATCTCTATTGCCTCCGCAGTCAACCTAGTCAACTGCAGAGGCACCCATTTCGTTAACTATCATGCCAATAGTGCCCGCGGTGTAATATTCCTTTTTTTGGTGTCACCTATGACAGGGCTAGGATGGACTTCCAGAGTTAGAAGCAGACCGGTCACAGGTATAGGTTGGTGTCATCAGTGCGCCCAGGGGATTTTTGGAGGAGTTTTGAGGATTTTCTATGTGTTCAGGTGGCATTCTCTTGATATATTCCATCATCCGAGAAATTTGGCTTTCGTTCTGGTGTATTCCGACAACTTTCAGAAATTTGAGTTATTTCTAGGCTTAACTTAGTTTATTACACTCAAGGTGGAATTCCGGGAGAAATACATGACAGAACACCTTAGTGTAATAGCTCATCAGAACCAGGACGAGGATACCTCCATGGTGGGACAGTTGGACATGAGTTTCAGTGACCGGAGGAGACGTGGTAGCCGATTTACTCTTTTCTGCATTAAAAAGGAATATTTTAATAAGAGGGAAAAGTGCTCCATGAATAAAATAATAATAAAATAATGCTCTAGAAGGCTCCAAGAGATCTATAAAATAAAGGGAGGAATCCATTGGGGAATATCTTTTGGATCATGTTATTTTATTGTATGAGAGGTGTGAGATGTGGTTCTCTACTTCAGCCGTAGCCCCAGGATGGAAACCCTCGGGTGATTTGTGAGTGTTGGATGAAAACCCAACTCTCTTGAGGAGACTTCATTCAGAAGTTTCACAGAGCTTCAAGGATTGGTGTGAGGATAATTTAGATCTTCAACTTGTGCTCAAGTGGGTTCAGTGACAGTTTTTGTCGTAGCCGATTTGCAGCAGTCTTCTTGCCGAGCCATCTACATCATTGCCAGTGTCATTCATCAGTTGGGCCAGAGATCTTTCTGGGTTTTACTCCGCTTGCTTAGAAAGCTCAGGTTCCGCTTTTCCTTTATGTTGATGTACTTTTTACCATGGATTAATAAAATGGCTTAGTGATTTTATCGGCATCCATTGTGTTATATTGGTGGTTGTGTGTTTATTTCCATTTATTTTGCTGCTCAAGTCTATTTCTGCATTTTTAGTTAAAATATCCCATTTGGGATATTACAGTGGTATCAGAGCATTGATCTTGGTTCATCCATGGGATTGATTTGAAAAAACCAAGATTAAGGGTTTGTTCCTTTTTCAGAACTAATATCAGTGTTGGAGAAGCATGGTCACTAAAGAAATTTTTTGTTGTTATTGATCCATTTTTTCGCATCTTTAATAAGTGACTGACAACTACACAAATGTTGCCTAATATTTGTGCGATAAAAGCCCAAGTATTCATTTGAATAGACAAGCTTTATGATGAAATGATATTAAATCATTTCAATTTATTTCAAAAGAAAGGGGTCGTGGGCAAACGCAAGGTGGGGTCCGTGAATTTTGTGAGGTGGATTCGTGTCGTCAAGATCGTAGTGTAGTCAAGACCATTGTGAGAAGGGTGAGAGCTGAATAGCATGAAGGGGAGTCAAGAATTCATGGATCCTAATATTTGATCACACATAAATTAAACGAATTGTGTAGTGGCTATATGGGACGCAGGACATAATGAAACCAAATGCCCATATATGCATACGATTTCCTAGCAATTTGGGGTTGCATTGGATCCCAATTCGCGTGTTGTTCAATACCTAAAAATCTCGTGCGCATCCCCTAATCAGCAAAGGGATCATCTAAAGCGGAAATATGAAGTTTGTTGATCGTGCATGGTGCGAATAGTGTGCATACCAATTCGTTGAAGGTTGATAGGGGAAAATTTCAATGTTCGAGTAATTTACACCTATGTTGATGCATTGAGCATTGAAATGTTCGATGGAATATTTCCAGCACGTGGGCCAAGGAAAAACTGGAAGGTGAGTTCCATTGTGGAGTCATCATATCCATCGGGGAGTCTATGCAATGTTGGATACACCTGAGCGAAGTGAAAGGAGCCGCAGGGCGATGTGCATGCTGGATGAATGAGGTTGAGCGCAGAAATTTTATTGAGCCTAATACAGTGCTGGAAGAGTCAAACAGTCAAACGCCATTATTGAACCACTCTGAGACTGAGACTCATTATTTTTTTTTTCAAAAGCGAGTCAAGCTTGGGACGCATTCATTGCTCAATTGTATCGAAGAGAAGGGTCAAAATTAAGAAGAGCATGATTTTCCCATCCTGTTTGCTGGACTGTTTCACGAGTTAATCGATTACGTGTCTTCCAGAATGAGGCTGAGCGTGTATATTGAGGCCAAATATTATTTTCTGGGTGGTTATTTATTTTACAATGGTCATGGAATTGTTTTGAAGTTCATGAAGTAAAACTACGCAGAAGCTGGTTTAGACGCTTAGAGGAACTTGCTATTGGGAAACATTCTTTGCCTTCTGCGTGTACATCAACTGCTTCAAATTTTTTATAAGGGTTGAGTTGTGGCTGTAGCAGGCAACGTAAGGCAGAAATGAGGAAATGATGCTCTTACTTGTGCTTCCATGGTGGTTGCCATATGCACAGTACAGTAGCATTGGGGAAACCAATTGGCACATTTACCTGAGCATTAACAAAACTGTGCAGGTATAATATTGAAGTTCGTGACTTCACTCATTTAGGTTGTTGATATCAGAAATTCAGAACTGAAGCAGAACACTATCACTATCATCGGGACCATCCAAGTTACCAGAATACCACATAGAAAAATGCACTAAACTTAGAAAATAACAGTGACCACATCCCTAGCTAAACCATGGAAGAATTCCTAAACAAATTGATAATATCAAATAATGCAGAAGTTAGTCCCTTGAAACATAACAATAGACCCTTCTCCAAGAAGGTACATAATTTTCTCCAACAAAAGCATCCGAGGAATTTACAAAAGGAGGAAGAAGTGGGAAATTGGTTGTATGCACTTGGGATGGAATTAAAGAGTGGAAGGTTAGAAAATGACTTTCCCGTGTTAGAGAAACTGGAATCCTGCCTTTCAAAAGTAGAGCAATCTAATTGGGGTTTAAATTGGGCTTTGGAGCCATCTATTTTTGCATTGGTACAAGCGAGATTCTTGGAACATCCAAGTGAGAGAGTCAAGCTTATAGCTGCCTCTTGTTTCAGTGATATTTTGAGGATAACAACACCCTTACCTCCCTACAATGATGATATTATGAAAAGAATTTTCAGACTGATAGTAGGAACCTTTCAAAATTTATACAACTATGCAGACTCTACATTTGGGAGAAAGCTTAAGGTCTTAGAAGCCATGGCCATGACTCGGACTTATGAGGTCATGATCGATCTTGAGTGTGATGGTTTGATTCTGCAGATGTTCCAATGCTTCTTCAGCATTAGGAGACATCATTTTGACATAGCCATAGCTCACATGCATTCCATCCTGTCGTCATGTATGGGAGACCATGATGCCATTTGCCGGGAGATGCAAACTAGGTTGTTGAGCCTTTGGAGGAGAGAGCAGTTGGTCTCACCCGCTACTTATGAGCTAGCCCAAGGGCTGGTTGAGCAAAACATTGAGCTTTTCAGGAGACAGTTGACCAGGGAGGAGCTGCTCTAGTTTGGTGGATCTGGGAGCAGAAATGAGCTGAGGAGGAAGGGACTTTGCTTCATCTGCAAAGAACCTTGGGGGCCTAATCACTCATGCTTTAGTGATGCAGATGGTGCGACAAAGGCAGAATAGAAGGGCATTCCTTCTGTATGCCAGGATGAGGACTCTTCTTCAGGTGAGTCCATGGGATCAGATGATGATGCTTCTGGGGAGCGAGAGCAGTCATGCAGAGATGATGACAGTAGACCGGAGTTGTGTCCCAGTGTGCAGGGTGAGCAGTCAGGGGACTCTACCGGAGAGACTCTGGGTGATGAGTCACTTGTGACGATTCGGCCAGAGCAACATATGATGGAGCCTAAGTTAGCAGGGGAGGATACTATACACATCATGCATGATAGTCCCTTAGGGGAGAGCCAGATGGAGGCTCACATTGAGTCTATGATGGATATACGGCTAACCTTGAGGTCAGCCACTGAGGAGGATCAGTCAGATGCACATACACCGAGTACGGTGATAGCAGTTGCAAATCCATATCCTCTGGGGATGTTGGAGGTTGATGGGATAGTCCTGCAGGGGGCTAACAGACAGCAGGAGCATTACATTCCCTGTCAGGAGATGGATTAGTTGTTGGAGATGGGGGAGCATCAATCATTGGACAGGCACATTGATGAGGTATAGACAGATACACATGTAGTCAACAGAGCAGTAGTACATTCAGTGAGTAGCACTCTCGAGGAGTACATTGATGGGGCTTGCAGCATATCTTTCCCACTTTGGCCCATTATAGAGAGAGGGGCCTTCTTCTACAGGCTACTTTCGTTGGCAGACAGGGCAGAGCAGTGTGAGTTGATTACGGGCAGGTGACCACACTCCAGGTGTGTTCCGTATGCAGTTGTTGCTACATTGGACTCTTCTTCCCGAATGGGTTGGCGGGAGATCATGAGCTGGTACCCTCTTGATGGTACGATTTTCTTCGTAGGGAGCACAACAGAGCAGGGGCCCTTAGACATAGCAGATGTGACATATTCCAGTTGGCAGTGGGGCACAAGTCGTCGTTTCTTCAACGCTGCATCCTGATTTCAGGAGAGTAGGATCGGCATTGGATTTAGTTAGGGATTGGATTGGAGAGAGATGATGAGTTGGTACACATTTGATGGGGAATTTTACACTGTCATAGATACAACACAATAGGAGATGTGGTCTTAACCTCTTAGAGCATCATTTTTAGCCAGAGGCAGTGCGCGATCCGAGCTGTGGGACTTGGGCGATGATTGGCCATGGTGGCATTGGGGTCTGGGAGGATTGTTTATTGACTGGTACAGTGAGAGATCAGTTGGGGTCCCAGCATTGAGGGGTCTATTCTGAGTGATCTGACACAGGTGCATAGCAGCACCCAAAGGTTTGTATGGGATCTGGGCATTGGGTCTCAGTTGCGGCGGGCCAACAGAGTGGCCCACATATTTGGATTGCTTGAGGGCAAGCAATCTTGGGGTGGAAGGTCTGTAATATTCCTTTTTTTGGTGTCACCTATGACAGGGCTAGGATGGACTTCCAGAGTTAGAAGCAGACCGGTCACAGGTACAGGTTGGTATCATCAGTGGGCCCAGGGACTTTTTGCAGGATTTTTGAGGAGTTTCTATGTGGTCGGGTGGCATTCGCTTTAGATATTCCATCATACGAGCATTTTGGCTTTCGTTCCAGTGCATTCCGGCAACTTTCGAAAATTTGAGTTATTTCTGGGCTTAACTTAGTTGATTACACTCAAGGTGGCATTCCAGGAGGAATACATGACAGAACACCTTAGTGTAATAGCTCATCGGAACCGGGACAAGGATACCTCCATGATGGGACAGTTGGACATGAGTTTCAGTGACCGTAGGAGACGTGGTAGCCAATTTACTCTTTTCTGCATTAAAAAGGAATATTTTAATAAGAGGGAAAAGTGCTCCATGAATAAAATAATAATAAAATAATGCTCTAGAAGGCTCCAAGAGATATATAAAGAAAGGGAGGAGGCCATTGAGGGATATCTTTTAGATCATGTTATTTTATTGTATGAGAGGTGTGAGACGTGGTTCTCTACTTCAGCCGTAGCCCCAGGACGGAAACCCTCGGGTGATTTGTGAGTGTTGGATGAAAACCAAACTCTCTTGAGGAGACTTCATTCAGAAGTTTCGCAGAGCTTCAGGGATTGGTGTGAGGATCATTCAGATCTTCAACTTGTGCTCAAGTGGGTTCAATGACAGTTTTTTTCGTAGTCTATTTGCAACAGTCTTCTTGCTGAGCCATCTACATCATTGCCGGTGTCATTCATCAGTTGGGCCAGAGATCTTTCTGGGTTTTACTCTGCTTGCTTAGCAAGCTTAGGTTTCGTTGCTCCTTTATGTTGATGTACTTTTTACCATGGATTAATAAAATGGCTCAGTGATTTTATCGGCATCCATTGTGTTATATTGGTGGCTATGTGTTTATTTCCATTTATTTTGCTGCTCAAGTCTATTTCTGCATTTTTAGTTAAAATATCCCATTTGGGATATTACATGCCGGTTGGGTCATCTGATTCAGACTTTGAATATCAGCACTCTCCGCCGATTGAATTGATCGGCCTTTAATCTTTTGATACGAAACCCACTTGTACAAAGTTTAAAACAGTTAAACTTTAATACATCAAACTAAAAACATTTTCTTTTTATGCCAAAGTATAAACTATAATACTTTAACATATTTGCTTTTCTTTCAATTTCAGATTTTTTTGTACTTTTAATATAAAATTAAAAGGATATGTAGATGATCCACAACATATGGCTCCACCTGGGGATAGTGTTTTTTTCCATGAAACACTAAGAACCTACAGATCAGTGCCTTCACTTCGGGCATGGAGTCAAAAATTGCTTGATGAAAAATATACAATGATATGAAACCGAATATGTACAATGATGAAATGACTACTTCTAGTGTTTCAAATATTTCCCATTCACAGGCAATTCTACTGCTTCTCCGTCAAGACTTTCCAACATGAAATTGTTATTTGTTCCGGCTTGAATGATTTTATACGGACCATACCATAAAGGATCAAATTTGCCATGCTTCCCTTTATCCTCTCTTCTTGTATCCTATCTTAGTACCAAATATCCATTTTGAAACATGATTTCTTTTTCTTTTCTATCGAAAATGGACTTCATTTTCTCCTGATAAGTGACCAAATTGTCTGTAACCTTATTTCTGTTTTCACTCAATTCCATCACTCTATTCATTATTCTTATCAAAGCATTAGGTTCCTCTTGAGCATCTTGAAGAAAAGATATTACTGGCCTTACTAACTGAGTGGGAAACAATGCTTGGGTACCATATACTAATTCATAAGGTGACTTACCAGTGGATCTCCTAGTAGTCATCCTCACTGCCGACAAAGCAAAAACCAGCTTTGAATCCCAATTATTTTGGTTCTCATTTATTGTCTTCTTCATATTTTCACCAACGTTTTATTAGAGGATTCTGCTAATCCATTTCCTTGAGGGTGATATGTTGTAGAATGGGACAATATCACATTATAAGTTTGACAGAATTGTATAAACCTGACTGAGTTGAAGACTTGAGCATTATCTATCACAATCTTCATTGGACATCCAAATCTACTGAAAATATTTTCATCCAAAAATTTCATTACAACCAAATCATTTGCTTTTCTGGAAGGGACTGCCTCTACCCATTTTGTAAAATAATCAGTTGCAGTCAAGATCCATTTAAATTTCCCACTTGATGGTGGATTGATTTCTTCAATGAAATCCAATCCCCATTGTCTGAAGGGTTCTTCAACAAAGACAGGAAGAAGAGGTAAAGGAGTTAACCTTTTATTTTCTACAAACAACTGGAATTTTTGACAACTTCTAATAGTTTTGTATACGTCCACAAATAAAGAGGGCCAATAAAAACCTGATTTAAGAATCTTGTGAGCAGTTAATTTCCAACTATAATGACATCCACACAGGCACTCATGGTACTCTTTAATCACTTCTATGGTTTCCTCTTCTGTTAGACATAACAGTAACACACCAGTAGGATCTTTCCAATACAACTTAGTTTCAATTATAACATAAGGTTGAGCTTTAAGTTTCAAGGCTCTGTACTTAGCTCTGTTAATTGAAGGTGGACAAGAAAGGAAACAAAAATAATGAATAATATATTTGTACCAGTTTGAACAGAGGAACTTATATTTAATTGTTGTTTTTGTCTGAATGTGATTTGCTTCTTCAGTGACTTCTTCTACAGGTGCAAGTAAACTAATTCCCAAATCTTGGAAATTAGATTATGTTAGCAATTTAGCCAGTCCTAGTCCTTTGACTAGTTTTGTTGGTTTGATATCCAAATCATATTCTTGGATTTTAGCAATCCATTTCCCTCTTTTCCCTTCAACATCACTCTGTACTAATACATCCTTTACAGCAAAATTCAGCACATATGCTACAATTTGAGAATGAAGTATATAAGTTCTGAAAGCCTTCAATGATTTAACCAGAGAATATACTTGTTTCTCCAAGATATTATACTTCAATTCCACATCTTGAAGCACTTTGCTAAAAAACGCTACACGCTGCTCACATCCTTCTTCATTTTTTTGTAGTAGCACAGTAGCAATTGGAGAGGAAGATGCAAATGAGAAAACTTGAAATGGATTCAAGTAATCTGGACTGATTAAAATAGGAGCTTCTTAGAGAGCTTCTTTAATTCTTCCAAATATTCCCTTGCATCTTTTTCCCACTTTACTTCAGCATCCTTTTTCAACATATCTATTATTTTCCTGACAATCTCAGCATAATTTGGAACAAATCTTCTCAGAAAATTGATTTTTCCAAGAAATATTTGAATATCTTTCTTACGTCGAGGCAGTGGAATTGTTCGTATAGCTTCAACCCTTGCTACATCAATCTTCACTCCTTGTTTTGAAACTGTATGGCCCATCAATTTTCCTTCTTCCAGAGCAAAAAAGGATTTTTTAGGATTCAATGATAATCCATATTTCCTACATTTTAAAAAGGCTTTCTCCAAATGTTGTAGGTGTTCGTCATCAGAACATGAAAAAATTGTAACATCATCAAGATAAATAACTACAAATTTGTCCCCTACAAACGCAATATCCATTTCCCTTTGGAAAGTAGCTTCTGCATTCATGAGGCTGAATGGCATCCTGGCATACATGAATTTTCCCCAGGGTGTAGTGAAAGTAGTTTTCTTTTGATCTTCCTTCTCTACAGCAACCTGATTATACCCGGAAAAACCATCAACCATGGATAACCTGTATGCTCCAGTTACTTTCTGCGAGACAAAGTCCATCTTTGGCAAGGGATAATTATCCTTTAGTGAAGCTCTGTTCAAGTTTCTAAAATCTACACATAACCTTATCTCTCCACTTTTCTTCTTGACCGGTACAAGATTGGAAACCCAATCTGAATATCTTAGAGGAACTATAATCTTTGCTTGTAAAAGTTTCTTTACCTCTTTTTCAATTAGAGCCAGTAATAATGGGTTAATTTGTCTGATTTTCTGTCTATGAGGCTTAATCCCATCTTTCAATGGAATTTTATGCTGAATAATACTTTTATCATAAGTTTTCAAATCTTAATGTGACCATGCAAATACATCTGTAAACTGCTTGAAAAGATCTACATACTTTTCTTTGTATTCCTTTGGAACTCCTTTAAATAGTTTGACCATTTTAGGCTCATTTTGAGTTCCTAAATTACAATCTTCCATTTCTCCATCCTGGGCTACCTTTTTCTGGTTTACTGCCACATCGTTAGCATCAAACAGTCTTTCAAGAGGTACTAAACCTCTGGGAAAAATATTATCTTTCAATTGAATTATCTTCCGGTCTCCAATTGTCTGCTTCAAATTTCTAGACATTTCACCTTGATCACTTTCATCCACTTCTAAATCAATTTGACTGTCTTCAAAATTTCCAATCATCGTCAAGAACTGATTAATCTGCTCATCATCCTCAAAGACCTGCCATTGCTTTGTATTATCAGGAATTGAAGGCCTGTGTCTCAACTCAATCTCATATCTCAACCTTGGATTGACTGGTGGTTTGAATGTACTAGTTGCAATTGCTGACGAATCTGCCATTCTATTCTCCTCTCTTAGAATAAACTGTAAATTAAAGGCCTCAAAATAATTTTCAATTAGATCCCATACCTCATTTCTATATGACCTCAATCTGGGATGCTTAGTCTGACACCAATTTTTAATTAGCCTTATGATTAATTCAGAATCACCAAAAACAGAGATAGACTCAATTCCCATCTGTTTAGTTTTTTGCAGACTTAAAATCAATTCTTCGTATTCAGCTACATTATTAGTGGATTCAAATTCCAGTTTGAAATAAAAAGGTACAAGGTTACCTTCAGGGGATACAAATATGAATCCAGCTCCGGTGCCCTCCTTAGAAAATGCACCATCGAAATAACACTTCCAAAGCTTATTTGAATGCAACTCCTTATGTACAATGGCTGAAGGGAGCTTCTTTTGTGAATCTTCAGCAAATTATGCATCTTCATGCAGCATGAAACAAGAGAGATCCTCTTTCTCTTGACCATAAATGGGGGAATTACCTGCATCTTTCTTGGTAGTAGTTTTCAAAAATCTGGTTTCTCTATATAACCTCCTTTCCTCCCCATTAAAAGCAGGAATGATGACATATGTGAAATCTAATTTCAAAACTCCTCCAAGTTTTGCCCCCCAAGATCTAGACAACAACATACCAAATTTGGCTGGAATATATGCTACTACCACATCCATCATAATACTCTTAGCTGGAATCTGGGCTAAGGAAACAACCATATCTTTGATAAGACCCACACACTTTACCCTTTTTGAATCAAAGGAATAAAGGTCTCTATATGGCTTGGTAATTTGCAAATCTAAATCTTTCATCACAGACAGTGGCATTAGATTATGTGATGCACCAGAATCTAGCATACAATTATGTAAAATTAAATCACAGAGCAAAATTGATATATAAAAAGGTGGGACAGAAAAATCTACCTCTTCAACATGAGGTCCAAAAGCAACCACCGGTTTCTCCTCTTGCAGGTTCACTATATAACCCACCTCGTCAGACTGAGATAAATTAATAAACTCTGCAATTTCTTTCGTATAAACAGGTGTTTTTACCAACTCAAGAAGTGGTATTTGAATCTTCACTTTTTCTAACTCTTTTGACAAGCTAAAAGTTTGATTTTGTTTTGTCAACTTTTCAAGTTCTTCTTGGTTTTTGTTTGAATTTGCAGTTTGATCATAAACAGTTACAATCTTCTCCAACATATTAGGATCATTATGTTTTACTTGGAAATCATCAGCTTATTGTTTTTCTTTTTCTTTTTCTTGATTCATGGGTTGTTTCCCCTTGTCTGATTTTTTTAATTTGGTTCTTCTGTAGTGGAGTCGCCATTGGAGTAGGTATTGATTCTGACTCTTTCTCTTCATCATCTTGAGTTATCAATCTCTTATTTTACCTCAAATCATATTTTTTATGTAATTCTGATTGCATAAAATCAGTAAATTGTTTATAGTAATCATCCATTTCTTCTTGATCAAATGAGATATCAATTTCTTTACTTTCTTCTTCATATTCTTTTTCAATTTCTTCTTTTGATTCACCATCCTCCATATACACAGCAGAAATTTGATCTTCATCTTCCTTTTCATTATCATCAACATAACATGATGGTGTTGCCTCTATATATAAAGGTGCTTGCACTTGATCTTGTTCCTTTCTTTCTCTTTGAAAAATCAGCAGGGGTTGTTTTCTGAACTGGTGATTAAAAACCCCTCTGTTTTGTTTTGTAGGTTTATTGTTGTCTATTTACATCTTTACTAATTTGTTAGACAATTTTTTTATGACCTTAGTCATATCATCGATCCTCTGATCTTGAGATAAGGCTTCTTCTTTGGCTTTTTCTTTATCTCGAACTTTCCGAGCAGCAGACATATTTGCCTCAATCTCCAAGGCATCAGTTTGAATCTGTTCAAGGGTGGGGGATCTTCTTTCTCTCAATGTAAAACTAAAATATAGCTCAAATGCTCCAGCAAAAAAAACCCTTACTCCAATAGGAGGAGGTTTCGTTTCTAGGGGAAAACTATTATACAACTTATTAAACCTTTTGACAAAATCATTCATATTTTCATTTGATTTCTTCTTTATTGCATTGAATTATGTTAAAGAATAACCATGGTCCCTTTTTTCTCCCCATCTCTGGATGAAATGTCTTTCTAATTCATCCCAATCATTTATTGAACCATTTTCTTGCCTCTCCACTTAGAGACTGCACAAAAAGTCTCATCACAACATCTAGATGTTCTACATTAAAATTTTTAGCAAATGTGCAGAACAAGGGCAAGTGTTGTTATGTAGTTATTTCATCTTCACTAGTAAATCTAGGGAGAAACTTGAGATACTACTGAGGAATTTCATTCATTTGTTGGGGTAGATTTAATGGTGCATATCTATTCATCAAGAAATTAGGGGCTACCATGTTTATGCCCTGATTGATTGCTCCTAGAGCCGAGGTAAAATGGATACCAGTTGTAGATGTGAATGAATGGGGTGGAACAACTGATATAGGGGTAGGTGTATGAAAAATATTAGAAGAACTGACAACTGTATGAGGTTGAGTTTCTGTAAGAGGAAATGATACAAACTCAAAAGATTGTTCTTCTAACATTGGTTCTTGCAAATGAATGGGTGAAGGTGAGGATTCTTTTTCCGGGAAAATGAGTTTCCGAGAAATATCCTTAGACGAAAATGTATGTGAACTGTTGCCTGGTGCAAGCAGTGTGGCATCAGGTGTATAAAATATTTTTGTTTTCTGGCCCTTCTTTGAAACTATATTTTCTGGATCAGACAAAATAGGAGCTTTTTGTTGAGAGGTATCTAACCTCATGTGAGGCTTCTTAGGAGCCAGAATTATTTTAAAGAAGAACAGCTTAGTATTTCCTCCTTTCTGAACAACCAGAGGAAATATGAACAAAACCTAGGGAAAACTTCGAATCTTCGTTCCTCGGCAACGGCGCCAATTAATGTTGTGCCTTAAGAGACAATCCCTTAGCTGTGATAAGGAATCAGTGCTTAAGACATTTTATAATTATGTCACAAATTATTTATGTCTCTATTTTATTAACCCTCAAGTATTTATAATCACACCCTTAAATATCAAATATTATGAATGCTTTGCAATGCTACCATCTGTTAATGTTGAACAAAATGACTGGAAGAAAATGTAAGGAGAAGTCCAAACTGATATGCTACTTTATACAGAAAATACCATTCCAAACTTCGGAAGAAACATGTGAAAGAAATAGTTAAAACAAAGGAGCGCCAATTAAGGTTTTTAACTCTTATACACATAATTAAGAAGAGACCTGCTGCTCATAACCTTGTTTTATTCATAGAAGGAAACACATAATGAAAACTGGAATACATTTCAACATAAACAAATTGCCAGAAACTTGCTTATTCATTAATATTTGAATCTTTAAGTACAAAAATATTTGTCTAGGAGGTCCAAAACTCGGAACCTATGAGATTTTTTCTCCCCTTTTATTCTCCCTTCTCAACCTAACTAATTAACTGTTGAAACAAAATCAGTTCAATAACTAAGTTTCTAATATTTTAATAGTTACAAAATTATTTCTCTATTCGAAATAAACTAGATTTTACTAAACCCCAACCCTTTACAAATATGGTTAAATAAACTCATGGGTGCCTTTCTCTTTTAGTTAATAAGAGAATTTAAACAAAAGTCTTCAAATTTTTACATTTTTCACATGGTACTATCGCTGAGGTGGATAATACATATATTTCGGTCCCGTACTTTGTATTCAATTTATGATATAAAATTAATGGTTTCAAAAAACCCAAACCACCTACGAGACCACCTCTAGCGGTTTATGAAAATAATAAGGGTGGTGCTGTAATGAACATCAACCGTTGATTTTTGATGAGAAGTTTGGGAAAAACCGTTTTGCAGGGCCACTCGTTGTCATAAAATTTCCTCCTTTTCTGCTTCCGCAAACCTTTGATGCAACGATTTCCCTTCCAACTATGTCTTTACATCCTTATGAAAGACACATTTGATGCACCGCAATTGTTCACACCTTCGTCATCTTCTTTGAGTACGATGACACAACCTCCATATATTAATTTTGATGTTACTGTCAGAAATTTAGGATTTTGAAAGGCTTCCTTTGTTGTCTGCCCGTTCAAAAGAGATATGAGTATAGTCTTCTCCCTCTGAAAGAGAGTAAACTGTACACTCGACCATATAGAAGTATTATCTATTACATTTACTCCAGCCAATGGAAAGAAAACAAATACGGAACCAATTTTCCGCCACATTTATCATTTGTTGTCGTTCATGGGTTGGTGCCAAAGTGATTTATGTCTTTACTCTTTCTCACGACCTTCAAGAGCACCTTTTCCTTTTGCTGAAGAAAACCCTTTTAACAAACCAAACGAATATGCCTCATTCACGGAGAAAAACCTTTTTTCCTTTGAAAAGAGCGGAAAGAGAAATGGTGGGCCACGAGAATCGCAATCGCAAGTAGAAGAGGAGCAGGAATGTTTCGGGCGGAAGAAATCGCGATATGTGATGAGCGATGAAGTGAGGGGAAAATGTGATGTGATGCGCGATGGTGTGATGATCGCATCAGTGGAAAACGGGAAGAAGGAATTAAACGTCGGAGGGTGGTGAGATCGCGCGATGTGATGGAGGATTATCGCATCGGCGGAAGATGGACGATGGAGTTAAGCGCTATGGAAATTTCGATAATGCAATGGGAAATGTTGCAATGCAATCGCATCGGAAATGAGTAGTCGCATCGAGGTTGTAGGAGACAACAACACAGAGGAAAAAGGGACTTTGAAGTAAAGGAAAAATATAGAAAAGGTAAGGATTTTAAAGTTAAAAGCCAGTGAAGTAATGGAAAAATGGCAGAGCTGTACTTTTTGATTCGTTTATTCATTTGGGCATATGATGTCACTGTGGGGGGTCTCGGGGTATGGCTAAGAACTCTGGCTAGTGCCCCCGCAGTCGATATCCACCATTGATATCTATTGCCTCCGCATTCAACCCAGTCAAGTGCGGAGGCCCCCATTTCGTTAAATATCGTGCTGGTAGTGCCCGTGGGTTGGGTCATCTGGTTTAGACTTTGAATATCAGCACTCTCCGTCGATTGAATTGATCGACCTTTAATCTTTTGATATAAAACCCACTTGTACAAAGTTTAAAATAGTTAAACTTTAATACATCAAACTAAAAACATTTTCTTTTTATGCCAAATTATAAACTATAATACTTTAACATATTTTCTTTTCTTTCAATTTCAGATTTTTTTTGTATTTTGTATATAAAATTAAAAGGATATGTAGATGATCCACAACATGTTCAATGATTAAAAAACTTTATTTTGATCCTGAGTGAAACTTCTGTGCCTATTTCAAGAGTCTGCGCATGGATTAAATGTTGACCAACCTTGAGGGAGGAAGTGAACTTGTAGCCTTAATGGTTCAGTATGAGGTGCTCCTCATCTTGGTGGTTCGATCTAAGGTACATTTTGATGAAATCGCAATTGTTTGGGCTATCTGTGTTGCGAGAAATTTATTATGTTGGATGTGATTTTTTATTTTGTATGTAGGATTGATTTTATTGTTGAACAGGTGTCCTATAGAACAATGTTGGCCTTGACTTACCAGAGCTTCTTCGGAGTCGTGTGTGGGAAATTGAGCACATCACCTCTGTATGTATAAAAGAGGGGGTTTTCTAGGAAGCTAAGGCTCCAAGAGCACAACAATGATATTTTGAGATGTCTCTCATTTATCTTCTGGACATTCACGCTTGTTCCTCTTTGCAAATATATAGTTTTCGTCTTGATTGCAGATGACAAAAATGAAGGTATGGTTTGTTCTTGTTTTTTCCCTTGGGAAATGGTTCAAATATCGTAGTGCTCTAACCTTGTTTCTCCTTTTTCTTGCAATGGAGGGTGGGGCATTTTCTCTCTATTCATTGTTGTGTAGACATGAAAACTTGACCCTTTTTTCCAACCAGCAACCTTTAGATGCATAGTTATCCACAGATATGGTTACCAAACCTCATGAAACTAGCCTAAGTTGTGCAATAAAGTCCTTCTTTGAAAAATCATCAAAGGAAAATTATTTGGATTCTACTAGTTGTGTTGTAGGGAACCTGGTTGGTGATTAGGGACTGAGTGCTCACTCCAATAATCTCTAGTTGGAATTTTGTTTTTCATGATTGAACTACAATTTTGAAAAAAAATTGGCTTGTAATTAGTAATTTAAATATATGAAAATGAAAAAAATAACACATTTTGTGTGAAAATTTAGGGCTACAATAGCCATTTGTGTATGCAATTGCTTTATTTCTAAGTGGACATTTTAAAGCTAGGTTCGTATCAGAGCTTTAAATTTTTTGATCTTCTTCTTTTTTGGGTAGTTTTGTCAGCAATTCACTGCATAAAAGTTAAGGTTGTTCATCTCGATGATAGTGAGCAAAAATCTACCCTAAAAACCCTATCAATCCTCAATTGTTTGTTATTGAATTTGAGGACAATGTTTTATTGACTTGATATTTGGAAGGGTACATTGTGATTTTTTGTGTCATCCTGGTGGGGCTCTTTACACTTAAACACTTAGGCACTCGGAATATTGGTTTCATATTTTCACCCATCTTCATAACTTGGCTTCTCTGCATCAGTAGCATTGGTATTTACAACATAATTAGGGGAACCCCAAGGTTTTTAGAGCCATCTCACCCTACTACATTTTTAATTTCCTTCAAAAGACTAAAGTAGATGGTTGGGAGTCTCTCAAAGGCATAGTCATTTGCATTACAGGCTTGCCTCTTTTTTTAACATATTTCTAGAAATCCCCTATGAGAAGAGGACACGAGAAAGCCTAGATTATTAGTATGTATTAGAAAATATTTTAAAAGTTAAAGGAATGTTTTTAGGAAATAGCTATGAGAGTTTACAAAATTTTCTTTTTTAAAACCTAGGATTATTTTCAAATGGATATGATTATTTCTATAAAATATTTAGTACTCTGCAAATAATTTGTGTTTGAGGTAATGAATGCTAGAATAATTGAATCGATCTTAATGATATGCTCTAATAAAAAGAACCTGAAAAAATGGATGGAACTACAGTTGAAACCCAAAACTATTTAGCTGTTAATTACATAAGAAACTTTATTTCTTGTGATCATATTGAAGAATAGCAGTCATGATTTTCAGGTGTCAAAGCTATGTTTTTTGATTTGGGACACTCTCATAGTTGTCAATCAAGGTGAGAAAATGTCTTTGGTTTCATGACTATAACACACACTTAAAATCCACTAAGAAACAATCAATTTAAACTTGGGTATGTAATGGTCGATAGTTTTCACAGGAGTTGTATATCCCTAATTGATTCTCGCCTGCATGGGAAGGTTGCATTTCTTTCCCAACACAAAGAGGACATGCAGAGAAACTTTTATATGTTGGTACTAGGTGAGCACATTTTTGTCAAGATGGCATATAATTCCATTATGCCTTGAAGATATAGGAAAGCTAGGAAGTTGTATTTTATATAACAAAGAGCACAAAATATTTTATTTTTATTGTTGAACTAGAGAGACTTGTAGATTTTTTAAAACAATTTGGTCATATTGGGGTCCTAAACACTTCCAAATCTTCTTTTCCAAAGAGAATTTTGAAGCCTTTTGAACTAGGACACTTGTATGAGTGTTAATCTGAGGATGAATTTGATGCAGAAGTTGTATTCTGTCTAGTCTTCATTGTGGCTACCTTGGAAACAATAGTGGTAAGTCATACAATCATCTCAAAGAAATGCAGACTGATCATGCAAAGGAGGAAGAACTTAAATAAATGATGTATGATCATGCAAAGGTCTTGAGAGATGGACATTATGTTCCAGATATTCCCTCCAAAGAACTTTTTCTATGACATATAGTGGAACTAAAGGTGGGAGGAAAGGTTCCTACATACATGAGAATTGTGCCCCTCAAGACTCCGCCTTTACGATGGAACAAAGCTCCCTAGCTAGAGAAGGCATGCTTGTGGTCAAAAGAGCATATCTAGTCATTGTCTGTGACTATGATTTGTATTCAAAAGAATCCATAGTGTTTGAATGAAATGCAGTTACTAATGTTTGTTGCACTTGCATTGTCGTGAGCACTGGCATGTCTAAAAAAATTGGTAAAATTTAGGCACAAATTCAGGTGGCTTCAATGGAAGCTCATGATACCCATTTGAAAAGAAAATTAGATGAATTTTGTGAAAGACTGACAACAATGATTGGTGTTTTTTTTATTCTTATATGGATCATGAACTACAAATATTTTCTCTCATGGGACGTCATAGATGGGTGGCTAAAAAATATCATATTCTCATTTGACAAGTGTACGTACTACTTTAAGATTGTTGTTGCTATGGCAGTTGTTTTTATACCAAAGGGATTTCCTGCTGCCATTACTACATTTTTGGATCTTGGAACTCGTAAAATAGCACAAAATAATTCTATTGTACATAAGCTACCTAGTGTGGAGACATAGGGTTGCACTCTAGTGATTTTATTTGATAAGAAAAGAACTCTTACAACCAATCAAATGTATGCCAATGAATTTATAGCCATAAAGCACATTGTTGTTTCACTTAAATAGTTTAATGTTGAAGGAAAAACATATAATCTTGAGGATGTAAGAATATTGAACTGCACAACACATAATCTGGAGGAAAATTTAGAAACTCTAGCAAAAATTATTGCAGTTTGCAATTATGTTGAGATATATTTTCAAGGTCACCAGTTCCATGCAATTGGTATTCCTTTTGAGGAAACCTTGAAGGTTTTCAATTTCCTAGATAATTTATTTGTTTATCAGTGGTCATGTTATGTTTCACGATTTCAACAGTTAATGGAGTTGTAGCTTTGGGGTTACATCATCTAAGGTTATTTATAGGTCTCTTTTGGGCTCATGTGGTCCATATAGGTATTGTAAAGGCCTTAGTGAACTTATTTTTATTTCTTCTAGAGACTGAAAATACTTGTGGAGCTCAAATAATTTTTTTAAATGGGCTTTTGGATATTGGGTACATAACTTCTTATGCTTCGAGAGATAGTTGTTGAAACCATGTAGATTTATTTGATAACCAATCTCTCGAATGAAAAACTATTGGGAACATAAGCTAGCAATGTGTGGGGAGGTCTCATTTCCCCATATATCCTTATATAAATAGACCATTTATCTATATACTAGTCTCCAATATTTTGCAACACTTGTATAGCTTCGTGAGACAATCTTGGGAATGGTTTGCAAAAGATCATCTCATACAAAGGTGCAAAAAAGAAATCACAAATTTAAGCATAATTATGTATGTATTTATGATCCCAAAGATCCTTTAAATTCACATGAAAGGGAGCTTGGTCATGTGTCCAGGACTAACCCATGCATACAAATGAGTTAGAAGCACATACTGAATCTAATCAATAAGATGACATATAAAATTCTGGAGGATTGGTGGATGCACCAGGATTGGCCTTCCTAATAGATTCCTACAAAGAATGGGATAGAATGGTTTCCCAATTGAAAATAGTTCCTCATTCTGTGATTACATGGATTAATGGCACCCAAACCACTTTAAAATGTGAAGATTACTTTTATCCATATAATCTCCTAACCAATTAAGCTACAAACATATCATTGCCTTTCAAATTATCTATTATTTTATATGTAATTAGTCATTTTTATCATTTATAGGATTGAATTAATTTATATGGTTTTTGGTGCATTTGCTTTAAATGTATTTGAGGGTGTGACTGGGTCTGTTGATTCATTTAGGAAGACTGGTTTTGATTGTTTTTCTGACCAAGTGAGGGAAAATATGTAACAACCCTGGTCAAAAATCCATGTAATAAAGTTAATAAAGGAAAAAATATGACCAAGGTCATGGGATACTTATTCCAAGCTGAATTTTGGGAAAAAACATAGTGATGGGGATCACTTGTGATTAATTAATGGCTATGGAAATTGGAAAAGGAAATGGAAAGGGCTTTAGAAAGGAAAAAGTGGCATTTATTGGCATTTATTTATGAAAATAATAGAAATTAGGAGAGGGGAAGGTGAAGGGTTATAGGTTTCATGTGATGAGGAAATTGAAGGAAAATAATGTAAAATGAAGAAAATAAAGGCATCATTGATAAAAAGGCTTCTAAGGATCAGTTCATAGTTTTTTTCTAGTTTTAGGTTGGAGCTCTCTCTCTTCTATTCGTTGTCTCATAATCTTAGACACTTTCTTAGAGCACTCTTGGAGGAGTGTGCCATACTTGGGATTTGGAGAAAGAAGGAAAATGCAAGAGGACAGTGGGATCAATAGCTACAACGGGTTTTCCTTGCAGGTATCGAGTTGCATGTATGATTTCATTGCTAGGTTTGGCATGCAATGCACATGCATGTGGTTTCTTGGTTATGAGTTGTCATTGGAATAGAGGATTGCCTGGATTGACAGTGGTTTTTCCTAGGCTTGCCATTTCCTGGATAGCCATGGTTTTTTGGTTTTACCTTTGTTTTCTGGTTGTTTCTCATGTTCCTTACAGATGTGGGTTGAGTTACTAGTTCCCGGAAGCCTTGGTTGGACAAACACTTTGGAAGCCCTATAACAGCTTGGGTTGAGTTACTAGTCTTGGAAGCCTTGGTTGGAAAAATGCTCTAGAATCCCTTGGTGGGTTGACTTACTAGTCCTGGAAGCCCTGGTTAGACAAATTCTCTGGAGCCCGACATTAGCTATGGGTTAAGTTACTAGTCCTGGAAGCCTTGGTTGGAACAAATGCTCTAGAGCCCTGGACAACTTGGGTAGAGACCGATCTGATGATGGTTAGTGATGTTTGGCCATGAGGTGGAATCACTGGTTGAAGGTTGAGGTGGTTTTTCCTCTGGAAGCATTGTTTTGGTTTGGTTTGGTTTATTCCATGAGATCCCACATTCATGCTTGGAATATGGAATGAGGTTGATTAGATAAAAGAAATATTTGGTTCAGCCCAACCTATGGTCGGGTAGTATGTGGATGTCCCTGAACTGGTTTCATTTTTTAGATGTTAATAAGATCTCTTCTCCTCTTGTCTTTTATGGGTAAATGTGATTGTTATTATGTGATCTTAAGGGCTTTTCTATCATTTTTATGTTGTTGGTTATATGTTAGTTATAAGCATAGTTTATGATAGACTTGAGTTGTGGATCTCATCATGTTTTGATTAGTAGATGAAATTTTAATGAATGCATGAACTAATAGATGATCGTGCAACTATTTTAATGGGGAATTAGTCCTTCTTGACGATTTTCAAAGAAGTATGAGACCCCTATGCTCAGATGTGTAATTATGACTTGTACATTGCGTGTTTGTGATATGTTTGATAGAATGTATGTCATGGATGGTAAGGGTCAGGTGTGTTTGCATTGGTAGCCTTATTTCATTGTTATTTACCATTTCTAGAATTTTCATGAAGTTTTGGGTAGAGGCCTAAGTCCTAGCCTTGAAAAAGTGGCTCAGAACTTGGGGTCACTGATACAGAACTGCCTGAAAAAGGCTGCAGTAGCATGGATTCCTTGTTGTGCATGCGATTGGAGGGTTTCATCCACATGGAGGGCTTGTCGAGGGCGCGACTAGGCCTCTATTTTGGAAAAACATCAATTTGTCTTAGGGGTTGGACACCTGGAGGGGTTGATTTGCTCTTGAAGGGTTTGTAGCTTCTGAGGAAGGCCAGATTGGTCTTGTTTTTTCAGTTCCAGTTCCTTAATTGTACATGGGGAGTTGAATCATATCATAGTAACTCTTTGTCACATATTTACCTTAGTGGACCAGTTAGCTTGGGTAAATGTGGGAGGAGGATGGTTACAAAAGAGTTATTTTCTAAGAAGAAGATGCCAAGGAATAATCTGCAAGGACTTACTAAATATCTTACAAAAATTTATGTTTTTTTGGCTTCTGCATAGGTTTATGTCTAGTGTTTTTTTGTAAGCTTTAATTTGTTCCATTTAGAGAGAGAGATCTATAGAGATTTCCACTCTCTTATTTATGATACCTAAGCTTTCTTAATCACATAATAATTGTAGGTTTGCATTATCTAGTTTGAATTTTGGACTCTAAATCACATTTTAGATGACTCCTGAAATTTTGTGTTTGTTGTAACTTGGAAGTGATTCTAAAGGGAGAATTTGTAAAGTTTGACTATGGACCCCTAGGGGAATTCGAAGCACTATGGAAGCTTAAATCCGATGGATCATGATCTCTCTCATATCCCAGAATCACTTCCTTTGCGGATGGCATATGGAGGGAAAGACGCTTTGGGATACTTTGTGGATGTAAACCACACATTCGCCAAGTTGAATAGTAATCCAATGTTATTCTATTTGCAGTCATATGCTCACCTTGATTTCATTCTGAGTGTACAAGAAAAAATAGATTTGTATGATTCTATGGTAGACTTCTTTAAACCCCAGTCAAGATAATTATTTGAGTAGTTTGAACACAGAGAATAAAAAAATAAGCCAAAGTAAAGAACCTATAGACCTATGGCAAGCTTCGTTAAGATCTTACAACTTCTTTCTCTACTAAGTGCAATGGAAAGAAATGTATTGTTGTACTATATTTTTTATATGGATGTGTATCATATGGAGCATTTCTTGTATATGGACGTGTGCATATATGTATAGACAAAAACACACACACTCAGATGTATGCCTAAGAGATAAAGGTTATTTTTTAGTGATATATGAGTTGAGATTTTGGAAAGGAAAAAACAAATGTACAATGTGCACTGTACCCTATTACATTTGTATTCAAACTTCAATAAGATCATTGTGAGTGATTCAATTGTAGACAAAGTGTGTTTTGATCTATTTATTATGTTTCTAGATTATTAAAATTGTTGACTTATCTAAGACATCTATATATATTATATTCTCATTTTAATAGTGGTACAACATAACTTTCTCAACACTGTACATTAGAATGTCATTCTAAGTGTAGTGTTTGATGGGATGAATTTCTCAAATAATAAAAGGAAGATATTCTACTAGAAATTCCCTTTTCTTGGAAGTGTAGTATATGATGGGATGATTAACTTTCCAAATTATTGTCATATCTCCTGTGTAGCTTAATTTGTGGTTGTTAACCAATCCAAAACAATTGGGACACTTAACACAAGAAAGTTAAACAAAACATGAAATAGATTAGGATTTGGAAACTAATCACCAAGGTCCTCTTGAAATCTCCTCTTTTTTTTTCTAAAATATCACCATCATTCATACCTGGAGCTTTTTTGTTTGTTGAGTTTTCTCCCTCGTCTAGCTTTCTATTAATGAAATCCATTTGTATTTGTGAATCACATTCCTAGCTATGAAAAAAAATTATTTTCTTAATTAGATGGTTTTAGTATTTAGACCATTAAGGAAGATTGTTATAAGGTCCATAAAATCACATATTTTAAATCCACATTTCAAATGTTTCATGATACCTAAGGTAATTATGTTTTTCTTTGTTGTAGTTATTTTTACTAGAGCCTACCAAGGAAGATTTGAGCCTAGGTCATCGCCATGACAAACACTCTAACTTGGAACTAGACCACACATCGCCTTACCACAATTATGTGTGTTGGTAGCAAGTTGTAATAAACACACAGTAATTATTATATAACAATTAAAACAATAAATGAATTTAAACATCCTAACTAAAGTACATGACTAACCTCTCAACCATTATGACTATTCAATGTTAAGTACACCATCACATAGCTTTGTAATTATATCATTCATTTCATATCCCCCCTTTTTTTAATACATGATAAATATAATTATATTCCATATGATGAATATACATATTTCAGTCCTCGAGGGATTACTTAGACAACAAGGCTCATAGCCATTACAAGAAATACTCATTATGAGTTCAACACAATGTCACATGTAGGATTTATCCCTACCACCCGTGTTAAACCTAACTGACTTTCCATGATAAATATCTTTATATTCCATATAAGTAATATACTAGTTTTGGTTCTTGATGGATTGTTCAACAAGGCTTGAAGCCATTACAAGAAATACCCATTATGAGCTTTGTTATCCCTTTACAAAGTCTTTGTTGTTCAATGAAAGATTAGCCAAGATCTTAAAAGATTTTATAATTCAGTGAAATATTCACCATGATTTTACAAGATAATATAATCTGGTGAGAGATTCGCCGAAAAAATTATATATACATTTTAAATTATTGATAAAATCTGTAACAACCTCGATTTAAAATATACAAGTAATTACATCAATTTATATGATTAATAATCAACTACCAATTATTCAACTATTTAACATAGAATTTTCAGAAACGCGAGTAGAGAAAACTTACATGTAGCGACGATATTTCTTACTTGTGAATTCGGAGTTGAATGGTCTTGGAATTCTGCTAACCGCAACAAAGTTTTGGGGACATCTCTCCACCCAACTATAGGCTTGGCTACACGTAATCTTTCTACAGCAGGCCACCCCTGAGCCCTCAATCAACGTACTACTTCAAGGGAATCCTTTGTCTCACGACACTTTTCTCCCAAGAGAATGGATGAAGGAATGATGAACCTCATCTTCCTCAACATCTATTAAATAGAACAAACAATGGAAAGGGAACCACATGCACACGTTCCCTGTGTCAACATGCAACTTTTATTTCTTTATTTTAAGTTTCTCTTAATTTAATGTTTCTCTTAATGTAACTCTTTCTTATTTTATTCCACTTTACTTTTTGTTAAATTTACTTATTTTTACTATTTTTATAGTTTTCTTAGTTCAACTCTTTCTTATTTTATTCATTTTTACTTTTGTTAACTTTACTTATTTTTACTATTTTTATAGTTTACTTTTATATATTTTTATTTAGAACTCTAGTTTAGTATTTACTAATTTATTTATTTATTATTATTATTCCCTTTATTATTTATTATTTATTTACTATTATCGACTTATTATTTATTTACTATTTGTTTTAATAAGATATTATTTATTTATTTATTTATTTTTATTTTTATTAGGGGACATTACATACTCCCCCTATTTAAGGAACTTCGTCCCGAAGTTAAGTTAAAGCATTTAACATTTCATTTTTTTAGTTATTTATTACTTCATGTTTGCCCTACACCTTCTGTTTTTTGTGAAACCAGCTCCAAAAATAGAATAAAAGAGATATCAATACCTTAGAAATAAGCCACTTCGAGGGGGAAACCTCCAATACATTACATTAATGAACAATTCTTGGATGATTCAAATTAAAAAACCTCCTTTCTATATATAGGAGTCCATGGGGCCACAATGTAATCCTAGCCGACCTAACAATAATAATTTAAGAACACAATAATAACACTATGGGGGTTACAAACAACAATAAGGGACTATACTAGTAATATAGGGACCTAACATGACCCTCTTCTTCAAAAAGTGTTGTCCTCAATGCTTGAGTAGCTCTGGGTGCTTCTGTATAAAATTCTCATCCTCCCATGTAGAATCTTCAGTGGGTAAGTTCTTCCACTTGATGAGATACTCTAAAATTGATCGATTTTGTAGCTATTGAGTTCTTGTTTCCATGACCGCTTCAAGTTCCAATATGATTTTTCCTTCCTCATCAAGTTCTGACAATATTGTTTGAACTGGAATATTTTCACCTATAACCTTCTTTAAGCATGAAACATGGAAAACTGGATGCACTCGTGAAGAAGCAGGAAGCTCCAATTTGTATGTCATAGTACCAATCTTTTGCAACCCCTTGTAAGGACCATAGTAATTTGGCAATAATTTATTATCCTTCTTAGATTGCTTGAGGGACATTTGGTTGTATGGTTGTAGCCGTAAAAATACCCAGTCTCCTACATCAAAAATTCTCTCACTGCAATGTTGATCTACTTGTTGTTTCATTCGATTTTTTGCTAAATTCAGGTTATCCTTTAAGAGCTGTAGAACTTCTTGTTGATGCTCGATGTGATCTTCCACTACTTGAACCTTCGAATTTTCTCTTAAATATTATGTGATGGACAGTGGATGATATCCATAAAGTGTCATAAATGGGGTCATTTTTGCTGTAGTATGGAAGAAAGTGTTATACCACCATTCAGCGAGAGGTAACCACTTAACCCATTGTGTTTGTTTATCAGATACAAAACAACGAAGATATCCTTCGAAAAAATTATTTACTATCTCAGTTTGACCATCGGACTGAGGATGATAAGATTAGCTATAAGCTAATTGAGTACCCAAACAAGAAAATAACTCTGTCCAAAAATTTCAAGTAAAAATGGGATCTCTGTCGCTCACAATAACCCTTGGGTTTCCATGTAGCTTTTGAATTGTGTCCATAAATGTAATAGCAACTGTACTTGCTTTAAATGGATGAGATAATACACAAAAGTGTGCATACTTGGTAATTCTATCAACTACCACCATGATGACACTCTTTCCTTTGGAATTAGGTAAACCTGTGATAAAATCCATTGAAATCTCCTCCCAACGTTGACTTGGAATGGATAAAGGTTGTAGAAGTCCCGGGGTCTTAATTGTTTCCACTTTATTCTGCTGGCAAACCAAACATTCCGCCACAAACTTTTGAATATCGGATTTAAGGCCATCCCAAAAAAATTCTTTCTTCACCCTCTGGTAAGTTTTTAAAAATCCTGAGTGTCCTCCTAAAGGAGAAGTGTGCAATTCCATAAGAATCTTTTGTTTTAGTTGGGAATTCTTGCAAAGATATAAGCGATCTTTGTACCATAAGAAATCATTTTTCCAACTAAATGTATCAGATGTACTAGGATCTTGCTGCAACTTTTGAATGAGTGTCCATACATCTTTGTCCTTCTTCCATTCATCTCTTGCTTCAGTTATCCAATCTGGTTGGATAATAGAAATAGCACAAAGAAATGCTTCCACCTCTTCATTCTTTCTTGAGAGTGCATCTGCAACAACATTAAGCTTTCCTTTTTTGTAGATTATTTCAAAGTCATAACCCAACATATTTGTGACCCATTTTTTCTTCTCTTCTGAAGATAGTCTTTGTTCCAAAAGTGTTTAAGACTATCATGATCAGTTTTTACCTTGAAGTGTCTTCCCATTAGGTAAGTTCGCCATTTCTTTAGTGCATGCAGTATTGCTAACATTTCCTTCTCATAAATAGGTTTCTGTAAATACTTTCCTTTGATTGGATGGCTTTCAAAAGCAATGGGTCTTCCTTCCTGCATTAAAACTGCACCAATTCCATTTCCTGAGGCATCACATTCCACAATAAAGGTTTTTGTGAAGTCTGGCGTAGCTAAGACCGGTGCTAGGCACATTGCCTCTTTAAGATGTTCAAAGGCCTTAATTGCTTCAGGAGTCCATGAAAATGCATCTTTCTTCAATAATGTTGTTAGAGGTGCTACTATTCTCCCATAATTCTTAACAAACTTGCGATAATACCCTGTTAACTTGAGAAATCCTCGCAACTACTTTATGGTCGTGGGGACTTTCCATTCCTTAATGGCTTTAATTTTGTTAGGGTCTACTTTAACACCCTCGTGAGATATAATATGACCGAGATATTCCACCTCTTGTACTCCAAAGAAACATTTGGATGTTTTTGCATATAATTGTTTCTCCTGCAATAGTTTGAGCACCCTGTCAACATGTTGAACATGACCCTTCCAAGACCTGCTGTAGATTAGTATATCATCAAAAAATACTAGCACAAATTTTCTAAGGAAGGGTTTGAAAATGGAATTCATCAACCCTTGAAATGTAGAAGGTGCATTGGTAAGGCCAAAAGGCATGACCAAAAATTCATAATGACCCTCATGAGCTCGAAATGCTATTTTTGGAATATCTTCAGTCTTCATTCTAATTTGATGATATCCTGAACGAAGATCCAACTTGGTAAAATAAATTGCTCCATGTAATTCATCCAATAATTCATAAATCACAGGAATGGGAAATTTATCTTTAATGGTGAGCTTATTGAGCTCCCTATAATCCAGACACATGCGCCATGATCCATCCTTCTTGTGTACCAATACTACAGGAGCAGAGAAAGAACTTTGACTAGGTTGAATTATACCTGCCTCTAACATTACTGCAATCATACGTTCAATTTCGCTCTTTTGGACATAAGGATATCTATAAGGCCTGATGTTTGGAGGAACACTTCCTGGAATCAAATGAATAGCATGATCATGATCACGAATAGGTGGGAGTCCTTTGGGAGTTTCAAAAACCTTAGAATGATTGTCCAAGACTTTTTGGAGATTTGCAGAAATAGATTATTTTGATGTTGGAACTTCTAGTGAGCATAATTGTGCAATTACGCCTCGCTGTTATTTCTTTAGAAGCTTTGTTAGGAAATTAGAGCTTATTATCTTTCCCGGCTTCCCTGCAATACCCCATAATTCGACTTCCTTTCCTTGTGAAAAAAAATTCAAGAAAATTTCTTGAAAATTAAAAGCTACCTTCCCCAAAGATTGTAACCATTGTACTCCTAGTACAACATCAGCACCTCCCATAGGAATGTAAAGCATTGGACTATGCAATACATATTCCCCCATGGTTAACTTGATATTATGGCATTTTCCAGAGCAATTTATAGTTCCTCCATTTGCAACCATCACTTGACATTCGGGTGCTGGGTATAGGAAACAATTCAATTACTTGGCTACCTTACAATGAATAAAATTATAGGTACTACCTGAATCAATCAACACTATTACCTTTTTCTTCTTGATATGTCCTTCTATCTTGAGAGTTTGAGGAGTGGTAATTCCTACCAATGCATTACACGATATGGTCAAACTCATTTCTTCCTCTTCTAGGGTTGGTTCCTGGTGTATATCCTCTTCTTGTTCATTTTCTTCTTCCTCTTCACAATCTATGCAAAACAATTTCTTCTCAACACACTTATGACCTTTAGTATATTTGCTATCACAACTATAGCAAAGCCCTTTTGCTATTTTTTCTTCCAATTGTTGTGGTGTCAACCTTGTAGCTTGTGGAAATCTAGGAGTAGCAACACTTCCCTCTTTATAGAAGTGAGTGGTAGGCTTCCTTGTCGCCATAATTTTACATTCAATTTTTCTTGCCAACCTGAATGCCTTCTCCAATGAATCAGGTTCCAAAACACAAACTTCATGTTGGATGTTATCCTTTAAAGTACCTATGTAGAGATCAATCTTGTGTTCCTCTGGAATATGAGTTACCCTTATATTCAATTTTTGGAAGTCCTCAATGTGCTCCCCCACTAAACCCTTTTGTTTGAGATTTATCAATTGGCTAAAGAAGGTGTTGCTCTTTGTATACTCATAATGTGCTATCATTTCCTCCGTAAAAATTGACCAAGTGACAATTTTTTTATGGGAGCAAAGCCATCGATACCATACAAATGTATTTTGTTCTAAATGTAAAGTTGCAATGCGTACCTTTTGTGTGTTTTACACATTATTGAGATCAAAATATTGCTCCATCTGTAGTATCCATGTTACAGGATCCTTTCCATCAAACTTCCTCATATCCATTTTTGGAATATGGTGGTTCTTCCCGCCAACATTAGAGTTTATGAAATCACGATTAAAAATTATTTTGTTCTCATCATGAGTTTCCTCTACTATCTTTTCACCATTAGGAAACATTTCTTGTATCAACTTTATCAAAACTTCCATGTCTTCTTTTAGATCATTCTTCATGCTTTCCATTTTTTCATCGATCATAGCTTCCATGTCATCCATCTTAGTTTCCATGCCAGCTTCCATGCCATCTATCTTAGATTCCATGCCTTTCTTCAAACCATCCATCTTAGTTTTCATGCCTTTCTTCAAAACTTCCATGTCATTTTTTGTCGCTCTTTGTGAGAACGAAATTTGTTGCACTTGCTCTTGTAATTTTGATATGTCAGGTTGCCATTCTTCATCTTCATGAGTTATAGTAGAGCCTTCTAAAGGCTTAATGGGTGTTGAATTATTTTTAGGGGCCATTTTAGAATCCAATACTAATATCTAATCTACAATATTCCCTTGGAATCAATTAAAATTGATTCTTCAAACAAGACTTATGTAATTCGGGAAAAAAATACACACCTTTTACTTGCTTTTGAGGAGCTCTATATTGAAATTGAATTATCTCAATAATTGCAGATCCTCAATATCTGAAATTCGGCCTTGTAGTAGCCCTCTAAAGCTTCTTTCAAATTCCATAGGTCTGACCTGATTTTGATTCTTCAAGGCAAAGTTATGTCCAATCTCCCACAATGACCCAATTATGGACTATTTCAATAGAGTGAACTTGTATGACTTGCCACGTGTCATTGTTTCCTCCTTTGGCTCTGAAATTGATAGATAAGAAACTACAATCTATGTAATTGCAGCCCCTTTTTATAGAATTCCAATCCGATGCTCAGAGAGAGATTTATGAATCTTTTCCCACGATAAACTCTTTGAGATGAAATTCAAGAGCCTGAAACAGACCTAACTTCCACAGATCATATCTCCGAAAATATTGTGAACCAAGCTATGAAATTTTGCAAAGATGTTCCTTAGGATTTTAGCTTCTCTCTCTAAATATTTCAGCTTCTGAATCTTCGTAGAAAAAAAAATTATAGCGAAAATTCCACGATGACCTGTTTAGGTTAAATTCAGGAGCCTGCAAACAACCCTAGATTCCATAGATCATATCTCCGAAAATATTGTGAACCAAGCTCTAAAATTTTGTGACGATGTTCCTCGGGATTTTGGCTTTGCACTCTAAAAAATCCAGCTTCTAAACCTTCTTAGAAAAAAATTTATAGCGAAAATTCCACAATGATCGGTTTGGAGCAGCGAAAACCCTAGAATCCAAAGCTCTGATACCAAATGTTGTGAAACCAGCTCCAAAAATAGAATAAAAGAGATATCAATGCCTTAGAAATAAGCCACTTCGAGGGGGCAACCTCCAATACATTACATGAATGAACAATTCTTGGATGATTCAAATTACAAAACCTCCTTTCTATATATAGGAGTCCATGGGGCCACAATGTAATCTTAGTGGGGCCACAATGTAATCCTAGCCGACCTAACAATAATAATTTAAGGGCACAATAATAACACTATGGGGGTTACAGGGGTACAATAATAATAATAAGGGGGTTACACTAACAACAATAAGGGACTATACTAGTAATATAAAGACCTAACACTGTTGAACTAGTATAACCATAGTATAACCAACAGGCATCGAAATTTTCCACCACGCCTGGGAAATCTCAAGGAATATATGTCATTTTTCTCACTTTCATAACTAGGCATAAGCCTCATCAGTCTGTACTATAGCCCAAGGCTCGCGCCCGGCTCACACCTCATCTACCCCAAGGTAGGCACCCGGCTTAGTACTCCAGGCATATCGCAAGGTTGTCCCACTCCCTCCACACTCACTAAGGCACACAACCCCAGGCATCGAAGTCCTTACACCCCTTCCATATTTCGGCATCCTAATCCAATACCAGGCACTTGGCCTACAATATCAGGAACTTGGCCTCCTCAAGATGGTCCTATAGCCCCTCAAGAGCTATACAAGACACATGAACTACTTGCATATATAGTGTTGATTAAGTTTGTCCCCAACTTATATGGTGTTACATATTATCCCTCATAGGTATGGGCTCCCACGAGATCATAAAATAAACTGGCCCTCTCGTCCCATTTGTGGATTTACTACCAATCACCACATCTCAGCATGCATCCAATGCATTAGTTATAATCATAACATCACAGAAAATAATTCACATGCCAAATCTTGCATTTCATTATGTTAATATAACATCAGTGTTAATAACCACATTCTAAATAGTAAAGAACTGCATGCTCATGCATGTCACAAAATATGTATCGATTCCACATGCTTCACATCATGAAATATCATCATAAGTTATAACATCAACATATATGAATCATGACATCACATCATAAATGAACAAAATGTCAATATACATCATATCATAACATTGTGATCCCTATGCATATCATATCCATAATCAGCATACAACATCATTATCATAACAAATAAATAAATAAGCACCACATATGCATTATCCAGCTCTCATAATAACTATATCCATTTACTGCATACCATCACATCATTAATATGAGAATCGTCTCAATAATCATCAAATATAGAACAAAAATATACCATAAGCATTATTATCATAAATTAATTTCATTTACTTATATAAACAATGCATACAAACTATGAATCAATATTATTCAACATCCCTCTAGGATTTATGTTACACACATATTGTGCTTATCCAAATGACACATTTACATGAGTTCACCCTTATTTAAGTCTTATGTTATGCTTAATCCACCCGCATGAGGGCTTGTTGTCCCCTAGTGATTTATCCATCACTCGCATAATTGTCATTGTTCATCTTAAAATATTTTCTTGTCTCATCAAGTTCCCACTTGATTTATTTTATTGTAGATTCACCCATCTTCAAGTTGAACTAGGGATTATTCCACTTTAATTTTCACTCGTTAAATCTTTAGTTTAGAATTTGAAATGCTTGTAGCCACTATCACCACTATCATCCATGAATTATTCAGTGTGATCAATGTATTTGGAACTAACTTCTTTTAATACTAACAACACACACTAGTAAGTTGTTCAAGTACACCCTTTATTAGTTGATTCTCACTTATTCTGCCAATATATGTGCAATCATTCTCAAGTCTCATTATAGAATTTCCAATAGTATTTATTCTCATTGTTTTCTCATTATTTTACATAGTGCCTTTATTTTTCCAAGAGTTAAATAATCATTATCCTTGGAATACTTTCCTAGTTTTATCACTAGTGCTCAAAACTTCCTACCTTGACATTTCTAAATTTATAGGTCATCACTTTGACCCTTAACAATCATGTTAATAAATCCACTCATCATATTTTTAAGATAATTTCTTCTCGATTGAATTACTCCTTCACTTCCTCATATTGAATATTCATAGATATAATTTATTTTTCCCCTAGTCTCAATTACTTAATATTCCATGTCTACTAGCTTCAACAATGGAAACTTCTTCATTTGGTTCATTTTTAAAACATATTATCAAATTGTTACTACTTTCCAACTAAGAATATTGTTCCTATTCATCGTCATCCTATAGGAATTCATGGGTTAATTATTTCCTTAGCCCAACATCACCATACTTTTTTTTTTGCAATTTCCTTAAGATGACTTTTATCAATATCATGATCAGTTAAATTCATCCATGGATTGGAAATATTTTCTCCTTAGTAGGAATCATCCTCATCTACACTTCACAGTGATCCTTATCACGTTTTTATAGGAAATATTTTTGTAATTCCATGTCCATTTTTCACCACGTGGCCGAAAATCTTTCTATTATGCTCGCAGATAGGCTAGTTTCTCATGTTGATAACTTACACTCATTTGTGAAACTTCTACCTATGAAAATTATACTGCAGTATCATGATTTACTTCTCCTACTTGATTAAATTATACAAGTTATCTCCATAAATAAGATTCAGAAAATACCGAAGTAAAAACAACTAACAGCCTACACATGTAGATCATTTACTGAATATTACGCTCATTCAAACAAAGTGACACACTGATTTTGGAAATAAGTCCCTGAAAAAACCCAAAGTGGGAAAACCCGTGCAATAGATATGAGGGTTTATTTTATTAAGTAGAATCTGAGTACAGAAAATTTGGGTTCCAGATCTGGAAAACCTAACAGAGAATAAAATAATTATGCATCTAACCTCTTGTTCTAAGACCAAATATCTGACCGATCCACACCCTAAAACGAGATTTACAAGACTCGGCCCGGATCTGGCCCTAGAAACCCCAGCGTTTCCCTTCATGAAATATGTTGTCCTTGATGGAAACCTACTTGATGAAGTTGTCCTTGATGGAAACCTACTTGATGAGTTTCCTTTTGATAGCAACCTATTTGTTAAAGATGTAAAAATGATGTTTCTACAGGTCAGTTCCGATGTGACAAAGAAAGGAATTCCAGTAAGTACCAGAGAAATGAAATAGGAAATATTTCTCAATGTATACGCAGGTTTGATGAAGGAAACCCGCGTATGGAGGCAATGTATATGCTACTTTTATGAAGGCAACCTGCGTATGCGTTAAGAATTAGTATATACACAGTTTTGATGAAGATAAATCGTGTATACACGTGTGTACGAAGAAGCAAAGCCGTGTATGCTTTTTGCACTCTAAAATTATGATACCAAGGGGCATTACCATGGTACTAGACCACAGTATTGAGTGTTGTATTGTATATTTGATTTCGTCCATGAATATCATCAAAAGTTGTGTGGTTTTGACTCATGGTATTGGTAAAAGCTAAAACTATATAAGAAGAAGAAGATCATAGTGCAAGTGTGTGCATGTGTCTGGGTATTGAATGGATACTTCACTCTAAAGTATATCTGCATGGAATGGGTTACATTTTATTGATAGATCTGAATTAATAATGCACCTATGAATAAAATGATGGATCAGAATCTCTAGACCTGAAATGACTATGTATTTTCTAGATCTTTTTATGGAATGTTTAGATCTGTGATCTGGAAAATGTTTGTTGAAGTGAAGGGTAAGATCTGAACTGATTATTTATTCTGAAGAGCTGTGTAGTCCTGAAAAAGTTGCAGATCTATACACAGGTTTGTCTCATCAAAAGCGTCTATATACGCAGGTTAGTTTCAGCAAAAGCGCGTATGGAATCTAAGGTCAGTCCTGAAATAGTTTCAGATCTATAAGCAGGTTCGTTTTATCAAAACCGCATATGAAATCTAGGGTTTTACTGAAGTATGCGGAAGGAAATTTCTGATCTGTTTTTTTGTATTACTATTGTCTGTGAATGATGTCTTCATACATATTTGGGTTGTTTGAATACTGATTATGTTGCTGGTTGATTATGATTAAAGATCAGTTGTTGGTTGATTGGTTGATGATTCAATGAATGAATTGATGGGGTTATAAGTTTCAGTTTGATGTATGTTCTTTGAGCTTAAATGTGTGGAGTGGGTCCAGTCTGAAAATATGATGAAAATAGGCTTAAAAGTTGTGTTGTGTTGAATTTGTTTGGATCCAATGTGAAAATTGATGAAACGTGGTCCGCGGTGGTGCTGAGGGTTGAAGCCTTCAGTAAGGGGATCGTAGCTCCCTTCCAGTGGTTGCTGGTAAACGAGATCAGGGGGTAGTATCTCCCTTCCAGGAGTGGATGGTAAACGAGAAGCAAGGGGTCGTAGCTCCCTTCCAGTGGTAGCTGGTAAAAGAGATCAGGGGGTTGGAGCTCCCTTCCAGTAGTAGTTGGAGAATGAGAGAAGGTTGTAGCTTTCTTCAGGTGGGTGCCTACATGCTGGAATGAGTCTGCGCCAATACAAGATTGTAAGCAGTTTTCTTTATAATAATATTGAAGACAGAGATGACAACAGCAGTGGTTTTCTCCCGACTTTGGTTTCCTCCTTATATCCTAGTGTTCATGTGTGTTTCTTATGCGTGATGATTTATTCTATTCTTACTGCACATGCTTACTGCTTACTAAACATCTAATGAATGAATGATGCACTGATCTAAGTAAATAATTATCTGCATAATAAGATCTCTGCACATACGCAAGTTTTCTTAAAGATATACATGTGTATACACGAGTTGGGTTTATTAAATTCGCGTATAGAAATCAGCGAAGAAAAAGTAAAATCTTACAGTGAGTTATAAATACTAATTCACCCCCCCCCCCTCTCAGTATTTTTTCCAACAGAAGCCCCAGCGTCAGCCCTTCCAGGCTCTGCGTGCCATTGCACTCCTCAGAGAGGGACTGTGTAACCCCAAAGTGGGTGATGTAGTACTTACACTACCTCTAGAGGCCTCTGCAAAACTTTTGAAGCTCCTTGAAGCTGTAGCGTTGCCCCTCCTGGGCCTGTGTAGTGGTTGAAGCCCCTGCATTGCGCAGCTTCTGCGTAACCTCTCTACTCCTTTGTGCTATCCTTGTTTGCTAGTCCTCTACCTCTTTCTGAATCTTGGCTCCGGGATCAGATCATCCCCTCAACCAATACTACCCCTCGCTACAGAAAACTCTTCCAGAAATTCTTAGCAAACCCTACCCTAGAGTTCCATATCGGTCTCTCCACTTTGCTTCTGTGTGTGTGTCTCCAACTAACCCTCAAGCCTTTCTCTTATATTTTTCATTGATCTCATCGATGGACGAGATTAAAACACTTATCAACGGCTGAGATTAAAAGACTACTTGATCTGTGTCATTTAGAACATTTTAGCACATGTGTTAATTAATTCAATTTAATTATTTAATTTTCCTAAGTTTAGGCTTAGGAAATCCATTAAAATAATTAATTATTTGAATAACTTGAACACTAGCTGAAATTTCACAACAAACTTTCTGGGTTTTGGAGTTCAAGTGTGTCTTAGCCCCTCCAAAACATTTATGCGCTAGATCACACCCAATGCTACACCAACTATACAAAATCTCAACACTCCCTCTTAGCACGGAGTGTGCTCTAGCAATACATCCACACCATGCACTGCAAGATCTTGATGTTGGTTTCTATGTTGTTGATGCTTGGCCTGCTTCCCTCCATCTACTGCACTACTGCTTTCTATACTGTTGCTCATGCCAAAGCCACATTTGTACTGCAGCTCCCTCTCAACTTGTTGCATCATGCTACCCATAGCAGTGACACTACTAACCGTTGCACTGCAACTCAGTTGCTAAGAAGTAAGCAACTGAAGGAATCATGCCCAATTGTTTGATAGATAAGTCAAGTTGCATCTATCACTGAAGCTCCCTGGCTGTTAATTTACGCTGTCTTCCTGAAGCCACTATGCTATTGAAACTCTACATTGTGTGAGCACAACCTTTCTGCGTTGCTGAAGTCCCATCAGCCCCTCTGCATTGATGCCTCCACATTGTTGTTGCCTCTACATTGTTGCCTCCACATTGTTGTTGCCTCTGCGTTACATTGATTCCTCTCCATCTCTTCATATCTCCCTTCTACATCAATGTGACCTTCTGCAACCATATCCCGACTCATCCCTCTACCGTCTTAAGGCTCCCATAGCTCGTATGTGATCCAAGAGTAGGGTTGACTCAAGGATCCTGCCACCGTCTGTAGATGCTCTACAGATCCATGTCACCCCACCTCTTCTCTCAAGGCACATGAACACTCATGGTTGCATCATCATCGGAACCATCATCCTTTGTTGATGCAGCCTTAGAATCAGAAGTTCCTTTGTCCTTCTTCTTAGGAAAAGCGTTGGTGAAGTGTCCAAGTTCACCACAGTTAAAGCACTAAACCTTGGAAAGGTCTCTCTTCTTCTTCCCTTGTTGAATTCTTTCCTTTGATGCAAGGGTTGCATCATCTTTATCTTATTTTTTCACTCTGACTGTCCCACCACTGATATTTTGCTCCTTGGTGATCCTCCTGATCTGCTCTTGGCAGAGGATAGCCCACATGTCTACCCAAGATGGTAACGCTGCTCTGCCCAGTATGCTCTGGAAAAATGTTTCCCATTCCATGGAGATTGCATTCAGGGAAGTCCTTACTAAGATTCCTTCATCTGGAGTTGCACACATGCCAACCAGTTGGTCTTGGATGGTCTGAAGTCGGAAAAGGAAAGGATCTATTTCCTCACCCTTCTACATCTAGAAAAGCCTCATCCGATTCTCTAAGAGCATTTTCCGTTGGATAGAGCTTCCTTGATGCATCGCTTCTAGAGTGACCCACATGTCATTTTCCGTTTTCTTATCGGAAATATGTGGTACTACGTGATCCTTCACTCCATCCATGATCAACCGCTTAGTTCACGCTTGATTCTTCTTAAATTTTTCCAGAGGATTAGGATCTGCAGGCACAACTAGAAAACTCGTTGCATTTTCCTTGATATCGTACTCATCTAGGACTAATAGGATCCGTGCCCTCCAGATGACAAAGTTGAACACACCGTCTAGCCTGTCCTGGACTCTCAGCCCATGAGAAGCCATCTAGCTCAAATCTGACAGAAATAGTACTTTTCTCTCTCTTTTGTGACTACAAAAACTTTGGATCTGGGTTTCTTGGTGACTAGAAACCCTCTAGTAACTACTTCTTCTGAAAATTTATTTCCCTCCTAGAAATGTTTCACCCAAACATAATTGGACATAACTCTGTGATCACCCTCCTGATTGAATCTCAGATCTGTTTGGCTCAGATCTACTAAGTATTTGTCTTCATCTTGCCTTTGTTGACTTAGCTAGGCACAATTCTGCACCAGCATAATCTCTACCACACCAGCACTACTGAAGATCTGAAGCACTGCTTTCAGATCTTGACAAGGATTTCTGCAACAGAAAAAAATGACTAGACTGTGTCTTACTGGCTGGCCCAACGTTGCTCAGAAGTGGACTGCGTAACGCCAGACTAGGTGACGCAGTCCTTACGCTATCCTGGGAAGGCTCTGCGTAAGCCTGGTGGCCTTCTGAATCTACAGCACTGCCCCTTCCGGGATCTGCGTCCTCCTGTTTTCAAGCTGCCCCTTCCGGATCTCTTCTACATCTGCTGCTATCCTGGAGAAAAAATATTCTTCAGCAGATTTGCTGGAGATTCAGCTTGATCTTATATTGCTCTGATCCCATGTGAAAATTATATTGTAGTATCATGGTTTACTTCTCCTACTTTATTAAATTGTGATGAGTTATCTTCAAAAATAAGATTCAGAAAATACTAAAGTAAACACCACTAACAGCCTACGCACGCAGATCATTTATATAATATTACGCTCATTCAAAAAAAGTGACACACTGATTTTGGGACATAAATCCCCAAAAAAACCCAAAGCAGGAAAACCGGTGCAACAGATATGAGGGTTTATTTTATTAAGTAGAATCTGAGTACATCAAATCTAGGTCCCAGATCTGGAAAACCCGACAGAGAATAAAATAATTCTACAGCTAACTTGTTATTCCAAGACCCAATATCTGACTGATCCACACCCTCAAATGATATTTACAAGACGCAGCCCAGATCTTGCCCTAGAAACCCCAACATTGCCCCTTAAGCCCTAGCATCAGCCCTGCTAGGCTCTGCGTGCCACTGCGCCGCTCAGAGAGGGACTGTGTAACCCCATAGTGGGTGGCATATTCCTTACGCTACCTCTAGAGGCCTCTGCGTAACTTCTAAAACTCCTTGCAGCTGAAGCGCTACCCCTCTTGGGCCTATGTAGCACTTGCATAGCGGCTGAAGCCCCTGCGCTACGCAGCTGGTGCGTAGCCTCTCTGCTCCTCTGCTTTGTCCTTGTTTGTTGAATCTTTTCCACTTGCTGACTCTTGGCTCCAGGATCATATCATCCCCTCAACCAATACTACCCCTCACTACAGAAAACTCTTCTATAAATTCTTAGCAAACCCTACCCTAGAATTCCATATCAGTATCTCAGCTCTGCATCTATGTGTGTGTCTCTAATTGAACCTCAAGCCTTTCTCTTATACTTTTTCATTGATCTCCTCAACGGCCGAGATTACAACTTTATTAAATCAACATTGCTAATGTTGGGAATCAACTTAGAAACTTTACTTCCTTCCTTAAAATTGTTCTCTTTATACTTAATATTCCATCGTCTCATTCTTGTTGCATACCATCATTAATTATTTTTCCTTATAGCTTTAAATTCCTTTGATGTGTATCTTTAGTGAATTGTACCATTATTCTCTAAATTTGACCTCTTACAATTTCTTCACATCTTGCATTAATAGCTAATGCCTTCACCTAGTTGAGCATATTATATGACTATATATCACTTCATATCTAATGGCCTTGTCTTAATGTCCATAGTTAAGATTTCATTACCATTCTTACCTCTTTAGATGCAACATCATGAAAGCAAAGACATCCAAGTAATCTTTTAGTATGCATGAATAAGATCCATAAATATGTTTTACCTTATCCTTTCATCATATCCCTAATAAATTATCCTGATGTGATATAAGACTAAACGTAATTTTTTTTCAACTACAATATTAATTGCAGAAAAAATTTCACTATGTCAACATAAATCTATGTCATAATCTAGTAAACATCACTAAACTAACTATATATAGTGAGTCTCATCACTCTTAATACTTATATTGCAACTCTTCATCATAACTTTTCTCTTTGATAAGCACATTCAAAAGAAAATTTAATGAATGAAAACATTTCTATTTTATATACCTAAAGTATTTAATTCAACTTAAGAAAACACATAATAATTGATTTTAATATTGTATTTTTCCAAAATGTATATATATTAAAAATATACACTCACTGTGATGTCTATGCTTAAATATATTTATTTTGTATTTAAATAATTATTTTATCATTCCCAACTAATATCTTATCTAATTATATAATCTTTTAATGTAACTTTTCAACGTGCTTTGCATTATGTTAGTGTAACTGAAGTTATATGCATGGTGAGATTAAAAACACAAATAACTTAATTATTACTTAAGCATTGTGATAGCTAGAAATCATCACTAATTTAAGTCCACAGTTTAAAAAATTAATAACCACTAATTTTGTAATACTCTAAATATTTTCAAAACCAATCAGAATTAAAATGAATATTTATAAGAATTCATAAATACCTATATAAATAATACAAAAACACTTGTATTTATCTCTACGTGAATGCTTTAAAAGTAATATTACATAGTATTATTAAGCGATTAAAAAATTTAATTGAATTAAGAATTTTAAATTTTGAAGATTTTTTGTTTGGCCTAGAATCTTTCTCACTCGTTTACAATGTTGTATGGACCATTTCACACTAGCCTGATGCTTTTAGTAGTTTAGAGGATGGCTAGAGATAGTATAAGCTTGGAGCGTTGCGCTTTCACACAGTCATTGTATTTTCACCATATCTCTTAAAATATGTACCTATTTTCCATGAAATTTTTACAATATATGCATGGGGGTGAGACGAATCATCTCACTTAATTTCAAGCCAAAATGCTTTCGGTTTTCGAGAAACAAGCCACTGTCATCTACAACCATTTTTGGATTTTCTCGAGATCCATGAGTTGAATTTGGCTCAAATATTTTTTTCGAGAAGGCTTATAATGATATTCACTTTGTGTCAAAAAATCAGCTCAATATGGCTTACCGTTTAGGAGATATTCAAAAAATATCAGTTGTTGTGTTTTTGGACAGTTTCACTTCAAGATTAATTTCTAACCAAATGGGTATGAATTTTGAAAAAGTAAAAGAGGTTTTCATTAAGAACGCACCAAGTAACAAAAAACTCCTTCAGTTTCTTCACATGTATCATATATTGGAAGATTCGAATGAATATTTACAACCTATTTTTCATATATAATTTTTTTTATTTCCTATTTTATTCATGATTTTTGGGCGCATATTCCGTGGAGCTAGAGAGGAATTTTCAAAAACTGATAGAGGTTTCTCCCAATACAATTCTCATCTACAAAAACCTCCTTCATTTTTGTAACAGCTATCATGGTTCAAGAGATACGAGTTAATCTTAGATGCCTATTTTCCAAAATTCGGTCCATATTCCTAGCAAGCAGTCCCAAATTTAATTTAATTGATTCTATCTTCAAATTATTATTTTTTTAAATTTATTTGATTAAATTCATATCAGAAAAATCATTGATAAATTTGATTAAGTATTTTTCTCAAATTTTTACCTAGAGGTCACATAGAGTCGAAACTCGCTCTGATACCATATGTAACAACCCCGATTTAAAATATACAAGTAATTAGATCAATTTATATGATTAATAATCAACACCCAATTATTCAACTATTAACATAAAATTTTCAGCAACACGAATAGAGACAACTTGCTTGTAGCGACGATATTTCTTACTTGTGACTTCGGAGTTGAATGGTCTTGGAATTCTGCTAACCGCAACAAATTTTTGGGGATGACTCTCCACCCAACCGTAGGCTCAGTTACACATAATATTTCTACAACTTTCCACCCCTAGGCCCTCAATCAATGTACTACTGCTAAGGAATCATTTGTTTCACAACACTTTTCTCCCAAGAGAATGGATGAAGGAATGATGAATCTCATCTTCCTTAACGTCTATTAAATAGACCAAACAATGGAAAGGGAACCGCATGCACACATTCCATGTATCAACATGCAACTTTATTTCTTTATTTTAAGTTTTACTTAATTTAATGTTTCTCTTAATTTAATTCTTTCTTATTTTATTCCACTTTACTTTTTGTTAACTTTACTTATTTTTACTATTTTTATATATATTTTTAGTTTAAATCTTTTTTATTTTATTCTTTTTTACTCTTGTTAACTTCACTTAGTTTACTTTTATATATTTTTATTTAGAACTCCAGTTTATTATTTACTATTTTATTTATTTTTTATTATTATTCTATTTATTTTATTTTTTTTCTAAGTTAGAGTAATCTATTAACAGTGGAAAATATAGTACATCTGGCCTAGGCCATAACAGTGCCTACGGGGAGGCAATTTTAACTGACAGAGACTAGTTTTTGGCTGCCCTACTAGAGGGAAACCAGCCTGAGGAACAACCAACTGAAAAAATCCCACGCAGGGGATCGAACTGGAATGTCTTTGACTTAACACTAAGAGCATAGACATTTTGTAGCTGTAGCACTGGACTATAACAGTACTGGACCGTTGTAAAGACTGAGACTGGACATTGACAAAAAATGGTCCAGAGTTGAAGGAAACATTAAAACAACCAAACATCCCCTCAGAGAGGGCAGAGAAAAAACAAAAAAGACAAGAGAAGAGGGCCGAATTACTCATCCGGCGCAACTTCCTCGATCCTGCATCCGTATTCTTCTGGATCGCCTTGAGCATGGGAGAGGTCAGCGGTGTTGTGGATAGCTGGAGGAGTTGCTTCGACATGTGCCTGAACGCGCCCTGCGTCTACCTGCAAAGACTCCCTGTTCTCAGAAGGCTGACCCCTCAAATCCTACTGCACCGCTTCCAAATGTGCGCTGTCGACCGGAGCATGCTCGTCTGGTGGAATCTCAGGCAGGGGCTCCTCCGGGAAGACTACAGAGATGGCCACGGTTACTCGTGGTCTATTGAGAGCACAATCGAACGAGAAGAGGGCCGTGTGGGACTGAGCCGGAAAAGCATCACCAAAAGGCGAGTCAAGCCGTCGACCAGAACGAAGCAAGCGCCCACGAAAGAGACGAGGGAGGCTGCCAAAGGGCGCAGAAGTATCTGACGGAGAAGAGGAAATGGATGGCGAATGCCTTCTGGCTGAACGAGAGGACCCTCTCCGGCACCGCATCCTCTGCCGAAGCCTTGGCATTTTTGCAACTGTACAGAATCTGGAGTGCTGAAGCGACTGAGTATTGACGGGGTTCCGCTCAGGTGGAGTGCCTAGAACCACTGTTGCAGACAAGCAAGAGCCTGCTATTGAAATGTGAAAACTGTCAGCGGGCACCAAACAACAGGTATGGCGACTGCGCCTCCCAGTGGTGGTGCGAACTCTGGCTCTGTCCTGAACAGGATTACACCACGAATGCATTGGCGTAGGGGCGAGCGGCTCCATTGCATATAACAATCCGTTCCTGCAACCATCCAACCTCCGCATTGAATGACCAAGCCTGAAAATCTTATGTGAAATGCGGTTGCAGCAGTCGAGGCTGCCTCGAATATCAGTTTCTATGATGAGAATCGACTCGATATCAACGCCATTAAGATCAAACGAGGGCATTAACTGCGATCAGGTGGGCGCCAAGGTTCCGTGGGGGATGGCATGTGGCCTCCCGTCCGATTGCCTTGCGTCCAATCGCTCCCATTAACGACACTTGCACCCGCATCCGGGGATTATTATTCTATTTATTATTTATTATGTATTTAATATTATTGAATTATTATTTATTTACTATTTATTTTAATACTAGCAGTTGCTCCTAAAGGTGCAAAGATACACCGAAGGTAGTTCATCTCGTCAAGATTTGGGAAGATTTGTCTTTCATTGTTGTGCTTGAAGTAGCAATTTTGTCTTGTGGTTATGCATACAACATCCTGAATGAATTATCACCAAAATTTCCATAATGTTAAATTTCCTATTTAGAAGGTTCAAATAATTTATTAATGCTATAATTGTAGTTGTAATAGGCTATCAAAGTTATGCAGACAGAAAATGAAAAGCTTGGTATGGATGTTTATGGTGGAAAACAACTATTTGTAAAATTGTCAACATTCTACCAGAAAGTCAACTCAACTTTGCAGCATCTCTTGGTATTTCAATGCCAATTTCTAATTTTCTAGTGTCTCATATTGTATTTCTCTAGTGACAATAGCATGCTTGAGTTGCTGCATAATGGAATTATTCTACATTCATGTTAGAAGACTCTTTAAATAAATAAAATTATATTTATTATTAATGCATTAAATAAATAAAATTAGACTTCCAATTTTATTTATTTTTTTGTCAGTACACGGGACTCAATTTTAACAGCTATATGATATTCAAGTCCTTGGATGCATTATTCCTTGATAAACCAGATATTCAAATGTCATTTTTATTGTTGTTTTTGTGTGTACACAACGCTTTAAATAAATAAAATTGGACAAAAAATTATATTAAAAGAGAAATTAAGCTTACTATTTTTCAAAAAGACACCCATCTGCTTAGCAAATGTATCATTACTTATCATATCAATTAAAATTTTTCCAATATTCTCAAGAACCTATTCTTCAACAACCCATACACCATCATGTATATTAGCACCCAGATAATCTATCAAAGTGAATATTAGAGATGATCATAAACAAAATTATCAACTAACCTACTATTATGATTCTCCTAAGTCAACATTTCATTACATAATATCAATAAATAAATAAACAGCAACACGCCAACATTCCAAATTTCTATTGACAAATACTCAACAGAGCCATCTTTGAGAGAAATTTAAAGAAACATAAAACCATTGAAAAGAACATTCTATCAGAACACAAGAGAAAATATAAAGCGAAAGCCCTTGAAATCTCACATCCCATGACCAAGGGCCATCAAATCAATCCTGCAGGCTTTATAAAACATAAAACTATTATCATAAAACCAAATTGGATCTTAGCCTGTTGCGACCTGGGGGTCTTCTAGCACAATCATTCAGGATTTGCACCTTGCTTCAACTGCTTCTTTATACTTATGGGGAATTGAACATTGTAGACTTTTACTATGACTTTATTCTCCAAAATTTCAAATTCAAGATTTTCTTTCCTGATTCTCTAAGCTTTTTAGCTTTTTAAATTATTAAAGAAAACAATCAAATTAAAAAAATTCTATACTCAAAAATAATTTCCATTTCACCTACTAGTTTTCAATTAGTTTCAAGCTGGCTTGCAATTAGTTTCCATTTCTATTAACAATCAAATTAAAAAATTTCTATACTCAAAATTAATTTCCATTTCATGTGCTGCAATTTCCATTTCACATACTAGTTTCCAATTAGTTTCAAGCTGACTTACAATTAGTTTCCATTTCTAACGCTACACAAACCCAACGGTGGACAATGTGACAATTGTTTACTTAAATCAACGGCAGAAAATAAAAAGGTCGACTATGGTGAGGGTGGAATGATTCAATAGTAAACACCTTCGGTGTAAATATATTATTTATTTATTATTTATCATTTTTATTATTATTATGGGACATTACAAAATCGCCTTCCATTTTTCCTATGTATCATGGGGATTTGCCCATTTATTATACATATAAATTTAGGGGGGTTCTTAAAATTTTATATGTTATTGCATCAAATCAATGTAGAATATTATCTCTTAACCTCACATAGAGGTGGGCTAATGCCATGTCACACACTATCACATTTATGAGTACATGGGTGCTAAATTACTACAATAATCACCAGTTACAATAGGGTTGAATAGAAAGTATTGGAGGATATCTTCTAGGAGCTACACTATAATTCTTTCATTGAAAAAATTAAGACAGAGCAACCAGATTATTCCACTCTCTAATTGTGGATGATGATTATAGAGCATCGGTAGCCCAAATTTGAGCTAGGATGCTTTAGCTTCAGATTGGAGATTGACCTCTAAAGGCTTTCTTCAAATCCCTAACCATAAAGGAGATAACAGAGTAATTGATAGCCCTTAAATTTGAGAAAAGGCATACTAAGCCCAGGGTGATAAAACATGAGTTTGTCATGCACTCAAGATGATTTTCCAATCCCATACTTATATTGAGAATAGAAAGTCGCCATGCATAAATGTTTGGATGTAATTCAGAATAATATTTCTAAGGAATGTAAAATAACATGTGGCCATATCATAGCCTCAGATGAGTTGAAAACTTTCTTAAGAGAAATGTTATGTTAGAAATCACTTGGTCTCAATGGTTTCCCATGTGCGTTATACAAAGCCATGAAATTTTAGATGAGAAACCACTTGGTCTTGATGGTTTCCCATATGATTTATATGAATCCATGAGGGTATTCCTCAGGATGGATCTTCTACAGATTTACAAAGTAGGTTTGAACAGGAAATCCTTTGGACACAATACGAATCAAATTTTCATCAAATTTATCCATAAAGGAGGTGACTTTGAGTTCACTATTAACTAATAGCTAGTTACCATTTTGACTACTTCATACAACATCTTGTCTAAAGGCTTATCCTTGCAAATGAAATACTTCTTGTCAAAATTTGTGGGGTAGGAATAGACATGGTTCATCCGAGGGAGCTTCATTCTAGACCACCTCAGTTTCATGTAGGAACGGATGGAATGTGCATAATAATTTGGAATTGATAGAATATTCATTAAAACTAACTTTGTAAAAATTTAAGATTAGGTTGAATCCCATTTATATGTTAAATGTTTAAATCCCTTGGTTTTGGCCCATTTATATCTAGGTTGTAGAAACATTGTGTAATGTAACTCAATCTATATTTCCATAAAAAAAAAGGTGAAAATATGAGGAACTAGGCTTATATCAGTCCATCAGACAAGTTTGTTTGCTCACCCCAACCTTGTATGTATTGGTTGTGGAGGCAATAGGCTACATTTTAGGCTAGAAGGTAAGCATGAGATTAATAAAATTGATTCGCATCTTAGAACTAGGCTAAAGTTAGTTGGTTAATGGAAATTTTGCTAACAAATCTCTCTTGACTATCATTGAGTACTAGCCCTCCTATAACAACATTATGGAATGTTTGGACATGTTTTATTTAGCCCCTAGCTCCAACATTTAGTGGCACAACATCTAATCATATAGGCATAACTAATCTATGATCCTAGATTAGTTGACTAACTATAATTGGCCATGGATCCAACCTAGGAAAGTTCTTTAAATTAAGAGTATTCCATTTTCCTTACAATTCTCACTTGAAGAGATTTTATAGGTTGTCATGGAGAGGGTGGAAAATAAATTCGAGAAATGTATTACCAAACCTTGGCCATGGTAGGAAAATTAAATATTTGCACCAAGGTTTCAATGAACACACATGTTTATTATTTCTCTTGTTGAGTATCCTCACAATTGACTTATTAGTATTTGGAAAACAACACTTTTGGGCCAATGCTATCCAAGCTAAATTGTTATGCAACCAGCTCACAAAATAGAAGAAAATATAGATCAACGACTTAAAAATTATCCACTTCGAGGGGGAAATGTCCTTTACAATACATAAATGAACAATTATTGGATGATTCAAATGAAAAAACCTACTTTATATATATAGGATTCTAAGGGGTCACAACATAATCAGAGCCTACACAACAATAATAATTTAAGGGCACAACAATAAAAATAGTGGGATTCTATGGGGCACAATAATAACAATATGGGGACTACATGGGCACAACAATAAAAATAAGGGGGCTACACTAACAATAAAAATAAGGGGCTACACTAGTATTATAGTGACCTAACATGCCCCTCTCCTTCAAAAAAGTGTTGTCCTCAACGCTAGAGTAGTTATGGATGCTTCTATATAAAATTATCATCCTCCCATGTGGAATATTCAACGGGTAAGTTCTTCCACTTGATGAGATACTCTGAAATTGATCGATTTCGTAGCTGTTGATTTCTTGTTTCCGTGACTACTTCAGGTTCCAATATGATTTTTCCTTTCTCGTCAAGTTCTGGAAATATTTCTTGAACTAGGAGCTTGTCACCTATAACCTTCTTTAAGCATGAAACATATAAAATTAGGTGCACTTGGGAAGATGTAGGAAGCTCCAATTTTTAAGCCATAGTATAAATATTTTGCGACACCTTGTAAGGACCATAGTAATTTGGCGATAATTTATTATCCTTCTTAGCTTGTTTGAGGGACATTTGTTTGTATGGTTGTAGCCGTAAAAATACCCAGTAGCCTACATCAAAACTTCTTTTATTGTGATGTTGATTTGTCTATTATTTCATTCGATTATGCGCCAAAGTGAGGTTATCCTTTAGGAGTTGGAGAACGTGTTGTTGATGCTTGATGTGATATTCTACTTCTTGAAACTTGGAATTTTCTCTTAAATATGATGTGATGGAAGGTGTATGATATCCATAAAGTACCATAAATGGAGTCATTTTTACTGCATTATGGAAGGAAGTGTTGTACCACCATTCAGCCAGAGGTAACAACTTGACCCATTGTGTTTTTTTATCAGATACAAAGCAATAAATATATTCTTCCAAAAATTTGTTCACTATCTTAGTTTTCCCATCATATTGAGGATGATAAGATGAGTTATGAGCTAGTTGAGTACTGAGACAACAAAATAATTCCATCCAAAAATTTCTAGTGAAAATGGGATCTCTGTCGCTTACAATAATCTTTGGGTTTCCATGTAGATTTTGAATTGTTTCCATAAACTATATTGGCTTTAAATAGATGAGATAATGCACAAAAGTGTTCATACTTGGTAAGTCTATCAACTACCACCATGATGACACTATTTCCTTAAGACTTGGGTAAACATGTGATAAAATCCATTGAAACCTCCTCCCAACGTTGACTTGGAATGGATAAAGGTTGTAGTAGACCCGAGGTCTTAATTGTCTCAACTATATTTTGTTGGCAGACCAAACATTCTGCCAAAAATTTTTGAATATCAGATTTAAGGCCATCCCAAAAAATATATTTCTTGACCCTGTGGTAAGTTTTTAAAAATCTTGAGTTTCCTCCTAAGGGAGAGGTGTGCAATTCCAAAAGAATATTTTGTTTTAGTTGCGAATTCTTAGAAAGATATAAGCGATCTTTGTACCAAAATGAATCATTTTTCCAGCTAAATGTATCATATGTATTGGGATCTTGATGCAACTTTTGAATGAGTGTCCACACTTCTTTTTCATTATCCCATTCCTCCCTTACTCTAGTTATCCAATCTGGTTGGATAATAGAAGTGGCAAAAAGCAATTCTTCCACATCCTCATCCTTTCTTGAGAGTGCATATGCAACAACATTTAGCTTCCCCTTTTTGTAGATGATTTCAAAGTCATAACCCAACATCTTTGTGATGCATTTTTGTTGCTCTTCTGAAGATATTATTTGTTCCAAAAAGTATTTAAGACTATTATGATCTATTTTTACCTTGAATTGTCTTCCCATTAGGTAAGGTCACCATTTCTTTATTGCATGTAGTACTTCCAACATTTCCTTCTCATAAATAGGTTTTTTTAAATACTTTCCTTTGATTGGAAAATTTTCAAAAGAAATGGGTCTTTCTTATTGCATTAAAACAACACCAAATCCATTTCTTGAGGCATTACATTCCACAATAAAGGTTTTTGTGAATTCTAGCATAGCTAAGACCGGTGCTTGGAAAATTTCCTCAAGATTTTCAAAGGCCTTAGTTGCTTTTGGAGTCCAATAAAATGCATCTTTCTTTAGTAATGTTCTTAGAGGTGCTACTATTCTCCCATAATTCTTAACAAACTTGTGATAATATCATGTTAACCCGACAAATCCTCATAGATGATTTATGGTTGTGGGGATTTTCCATTCCTTAATGGATTTAATTTTGTTGGGGTCTACCTTAACACCCTCATGAGATACAATATGACCCAAATATTACACCTCTTATACTCCAAATAAACATTTGGATGTTTTTGCATATAATTTTTTCTCCTCCAATAGTTTGAGCACCCCGTTAACATGTTGAACATTATCCTTCCAAGACTTGTTGTAGATTAGATAATCATTAAAATATGCTAACACAAAATTTCTAAGGAAGGGTTTGAAAATGGAGTTCATCAATGCTTGAAATGTAGAAGGTGCATTGGTAAGGCCAAAAGGCATGACCAAAAATTCATAATGACCCTCATGGGTTCTAAATGTTTTTTTCGAAAGGTCTTCATTCTTCATTCTAATTTGATGATATCTTGAACGAAGATCCAACTTGGTGAAGTAAATTTATGCATGTAATTCATCCAATAATTCATCAATGAAGGGAATGGGAAATTTATTTTTAATAATGAGCTTTTTGAGCTCCTTATAATCTGGAAACATGCATTGTGATCCATCCTTCTTGTGCACCAATACTACTCGAGCATAGAAAGAACTTTGACTAGGTTGAATTATACCATCCTCTGGCATTTCTACAATCATACATTAAATTTCACTCTTTTGGGCATAGGGATATCTGTAAGGCCTGATGTTTGGAGAAACACTTCCTGGAACCAAATGAATAGCATGATCATGATCACGAATAGGTGGGAGATATTTGGGAGTCTCAAATACCTTGGAATGATTGTCCAAGCCTTTTTGGAGATCTGAAGAAATAAATGATTTCAATGTTTCAAACTCTGGTGAGCATAATTGTGCAATTATTCCTAATTATTATTTATTTAGAATCTTTGTCATGCCATTAGAGTTTATTATATTTCCCAGTTTCCCTACAATACTTATTTATTCAACTTCCATTCCTTCCCAAAAAAAATTCAAGAAAATTTCTTGAAAACTAAAATCTATCGTACCCAAAGTTTGTAACCATTGAAATCCTAGTACAACATCAACACCGCCCATTGGAATGGAAAGCATTAGGCTATTCAATACATATTCTCCCATGGTTAGCTTGTTATTATTGCACTTTCCAGAGAAATTTATAGTTCCTCCATTTGAAGCCATCACTTGACACTCTTGTGTTGGATATAGGAAGTAATTCAATTCCTTGGCTATCTTACAATGTATAAAATTATGGGTACTACTCAAATCAATCAACACTATTACCTTTATCTTCTTGATATGTCCTTTTATCTTGAGAGTTTGAGGAATGGTAATTCCTACCAATGCATTACAAGATATGGTCGGATTCATTTCTTCTTTCTCTAAGGTCGGTTCCTGGTGTATATCCTCTTATTTTAAATTTTCTTGTTATTTTTCTTCCTCCTCTTCACAATCTATGTAAAATAATTTCTTCTCAACACTCTTATGACCTCTATTGTATTTGTTATAACAATTGTAAAAAATCCCTTTTGCTTTTTTTTCTTCCAATTGTTGTGGTGTTAACCTTGTAAATTATGGAAGCCTAGGAGTAGCAACACTTACATCTTTATAGTTGTCAGTGGTAGGCTTCTTTGTCGCCATAATTTTTCTTTCAATTTTTCTTTCCAACTTGAATGTCTTCTCCAATGAATCAAGTTCCCAAAGACGAACCTCATGTTGGATGTTATCCTTTAAATTCCCTATGAAGACATCAATCCTATGTTCCTTTGGAATATCATTTACCCATTATATTCAATTTTTGGAAGTCCTCAATGTGCTCTGCCATTAAACCCTTTTGTTTAAGATTTATCAATTGGCTAAAAAAGGTGTTTCTCTTTGTATCCTCATAATGTGTTATCATTTCCTCCGTAAAAATTCACCAAGTGACAAGTGTTTTACGAGATAAAAGCCATAGATACCAAAAAAACTAATTGGGTTCTAAATATAAAGTTGCAATACGTACCTTTTGTGCGTGTTGCACATTATGGAGATCAAAGTATTGCTCCATTTATAGTATCCATGTGCCATCAAACTTTCTCATATCGATCTTTGGAATATGGTGGGTTTTCAATCACATGTTAGAGGTTATGAAATCATGATTATCATTTTTTTGTTTTCATCATGAGTTTCATCTAATACCTTTTCGCCATTAGGAACCATTTCTTGTAGCAACTTTGTCATACCTTCCTTTGAACCTTCCATCTCTTCTTTTAAACCTTCCATTTTTTCTTCTATTCCATCCATATTAGCTTCCATGTCTGATTAACCATCCATGTTCACTTTTAATCCATCCTTAAAATCTTCCATTTTTTCTTCTATGACATCCATATTAGCTTCCATACCATCTTTGGTTACTCTTTGCGAGAGTGAAATTTGTTGCACTTGGTCTAATAACTTTGATATATCATGTTTCAATTCTTCCTCTTCGTGTGTCATAGTAGAGCTTTATGAGGGCTTAATGGGTGTGGAATTATTTTTGGGAGGAATTTTAGAACCCAATACTAATATTTTTGTTTCAATATTCCCTTGGAATCACTTCAAACTAAATTTTCAAACAAAAGTTATGCAATTTAAAAAAAAAATACACACATTTTTCTTACTTTTGAGGATCTCGATATTGAACCTGATGTATATTTTTTATTTTGAATCCTCGAGATTTGAACTTCGTTCCTATAGTAACCCTCTGAGTCTTCTTTCCAATTCCAAATGTCAGTCCCAATTTGGATTCTTCAAGACAAATTTATGTCCGATCTCTCGTGATGTCCTGATTATAGACTAGTTCAGTAGAGAAAATTGTACGGATTTCCATGTGTCATTGTTTCAACCTTCAGCCCTAAAATCACTACACAAAAAAACTAAAGTATGTGCAATTTCTTCCACTTTTTATATAATTCAAATCTGATGCTTGAAACAAAATTTATGACGATTTTCCCTAGGTCACGTGTTTGAGACTAAATTTTGGAGCCTGCAAAAACCCTAACTTCCTCATATCATATCTCCGAAAATACAGAAAACCAATATCTGAAATTCCAGCAATAATTTCACCAAGATTTTGAATCCATATGGTTTCAATTTCAGCTTCTGAAGCTTCGTAGAAAAAAATTATAGCGAAAACTCCAAGATGACCCGTTTTAAGAATCGAAACCCTAGAATCCAAAGCTCGGATACCAAATGTTATGCAACCAACTCACAAAATAGAATAAAATATAGATCAACTACTTAAAAATTATCCACTTAGAGGGGGAAACCTCCTTTAAAATACATAAATGAAAAACTATTGGATTATTCAAATGACAAAACCTACTTTCTATATATAGGAGTCTAAGGGGTCACAATATAATCATAGCCTACATAACAATAATAATGTAAGGGAACAAGAATAATGATAGTGGGATTATATGGGGCACAATAATAACAATATGGAGACTATATGGGCACAACAATAACAATAATGGAGCTACACTAACAATAACAATAAGGGGCTACACTAGTATTATAGGGACCCAACATAAAGGCTTTCACATACTCAACTACAAGTCATGTTTTATACCTTAAGGCTAAGGAGGTCTAGGCATAATCAAAACAAGAACTTATAAATGGGATCTTTGTGTGAAATGGTAGTGTGTATATAATTAGGAAATAAGGATCGAAAGGAAATATTACAACACATAATAAACCAATGACTCTTCCTAGGAAAGTGATCAGGTGCACAGTATTTAGCTCAAAAATCAAAGTTTCCATAATTGCTCAAAACCAGAACGAAAGCGTAGAGCTCGTCACCAGGAATCCAGCACAACTTGTTTCATCGAAAACCGAGTCTGGATGAGGGAGAAAAGGCATGTTGTTCGTTTTCCTAAACATCTAAAAAAAAATTGTAGAAAAGGACAGAATGATGACATTGCAGTCCAGTCAGCAGAGAGGGATATTCTGGGAAACTTCTTCATTTTTTTCCCAATGGGGCTGTGACAAGTGTCACTGCAGGATTCGTCATTTGGGTTTGAGAAGGTGAAATTGCCCAATGTCCTCCAAGTTTGAATTAGGTTCATGATGAATTATTATGTGTTGGAATTAGTTTTTAATTACTAAGGTTGGATAGTGTCACTGCAGGATTCGTCATTTGGGTTTGAGAAGGTGAAATTGCCCAATGTCCTCCAAGTTTGAATTAGGTTCATGATGAATTATTATGTGTTGGAATTAGTTTTTAATTACTAAGGTTGGATATATATATATATATATATATATATATATATATATATATATATATATATATATATATATATATATATATATATATATATATATATATTTCATATTAATTATTTAAATCCAAACCTTAGTATTATAAATTCTGCATTTTTTTAATTCCAAAGTCGAAGTCAACCACCAAGCCACCACTTTAATCCTTGTTATATATAAGCGTTGACTTATAATTAAAGCTCATGTGGATCTCCAATGGTGGAAGGGAGGGGGCCAACCCTCCTCCCCACATGACCCTTCCACATGACCATCGACCAGCACCCAAACTAATTGCTCTTAGAGCGCCCATTAACCTTTTAATCCGAGATTAACTGTTAATTAACACACAATTAACTCACTGTTAAGTTGGAAAAATATTTGGAGGCGCCCCTAGGTCTGTTATTTTGGCGGGGTTATCTGGAGTCTTCTCCAGATTTAGAGGATGATTCTAGGGAAAATTTGAATGAACCATATCTTGAGAATTTTTCGACCAATTTTGGCTCATGAAGAGTCATTCCTAGCAGATTGGCATGCTCTGAACACATTTGTATAGGTTACAGAGGCAGAGGAGAAATTCTACAAGTTTTTTTGTCACTTTGAAGAAAATAGAAGCTTAGGGCCACCAGGAAGGAAGGCCATCCCTAGATCAGTTGAAGGCCAAATTGAGAGAATTAATAGTCATTTCTGATAGATTTTGACATTATGGACTCATTGGAGTATGTTTCGGGAGAATTTGATGCATGTAAACAACAATTTTTGCGCTATTTAGCTAATACAGAAGCCCAAGCCATGGAAGCTGGACCAAGGAGATGTAGCCCAGGAGGGGTGAAATCCTTCATCAAAACTCTGTGTTGATGGATCAATTGTGATGGTTTGTTGTGTATATTGTTGTTGTTGTTCAACATTTTATTTTCATACTTTATGCTCTTTAATGCACTCATAAAACTCAGTTAATTTACCTATTTGACACACATAAGCAACAAGGAAACATATGTAAAACAAGCATAAGATCAGAAAATAAATTTTAAATTTGAATATGACACAGCAAAACTAACATTCTTACTTAGATCAAGTTGGTATCAGAGCTTGATTGAAATTCAAGGTTATTTGCTTGATAGTTGCTTGAGTTTTGTGCAAGTTTAATGGTTGGAAATTTGTGATGTTGACAAGGTTAAAATTGCAGCGAGGTGAAGGGAAATTGTTGGTTGCAAGTCTTGAGATTAGGACAAGAAGAAGGAAAGTTACAAGAGCACAACCTTCACCCAAAATTCCACTCATAGCTGCACTTGAAGCACCTCAAGTTTTGTCTCAAGAAGCTGAGATTGAGGAGGTACAAGTTGTTCAAGAAGCTGAGTTGATTAAAGAGGTACAAGCACCAGAAGTTGAGCTTGAATCCATAGCCATCATGTCAGGTGTTGGAGAAAGAGAAGGTTATTCAAAAGAGGATGATTTCAAGAGAGACTTCAATGACATAAAGAGGATGGTTAAAATTATGTTTGATGCATTTACTGTTGGGATGGCAGGAGAAGGTTCTAAGCCTCCACATGGAGAAGGAACTTCAGATGATAAGAAGGATGAATAGAAGAGTTCAAAGGGTAGTGGAGGAAATACACCTACATCTACACCATCTTCATCATCCTCATCATCTCCATCAACATCATCTTCCACTTCCCCCACGAAAACCACTCACACTCACTCAAAATCCACAAAAGGAAAAACACCCTTACTCAAACTTGATGTCAAATTTGAGCTTCCAATGTATAATGGCGAGGTAAATGCAGAAATATTGGACAATTGGATACGTCAATTGGAGGTGTATTTCAGAATTCATAACCTTCATGAAGATGACATAAATATTCAATTGGCTTCTTTGAGGATGGAAGGATATGCACTTGTCTTAGTAAGATCTATATGTCTTAGTAAATATTTATTGCTACCATTAAAAGGTAATTATATCCCTTAGCTTACATGGAAAAGGCCATTATGGATTGGAAAAATTTTAGACAGTTGAAATGGAAAAGTGTGCAAGATTATATTCATGAATTTAGGGGAAGAGCTCTAATTTTGGGTATTAATTTATATTTTCAAGAAACTTTGTTAAAGTATGTTGGGGGTTTGCACAGTTATCTTAGGCACACTATTCTCATGTTTAATCCCACAAACATAGATGAGGTTTGTGTTCAAGCCACCATTTAGAAGCAAGAAGGAAACAAAACATAGATGAGAAAAGTGATAGTGAGGGTAAAGGAAAGGGAAATTTTTATGGAAGAGAAAAAAGAAATAGCTCTGTAAAAAGAGAAAAGGAGAAACTCACATGAAAACATTGTTTTAAGAATGGCCATGATGAAGGCCACTATTGGCAACCTCATCCGGAGTTGAATCCAAACAAATTGAAAGCCATAGAAAAGGGAAAAATTGTTGCTATGGTTGAACATGACTTGGGGTAAAATTCAGGAGATGAGACAAGTATTACAGCCATGGGTTTGAAAGGTAAGAACATAGCAAGCACTAGTTATTCAAATTGTTCAAATTTCACTCAAGATGAAGATACGAGAATATAACTTTTCCATATTAGAGTTGTCTCTAAACATACCAAGATTGATACACTTTTTAATGGTGGTTCACAAGCTAACTTGATTTCCGAAGACTTGGTTAAGTAGCTAGACCTTGAAACTGTTAGACATCCAAGACGTTATCCTTTAGGGTGGATATGCAAGAATGCAAACTTGCAGGTTACAAGGAAGTTCATACTAATATTCACCATCAATTCAAACTTTCTGATGAATTTTAACTTGATGTGTTGTCACTTGAGATATCAGGTATTGTATTGGGAAGTCCTTATATGTATGATAGGAAAGCAGTATTTCATCACCATGAGAATAAGTATCGCTTATTTAAAGATAGTATTGAGTACATATTTAGAGTGCATAAGAAGAAGACAATTTTGTCTCTTATACAAGCAGGAGAAATGAAGAGGATAGTGAATGTTGAGATTCAACAAGATGATGAGCTTAGTGAAAAGAGTCACCTTCACTAAGTGGGCCCGCAGGCTATTTTTGGCGCAAGTCTATTTTTAGACTATGTCTATTTTTAGACATGATGATCATATTTCAGAAGTTGCAGGATGCTATTTGTGGATGGTTGATCAAGTTGGAAAAATAAATGAAATTCTATTTTTAGAATATTGGGCGAAGTCTATTTATATATCGTCAATCTAAAAATAGATGCATGTCAATTATTATTAGCTCTTAATAATAATCAGACTCTAAACAGCAACTTATTCTCTTGGAGCACTTCAATTCAGTGCACGGATGTGGCACAGCAGCTGACAGAAGGAATTACGCTATTCATGAGGGTTTACTAGAGCTATTGCATGGAGGATTCAGTTAGAACTCAAGTGGCAGAGTTATGACACAGTTGGAATAAGTAGTTATGGAGTTGTATTTAGTTTAACTCAGTTAGACTCAATTGAGCTAGTTGTATCTAGTCTAACTGATTGATACACTAGTGAGAGTGGAGTGAATTAATTAGTTAATTAATTCACAAATAATAACTCATTAATCAACTGAAGAATACATCATTTAACTACAGTGCATGGCAGTTTTAGTGGAGACCAGTGGAGAGATAGGTGAAAGGGCAAGATAGACTATCTTTTGTGACTATTAGTGATGCATTGATTGCATCAAACACACAGTGGAGATTCCAATGAGGATTGTGCAGTCAATCCAAGAGTAATTTGAATTCATTCAAAGCTATTCTTCAGCAAGGATTGCGCAGTGGAGGCAAGCTAGCAGGTGGCAAAGATCGGTGGATGGATTTGCAAGATTAGGCCTGATTAGTGTATGACGATTGTACTCTACTAAGAGCTTGTGAGAAGCTTTGTATGTTTGTATGAGATTGTCATATGATCTCCATGTTACATAATATATAGTTGGGGTTTTCAGCTTCAATCTTTCCCGGTTAAAAACTGTGTTATGTGCGATTGATAAAAAAAATTTATGCTTCACATGTGTGTGCAATTAATTTTTCTGCAAAAGATTAACAAGTGGAATAGATTCAGTATCTTGCATAAAGTTAAATAGTGTGAGATCAGGTGGATCTTGGACATATGCAACTTGTAGTGCGCAATATAATTTCTACATAGTATAACATTGTTGATTGAAGAATTGCAATTTTGGTAGGGATTTGTCTTTGGTGGACATTTTGAATTTGCTACGGAAGATTCTTGGAGTAGGAAATCGAGTATACATTGAAATGTCTTTCAACGGGTTGAGATTGGAGTATGCCCTTGATGGGAGCTTGAATTACATAGCCTGGAAGGATAGGATGGAGGTGGTGCTGGAGGATAATGGGCTGAAGGAGTTCATCGATAGCGATGTTCTGAAGCCGGGATCTAGCGATGTTGCATTACTTGATGCATGGCAAAAGAAAACTGCAAAGACGAGGAGGAATCTGTTGGAAGGTGTGAAGGAACATATTGTGTCCAGTCTTCACGGGAAAGGCACTCCATTCTTAATGTGGAAGGCTTTGACAGACTTGTTCCAAAGTAGAAGTGACCAGAGGAAGTTGGCGCTTAAAGACAAGCTCAGAAAAATAAAATGGAGAAAGGCGACAGTATCCCAAAATACCTCACAAAGTTTTTCCACTGCAAGGATGAGCTGGGAAGTGTGGGGGTTACTGTTGATGAAGAAGACTTGGTGAGCTTGGCTCTCCTTGGGCTTCCGAAGAGTTGGCATAGCTACAAAGACTTTGTCAATGGACGGGAGAAACTGTCGGGATGGGAGCGACTTTGGTCGGATCTTGTGCAGGAGGAGATAAGGTGGGGTACCAGGGCTGGATCTTCATCGAAGAATGAAGATGAAGATAATTTTTCTTTGGCTGCCAAAGAAAGGAAAGGGAAGGGGAAGAAAAATCCTTCTAAATCCAGTGCCAAAAGGCAAGAAGCAGGACTTGTCCAAAGTGAAGTGTTTTCACTGTCACGAGCATGGACATTTCGCCACTAACTGTCCACAGAAGAAGAAGAATAAGTAGGCTGCTAGATCTGCAGCTGGAGAGGCCTTAGCCTCACAATTTGAGCTGGATTTTTCCTTGATTGCATGCTTGGTTTCAAGCTGCATGGGATCGGTGTGGTATCTTGATAGTGGTGCATCTTTCCATATGACGGGAGACAAAGAGTTGTTTAGTGACTTGGAGGAGAAGGACCTCCATATGCATATAGAGATGGGAAACGATGGTTCGTATAGTGCGACTGGAATTGGGACCATTACCTTTGAGAGGGATTCCAGTAATCCATTCTTGTTGAAGAATTTCATGCATGTTCTAGGTATGAAGAAGAACTTGGTCTCGGTCACAATGCTGGAAGACAGAGGTTATGATGTTGTTTTCAGTGAGGGAAAAACTTTCCTTCGACATAAAACAATGGGTCAAACCAAGAAGATAGGGGTTTGAATTAAGAATCTCTACAAATGGGAATGAATTAGTTTGCTTGTTGCAATAGGTAGAAAAGAAGAAGAAGTGGTGGAGGTTGGGATGAGAACGGAGTTATAGCACGGGAAATTCCCTTTTCTTCTGCATAAAGCGCTTTGAAAATTTTGCAGCAAATTTCTACTAGACTTCCCAAGGGTACTCTTGTGCAGTCAGATTAGTGCAAAGGATGTACAATGGGTAAGTTTGTGAAGAACACTTTTAATGAGAAGGAGAACCGTGCTTCGGTGATCCTGCAGAGAATTCACACAGACGTGTGTGGACCATTCTCGATTGCTTCAACAGTGAAACACAGGTATTATGTGATATTTTTTGATGAATTTTCTCGTATATGTTGGATATTCTTCATGCAGAAGAAGAGTGAAACGTTCTCAAAGTTCTGTGAGTTCAAGGCATTGGTGGAGAAGGAGTCAGGAAAGCAGGTGAAAGCTCTACGGAGTGATAATGGTGGTGAATACATCTCTGGCGAATTCAAAGACTTCTATAGCAAAGAAGGAATTCGAAGAGAACCCATAGCGCCTCATAACCCACAACAGAATGGGGTCGTGGAGAGAAAGAACAAAACGATCGTGGGTGTTGCACGAGCGATGTTGCATGACCAGGGCCTACCGATGCACTTGTGGGCGGAAGCATGTAACATTGCGGTTTATGTGCAAAACTATTGTCCTCATAGAGTACTTGGCGTGAGTACACCCGAGGAAGCTTTTGTTGGTAAGAAGCCTAATATTTCTCATTTGAATATTTTTGGCTCACCTGTTTACATTCATGTGACGAAGGATGCCAAGAAGAAGTTGGAGCCGACTACAGAAGTTGGGATATTTTTGGGGTACACAGAAACACCCCATAACTATCATGTGTATTTTCCAAACATTCGGATGACTGTTATGCGACGGGATATAAAATTCAATGAGGTGAAAGCCATGAAGTTGTCGGTTGAGAGGGAGCTACACATGCATGCGGAGGAGGAACTTCTTGTTCCCAAAGATGAGCCTCTAGATGTGGATCAACCACAGGAGGAGATTCATGGAGTGGAGTCCACTCATGCAGAACCAAACATCAGACAAGGCAGGAAGCGTACCACAGAAGCTGAGAGACTGAAGATGGATGTGGCACAAAATGTAGGAGTTCCTACATCACAGCACAGACAGAGACAGTCACCTGACCGATATACTGGATACATGGCTCTTATGAGCAAGTGTATTGTGATAGAGCCATCTTCTTTTGAAGAAGCAGCGCAAGAGCCCACATGGGTAGATTCCATGGTGGAGGAGTATGACTCCATTGTCAGAAACAATGCTTGGGAGATTGTTCCAAGGCCGGTGGGAAAATAAGTTGTAGGATCAAGATGGATCTACAAGGTAAAGCAAGCTGCTGGTGGGAGCGTCGAGAAGTATAAGGCAAAATTCGTTGCCCGGGGCTTCTCACAGATTGAGGGGATTGACTATGAAGAAACCTTTGCACCTGTCGCACGGTATTCTTCCATACGGACCATCCTTGCTCTCTCAGCACAGATGGGTTGGCACATTCATCATATGGATGTGAAGACTGCGTTCCTTAATGGGATTATTGAGGAAGAGGTGTGCATTGAGCAGCCTGAAGGATTTGAGATCTTCAGCAGCGATTTGTATGTGTGCAGGCTCAAAAGAGCGATGTATGGGTTGAAACAAGCACCCCGTGCTTGGTACACTCAGATCAACAACTATTTCACTGGACTTGGCTTCACCAAGAGTGAGGCGGATGCAAACCTGTACCAGATTGTGGTTGAGGTAAGCTTTTAATCATTGTACTTTATGTTGATGATTTGATACTAACAGGTGATAAGCAGTTGATACACTCATGCAAGGCTGATCTTGCAAAGGAGTTTGAGATGAAGGGTTTGGGCCTCCTTCATTATTTCCTTGGATTGGAAATATGGCAGCGGGAAGGTGAACTATTTGTGTCTTAAGGCAAGTATGTCTGAGAGATACTAGAGAAGTTTCACTTGCAAGGCTGCAAGCCTATCGACACTCCTCTTCCAGGAAATTAGAAGAAAGAGGATGCCACATCGGTAGAGGTAGTGGATGCCACTGTTTATCGACAGTTGGTGGGTTACCTCATGTATTTATTCAATACAAGACCGGACATATGCTCTGCGGTGAACCAGCTTTCACAAGCGATGGTTAAGCCTACCAAGCTCTTTTGGAAGGTGGGAAATCATGTCCTGAGATATCTCAGGGGCACATCTGAGTATGTTTTATTGTACAGATAGACAGATGAGGTGAATTTGCATGGCTTCACGGATGCAGATTGGGTAGGAAGCCCAATAGACAGAAAGAGCACATCAGGAGGAATTTTCAGTATCGGATCTACAACAGTTTCTTGGTACAACAAGAAACAAAGATATGTGGCACTCAGTTCAGCAGAAGCGGAATACATGGCAGCAAGTTTAGCTACATGTGAGGCTATCTGGATGAGGAAGATTCAGGTTGGTTTGTTCGGTTCACATTTAGATCCCACGGTGATTCATTGTGATAATCAGAGTTGCTTTAAACTCTCGGTTAATCCTGTGTTTCATGATAGATCTAAACATATTGATATCTGATATCATCATATTAGAGATTGTGTGCAGCGGAAGATCATGTTGCTTCAGTACATTCCCACGGAGGATCAGGATGCAGATATTCTGATGAAGGCGCTCACCATGAGAAAATTCGAATACCATAGAGGCAGGATCGGGGTGAAGGATAATTCCTATCTTGTTGAGAGGGAGTGTTGAGATTCAACAAGATGATGAGCTTAGTGAAAAGAGTCACCTTCACTAAGTGGGCCCGCAGGCTATTTTTGGCACAAGTCTATTTTTAGACTATGTCTATTTTTAGACATGATGATCATATTATTCGAAGTTGCAAGATGCTATTTGTGGATGGTTGATCAAGTTGGAAAAATAGATGAAATTCTATTTTTAGAATATTGGGCGAAGTCTATTTATATATCGTCAATCTAAAAATAGATGCATGTCGATTATTATTAGCTCTTAATAATAATCGGACTCTAAACAACAATTTATTCTCTTAGAGCACTTCAGTTCAGTGCACAGATGTGGCATAGCAGCTGGAAGAAGGAATTACACTATTCCTAAGGGTTTACTGGAGCTATTGCATGGAGGACTCAGTTAGAACTCAAGTGGCAGAGTTATGACACAGTTGGAAGAAGTAGTTATGGAGTTGTATTTAGTTTAACTCGGTTAGACTCAGTTGAGCTAGTTGTATCTAGTCTAACTGATTGATACACTAGTGAGAGTGGAGTGAATTAATTAGTTAATTAATTCACAAATAATAACTCATTAATCAACTGAACAATACATTAGTTAACTACAGTGCATGGCAGTTTCAGTGGAGACCAGTGGAAAGATAGGTGAAAGGGCAAGATAGACTATCTGTTGTGACTATTAGTGATGCATTGATTGCATCAAACACACAGTGGAGATGCCAATGAGGATTACGCAGTCAATCCAAGAGTAATTCAAATTCATTTAGAGCTATTCTTCAGCAGGGATTGCGCAGTGGAGGCAGGCTAGCAGGTGGCAAAGATCGGTGCATGGATTTGCAAGATTAGGCCTTATTAGTGTATGACGATTGTACTGTACTGAGAGCTTGTGATAAGCTTTGTATGTTTGTATGAGATTTTCATATGATCTCCATGTTACATAATATATAGTTGGGGTTTTTAGCTTTAGGCTTTCCTGGTTAAAAACTGTGTTATATGCAATTGATAATTTTTGTTTATGCTTCACATGTGTGTGCAATTAATTTTTCCGCAAAAGATTAACAAGTGGAATAGATTCAGTATCTTGCATAAAGTTAAATAGTGTGAGATCAGGTGGATCTTGGACATATGCATGCTTAGTGCATATAATTTCTACAGTGAATGCAAGTCAGAATTTGACATTGTTGATGATTAAATAAAGAGATGTTTTGAATCAAAATTTTCAAACAGATGCTTATGCTTGTAATGATGTGTTTCAGGATTCTAACAGGTTACCTTTGAAAGGAGGTGAACAAGTTGTAAAACATTTGCAGTAGTCAACATCAGTGTTGAGCAGTGTTGGAAACAAGATGTCGGTGCAAGAGAGTGCAAAGGTCAAAGAGAAAGAAACAAAGCAACTTGACATAGAAGGCATGGGTTCCACAAATGCTTGTTTTGGGTTTCCAAAGGGTACATGGAAATGGCGAAGATACTTTGTCAAGAGTCGACGCAAGTACAAAGCAAGATCAGCTAAGAATCGCCATAGTGACAGTGTGAAAGGTGAGACAGATTTTAAGTTTCCTTTGATTGATGAAAAAAGTACGAACAAGATGGTTTCTGCAAGAATATCTTGCTACTCTGTAAATTCAGAAAAATTGCAGCATGACAGTGTCAATGAGAGCAAGACAAGGTCACAAGAATCAAGGAAAAAGTTAACTTTTTGTGAAAAACTTGAATTGATGAAAATGGGAAAATTTCAGTGGGTAGAGACTGGAAGGGTGAGGGAAAAGAACCCTCATCCACATGATCAATAATAAAATATATTTTGGGGTCCAAAAGGCTTCTAGTGGGGAGGAATGATCAGGTGCTCAATATTTAGCTCAAAAATAAAAGTTTCTATAATTTCCTTAAACTAGAACGACAACATAGAGCTCGTCACCAAGAATCCAACGCAACTTGTTTCGTCAAAAACCGAGTCTAGATGAGAGAGAAAAGGCATGTTGTTCGTTTTCCTAAACAACTAGAAAAAAATTTGTGAAAAATGACAGAATGATGACATGGAATTCCAATCAGCAGAGAGGGATATTCTAGGAAACTTATTCAGTTTTTTCTCAATGGGACTGTGACAAGTGTCATTGTAGGATTCACCAGTTTGGGTTTGAGAAGGTGAAATTTCCCAATGTCCTCCAAGGTTGAATTGGGTTCATTATGAATTGTTATGTGTTGGAATTATTTTTTAATTATTAAGGTTGGATATATATATATATATATATATATATATAATTTAAATCCAAACCTTAGTATTATAAATTCCGCATTTTTTTTATCCAAAGTCAAATTTCAATATACGCCAAAGGTTTTAAATTATTGGGTGGTGAATTTTATTAATCCTAAGGTTGGACTGTATATATATTTCGGCACAAAATTCATGAACGGAATGGGCGGAGGTCGTGGGGTCGAACCCCGACCTCCCCCACAACAGCACTCTGCCCTTACCACCAAGCCACCACTTTAATCCTTGTTATATATACGCACTGACTTATAATTAAATCTCATGCGGATCTCCGATGGCGGAAGTGAGGGGGCCAGCCCTCCTCCCACGTGACCCTTCCACATGACCAACGACCAACGCCCAAACTAATTACGCTTAGCGCGCCCATTAACCTCTTAATTTGGGCTTAAGTGTTAATAAACACGCAGTTAACTCACTGATAAGTTGGAAAAATATTTGGAGGCGCCCCCATTTTTGGCGGGCCTGCTATTTTTGCAGGGTTATCTGGAGTCTTCTCTAGATTTGGAAGGGGATTCTAGGGAAAAATTGAATGAACCATATATTGAGCAATTTTCAACCAAGTTTGGCTCAGGAAGAGTCGTTCCTAGCGAATTGGCATGCTCTAAGAACATTGGTACAGGTTGCAGAGGCAGAGGATAAATTCTATAGGTGTTTTTGTCACTTTGAATAAAATAGAAGCCCAGGGCCACCAGGAAAGAAGGCCATGCCTAGATCAGCCGATGGCCACATTGAGAGAATTAATAGTCATTTATGATAGATTTTGACATTCTGGACTCATTGGAGTATATTTCAGGAGAATTTGATGCATGTAAACATAATTTTTTTCACTATTGAGCTAATACAGATGCCCAAGCCATGGAAGCTAGACCAAGGAGATGTAGCCTAGGAGGGGTGAACTCCTTCATCAAAACTCTGTGTTGATGGATCAATTGTGATGATTTACTGTGTATATTGTTGTTGTTGTTCAACATTTGATTTTAATACTTTATGCTCTTGAATGCACTCATAAAACTCAGTTAATTTACATGTTTGACACACATAAGCAACAAGGAAACATATGTACAACAAGCATAAGATCAACAAATAAATTTTAAATCTGAAGATGAAATTAGCACAATAAAACTAACATTCATACTCAGATCAGAAAGAAAGGGTGAAAGACATTATTTTTCCAAACTATAATGAGTAGTGAATGATTGTCTAAACTATGGTTATATTTTCCGACACTTCTGTACCACAAATAATAGGGAAATCACAAGATTTGTCTAAACCCTTCCTTTCTTGTAGGGAACCTTTCCTTAGAATAGGCATTTCATTTAACAACCATAAACTGTGGCTGTCTTCTCTTTTATTGTTTGAAGGCTAATCATTGGTTGAGATAGCCTAATTTTTAGGCTTATATATTCTTCTGAAGGGGCGTATTGCAATCCACTAGTCATTTTAAAGACTAGACTCACTCTCAATTGCCTTGATTGGAGGTTCAATAGAAATTATAGTTATGGAATACCAAAAAAAATATGGTGAAAAGACTTCAAGGGTTGATTTTAAATTAATTAATGCATAAGTTGGGCATGCAAGGGCATGAATCTTAGGGGAGGGACTAGAAGTTGGGGCATGTCATTACCTCCACAAAAAATAAACTTGAAGTGGGATACAAATGAATTACATACAACAAATTCTCAAGGGTTGGCTAAATAACCTATGGATATTTAAAAACAAGTAGAAGACTCGGCTCTTTAGTAATCCCTCCTCATTGAAGCCTATCTTAGAAACTAAGAATGCAATTTTTTCTAGTTCTTGATAATGGGAGGCTAATTATTTGGGGAAATATTGTTATACCTAGAATTTCTAAACCCTTTTTATCCATAATGTGGGTGTTGTGAGACTTTAAAAATATATATTTTTGTTTTTCCGTTTAACCATCTCTACCTTAGCCTTAACAAAGTATCTCTATCAGTCATCCCTTCTATCCTCCCTTTCATATAGAACAATTATCTTAGGGTTTAAACTAACACAAATTATAGAATTCTTCCAATGCCTTACTACTTAAAAAAATTGAAGTTCTTTATTTTATTTGGAAATAATGAAATGGTGTGGTATTTAGCGACCATGTGCATGCCATTTCATTTTCATTTTAATATGGAACATTAATTCATGTCAATTTTTTTGTAGATAATTAAATAATCACATAAGGAGAGGATGGATATGAACCACTTGTAGTAGTTTCTAGACTATTAGGGGGATGCCCAATGCTTGATGAGTTGAGATTTGGTAGGTCTTACCAAGCCTGCCTCGAGCAATTATAATGAAATGTCTACCAAGTGATGACATATTGGTTAGTGATTTATGGGAGTAGGCCTATATTCTTTAGGGCCTCCCACACAAGTTGAGGAGTTTCATACCTTTTCCATAGCTATTTTTGAGTAGCCTAAGCCCTAATAAGGTATAAACGGATGGGTATTCCCTTTGAGAACCCTCCCACAATTAAAAAATGGGTCCCAACCTCACATGATCATGATGTGTCCCCACCACATGTGGGTATTATGGTTTAATATTTGTGGCCTTTGTGATTCCACTACTTGCATGTTATATGTTTCATTTTTAGGTCTCTTGGCTTAACGAAACTCATTTCTTAGTTTTACTCTTAGTTCTTACTAGATAAAATGGTGGATACCTATGTGAATTTCCATTATTATATTAAACAATGAAATATTTTTTTTATTATTAGTCAAAGGAAGCCTTAATGTTGGTGGGTTTGGGGGAGTGTTAGTGCACCCTAGAGGACAACTATAAGTATCCTATTTTTAGAGATTTGGAAGGAAATCCAATAACTAGGCAGAGGCATATGCCCTCCTTCAGGGAGTTCTTCAAGAAATATCTCTTTATATCAATAACCTAGTCATTGTGGTTTACTCCAAAGTCACAATATAACATATTAATTTTGGCTCAACCCCATATAATCTTAAACTTAATGACATTTTAAAATTGATCTAATCTAGAATGGGTTTTATGGTTAAATTTCATGCAATGCATGTGCTTATATAAAACAACACCAAGGTTGATTTGTTAGCAAGTTTGGGACAATGCATAAAGTTGAGCTATTACAAATAAATGGTTGGGAGTCGCATTACTTGATCCCATGACATGATGATAGGTAGGAGTGTAGGTTCACATTAGCTTACAATTGTGGAATTTTGTGTCCCCAACCTCATCGTCAATTGGCATGTTCTAGTGCACATATTCAATCATGGAACGTGTTGGGGTAGGGCATTCACTTAGCAGAGGTAGTTAAGGTGTGGTAAACCTTTAAGAAAATGAAAGTATGTAATTTCATGGAATATTTGACATAATGAGGGATCACATGTTATGATCTATGGGTTTGGCCCTCAAGGAGGAAGCAAATAAGGACTTTTTTGAGAAATTAGAGCATTCCAAGGATTTTTGGGTAGATAGGGATGCATTGGCTTGTGATATTTTATCCTTGTGCATGGAAATTGGTTTGTAGGTTTGAAGAGCTCGGGCATCTTGGTTTATAGAAGTTGATTGGGAATCCTGATACCTTCTTGGTGAAGATGTAGTTGGCTAGGTCCTTTTACAGGCATGGCCTTCTGGGTTAGTTTGGACCAAATCAATTTGTAAACATGGCCTCTGGTTTTATCCCATTTTTTTGGTTTAGAGTTCCTTTTAGATCTGGTGTTTGGCCTTATTGTTAAGGCTTGTGGCAACTCTTTGGTTGAAAATTATTGTCTGGGTTCCAAGGAGGTTGGCATCCAAAGCTAATATGAACAAAAAAAAATTGTCTTTCTTGCTTCAAAACTTAAGGACCTTTGGGAGGATATCTTCCAGTTGTATATTAGGTATAATAAATTGATGATATAAATTTCCTCTACCATGGACATCCTCATAGAGTAGAGACAATAGATTCAAAAGGTTGAATATGAAATTAGTAGTCTTAGAAGTCGAATTGAAGAACTATAGCAAGCTAATGCCCAGGGTACTATGTCCAACATCTTGTAAATTAATTCAATTATTACTTCTATCTTTCTCATACTCGATTTGAATGTAGTTGTTGCAATTATGGAGCTTTTTTCTTCTCAAGATGTGGAAAATTATCCAAACTAGGTCTAGCTCTACATGGAAAATAATTTGTGTCTAATATTGGGAGTATTTTATTGAGTTTATATTACTAGGACCTATAGTATAGTTGTTTTTTTGTTAAAACTTAGTTACGAGATTAGGAATTTTGAACAACTTGATGTTGTGAGCCAAAAATATAAAATTTATGTATCTATTATAAGCGTTTAAGTTTAAATTTTATTAATATGATTTTTTTGTTTATGTTTAAAAAAATTAGTCAAAGGAACCTTCAATTTCAAAGCTAAGAGAAAAGTCTAGAACTATATACATTTTATGCAATCATTAGTATTATCTATATATAGAAGACGAAATTGTGGGCTTGAGTGATCAAGTTTCCAAAATTACAAGAATTATATGGGTGATCAAGTTATAATAATTCATCAAAGAGGATATACGTAAAATACAAAATGAATAAGGTAAAACTACAATACATGCTTACACATATACACTAGACTAAGTCTTGTTGTGAGATCATTTTTTCTTAAAACCAACTCAATTTTCTTTATTTCCAAGTGGTTACCAACACAAGTATTATTAATTCATTCCTTTAAGAACTACCTTGCACCAAAATTCATTTTTATGGCCACTTTATTAGCAATTATAAAGAGTACGTGAGCTATAAATTCCTCCTTTCAACATCATGGAGTAGTTACATAGAGTAACTAAACACTTAGTTTCCTCTTCTCCAAAACATCAAAATATTATATGCATTCCCATTCCAAACCTTAGTTATGTTGGGAAAAAATTTCCCCTTAATTGCATAGTGCTACTCATCTGATATTCCCTCAATCAAATCTAGTATTTTATAACTGCCTTTGAATTTAGTGAAGTAGTTATAATTCTTTCTCGAGAAATAACATCTATGCTTATCCTTAATCAATGCTTGACTCTTATACCTATATCCTACAACATTTAGAGTGAATATTTGTAAAATTCTTTGGATATTCTAGTGGTATACTCACCAAAAAATATCTATAACTACAATTACTATGGTGAGACTATTCCCAATCATATGTGTGTGTGTGTGAAAAATAAAACACCCCAATTAGATTCATTAAATATTGTGACATGAAGCATAGCTAAAATGGAAAAGGCACAAACATTTGAAAAAAACAAATACTCAAAAAACCAAATATAAGAAAACCAATAAGAAGTAAAGGATAATGCATTTCATCTTCTTACAATACATATTACGAAATTGCTCAAGATTCTTGTAAAGGTATGAGATAGTATGGCTTTTTATAATCCTATAATTTTTTATTCTCTTTCTACTTTATTAATTTCTCCTTTGCACTCTTTACTCGTACCACACAACAAAAAATGTGGGTAAAGAGATTTAACTCATTTCCCTCCTTCAATTATGTTCTCGATAGCTTGAATTAGGGTTAGGATTTGGATTTCAAAGCTCTATTGGGATATACATTATGCTTATAAAATTGTATAGTGTATTTTCACATGTTATTGTCTCAACATATGTGAATTATGGCATGTTGAAATAGATTCCACTCGGACATTGGGGAAATAATTGGACCACTACGTTGTCTGAAGGGCATAATTTTACATATATATTCCATTTAGTGAACATGACCACCATTTGAAATATATTGACATGCAGAATGAAAAATTGATGTCTAGGACCTAAGTACTTTACATCTAAGATCGAGAAATTTCACTTGTTTGACTCTTAAATAAGGGATTTATGTTATGGTTTGTTAGTGAAATATTCAAAATCTAACTCAAACAAACCCTTTTAGGTCACTAGTGCACTAATCCTAATTATGAATCCTTAATAAATCCATATGGTAATTATGCATATCCATTTTAAATCATCCCTCCCCATTTTTGGATGCTTTTGGTCTCTAAAATATTTATTTTTATCAAAGATGAGGAAATAATTCTTCAACTTCCTCCATGGAGTGCAATTGGCCTTGGCTAGTAATTGACCCTTAAATATCACATATTAATGTTCATGTTGACCTCTTAGTCATTTTTATCTTATTTTATAGAATAATTTTCTTTGGTAATTATATTTGTGTATATGGTGCCAAATATTATATGGAAGGTAAGACTTTTCTATCTTCTTCATCATTAAGCACGGATGGTTTGAATATTTTCTAGTTTTTTCCCTTGGATTAAGTATCATTAAATGTTTCGGGAGAAGCTACAAACAAGGCACTATGGGATAAGTTAGGGGCTTTGTATTAGTCTAAGTCCCTAGTAAAATAATTTTTCCATTGAAGAAGTTGTACAACTTGTGGATGAATGGTGGAGACTCAATGACAAAGCATATAAATTCTTTCAATACTAGTAAGTTATTTATTGTTTATCAACATTAATATTTCTTATGAAGATAAGTACATTAGTTTACTATGATCTTTACCAGATTCATGGGATAGTCTAGATATAGCCATAAGAATCAATACAACTACTATAAGTTCCATTAATGTGGTATCATCCTTGTTGTTAGAGGAGATGAAGCATAAAAACATGGAAAGTCAAAGCATATGTTCCTTGTATATAAGAGGATGTTTACTAGATAGAAACAAGAACAAGTCCTAAAGTTGTATATTTAAATATCTTGGAAAATTCATAAATAAATGTTGGAAATCTTATAAAAAAATACATTCTAGGAAGAATTGTAGATCTGAAATCATTGAGAGAGAAAAGGGATTTAATGATGGTCCCTCCAAAGAAGATAAGGCCTCCTAACAAGAAGGAGGGGATGTGTACTTGGATTCTTCAGGAACACATGTAAATCACAACATATGGTTAATAAAGATAGGTGCCTCATTTCATATGACTCCCCACAAGGAGTGGCTTTGCAAATATGAAAGGTAGGATGGAGGTGACATTTTCCTTGAAGATGAATCGACAACTAGGAACATAGGATGAGGAAAATCCAAGTTAACGCTTAAGAAAAGGAATATTATAACACTCATTGTTGTTCGACACATTAGAGGGTAGCATAGAAACTTGATATATGTAAGTAGGATGAGTGATGCAAGTGTAACTATTGTGTTTGAAAAGGAACCTACAGGATGGCTCAACTAACAATGGTGTTGTTGACAGGAGGTTCAATTGGAAATTTTTATGAGCTATTGGAAATAACTGTCTTTGATGTGTGCAGTAGTTCTACTATTTTTTAGGGTGGAAATAAAGAAGAAAAAATCTTATTGTCATTGGAGAAAATATAATGGTGTGGCATCCAAGACTATGGCATATTGGAGAGAAAGGCCTTCAATCATTATGGTGAATGTATGCTTCATGGCATTATATGTATTTATTACAGTGAACATTTCATTTGTGGTAAATAGAGTTAGTAAATAATCATGTGTTTAGACCTGTGCATGTTCCATGAGTAGGTAAATCTATGTAATATGTCTCATTCATATATTGTTTTTCAAGGAATACATGGATTTATTTTCTCCTAAAGAAATATGATGTCTTTGGTAAATTTAAAGAGTTCAGGGCTCTTGTGGAGAATTGGAAAAATAAGAAAACCAAGGTGTTGAGGAATGATAATGGTGGAGAGTTCGACAAGAATGGATTGAGGAATTTTTTAAATCAAGGTAGAATCCATTCGCACCTCAATAGAATGGGATTGTAGAAAGGATGAATAGGAATATGACAAAAAAACAAGGAGCATGCTCATTGGTGCCAAGTTAGGATAAGAATTCTAAGGAGAGGCATGTATACTACATGTTACTTGGTAAATCAATCACTCTCATCAACATTGGTTGACAAGAAACCCTCTCTTAAACATATTAAGGATTTTTTGTTGATTCCTATGTACATGTTGCAAAGGATAATATGATTAAGGTGGAAAATAAAGTTGAAAAGTATATCTTTATTGGTTATAAAAATGGTCTAAAAGGTCATAAGCTTTGAAACCCATAAACTGAAAATGTTGTTTATAGTCAAGATGTTGTCTTTACATGAGTCAAAGGTGTTTTCAAATGGGATATCCTACCAAGGAAAAAGAACTAGAGTCAGTGGATTTGTTTGGAATCACGACTACTGTTAGACCAAAACCTGCAGGTGTTATTCAAAGGTCACATCGCCAAAGATAAGGATCCATGAGAGAAAGTTATTCCATGTCGTGAAACACATAGGGAGCTTTGTCCTATCCAATTTCCAACAATCTCCCCCCCAACATGAGTCGAGTGTGTCTCGAACTCATGACCTACGCTCTAATACCACTTGTTGGGAATCACGATTGTCGTTAGAAAAAAACCTGCAAGTGTTAGTCAATGATTGCATCGCCAGAGATAAGGATCCGTGAGAGGCAATTAGTCCATGTCGCGAAACACACAGGGAGCATTGATTTATCCAATGTCCAATAGGAGTTCTAGTTTCACCATGAAGAATCTAATCCACTCAAGGAAGATGATTCATAATAAAAAGAACATCATACTCCAGGATTGAGGAGATAAATTAGGGAAATAAAGCAACAATAAAGGTATACTCCACTCAAAAAAAAATTCTACTTTTTCTTTCTCTATTACCAATGATAATCTTAGAACTATTGGGGAGGTAGTGGATTCAGAGGATATAAAACTATGGAAAAAGGCCATGGTTGAAGAAATGGCATCCTTGTACAAGAACGAGCCTTGGGATCTAGTTGAGTTTCTAGTTAGAAGAAATTCCATTGATAGAAAATGGGTGTTTAAGAAAAAATTCAATGAAAAAGGTAAAGTGGAGAAGTACAAAGGTTGGTTATTAATAAAATTTATTCCTAAGGTAATTGACTTTGGTGAAATATTTTATCTTATTGTTAACTTACCTTCTATTATATATATATTTTTTATTGTTGCTTCTTTTAAAGATGGAGTAGCACAAATGCATGTGAAGACAAAATTCCTACATGGGGATATAGAGGAAAAAATATAAATGAAATAACTAGAAGGGTTTGTAGTGAAAGGAAAGAAAGAACTAGTTTGTAAGCTGAAAAAATCCCTATATGGGTTAAAGACATATCCAAGGATGCAATATCAAAAGTTAGATATGTATATATTGGGAATTGGTTTCACAAGGAGAAAAATTGATCATTGTGTATTTCAAATTAGTTAGTGATCATTTTATTTATGTGGTCTTTGTATGTGGATGATATGTTTTTGATTGGAAACAACATGGAAATCATCAAGGATGTGAAAACTCACTTGCCCTATAAATTTTATATGAAAGATGTTGGTGCTACAAATTTTATTTTGGGAATGGAAAGTAAAAGAGAACTGACAAACAAAAAACTATGGTTTAATCATAGAAATAACATTGAGGCAATATTACAGAGGTTAATATGCAAGAATGAAAACAGGTCAAGGTTCTTATTCATGTAGGATTAAATCTATTTGCAGATTATTATCTGATCTAGATTTATGAATGAATGAAATGAAATACAGATATAAACAGAAGCACAAAGATATAGCAACAAAAAACTTCAATTCATTAATAACAAAGTACTGAAAATTGTTTACATGCAGAGTGAAATAAACTAGGTCGCGCAATGGTAGGTTATCTCTGAGAAAAGATATGGAGGCTACATGCCTTTTGAACTTTGTTACAATGAGGTTAGAAGGCCTACTTACTATTGAGAAACAATGGGAAAACCCTAAACATCCAAAAACCTAACCCTATGAGATAAAGCGCCAAAAGTCTATGGGCCTCGTTGGGGTAAATTGGTACATCAACTTCCCAGGGTTGTAACTTTGGCATACGATCTTCGTTTGACATGTACGATACCTCATTAGAAATATATATCCAGGGACTCCATGAGATGGGGAAACTTCTGCTAAACTTGGTCCCTGGTGTGACACTTGCCCTGGTGCAAGAGTTGGCTAGCTTTAAAAAATCGATATAGTTGGATCCTATATTTGCGAGTGCTCTTGATCTATGTGTCCATGATCTGATCAGTTGTGGCATATTTAATGCAGTCTGGGTTGATCTTTGTTGGTGTCAATTTCTCAACAATGTCTGATGTTTCCAAAAATGGTGAAAATTATGGCCAAAGACGGTCGACATTGAATATGGGGTGTAAGAAAATGAATGGGGGGATATTGAGCTCAAAATTGTTGTCTCCCACAACATTGGTGATGGTATAAGCCCTGTATCGAAGTGCTCAAATTTTAAGATACGCTGCAGCGAGGCGCTCTTTCTGCAGATGTAACCAAACTTTGTCACCAACCTGAAACTTATGGGGCACCCAATGTTGATCATGTTGTTGTTTTTATTTGGAATTGGCTTTCTCCAAGATGTGGTGAAACTACTAGTAGATGTGTTGAATGAACTAAATAAACTTGGTAGATTTATCATCTTCGGACTGAACATGGTCAAATTCTTCCCGTGCAGTTTCAAAAGTAAGTGCAACATCAAGGGGACATAATGGTTGAAATCTTAGGCCCACTTCAAAGGGGATGTGGCTAGTTGAGAAATGGAGAGCTTTGTTGTAGTTGTGTTGTACATAGGGGAGACTCTCATCCCATGCTTGTGTATGCTTATAGTTGTACATGTGTAGTATGTGCACAATCATTTTGTTGACGACCTCTGTGTGGACACCAGTCTGGGGTGGAATGCAATTGACTTGGTTAGCTTGGTGTCCAATACTGACAAAAGGCTTCACCAAAACACACTTAGGAACCTATTATCCCGATTTGATATAATTATCTGCGGGATCCCAAAATGCACCCACACTCGTTCAAAGAAGAGTTTGGCAGTGGTCTCTGTTATGATACTCTTCTTGCATGAAGCCAATATGGCCATCTTAGAAAAAAAATTAATGAACACAAATACATAGTTGTTTCCATTCTTGGTAGAAGGAAGGTCAGACATATATTCCATGGAGATGGATTCCCAGGGTTGTCTTGGAGTAGGCAGAGGATTATACAAACCTTGCTTCTTAATAGTTGGCTTGGCAATGGCACAGGAAGTGCGGGATATGATGCATTTTCCAACATCTTGTCGGAGATTTGGCCAATAAAAATACGTTTTTAGTATGGCCATATTTTTTCTCCACAACAAAGTGTCCTGCCACCCAACTATAGTGTGTCTCCCAAATCAACTTGGCACGCTCACTTGAAGTAACACAAAATTGGCCCAGGTAGCATAATAATGCATCCTGGAGGTGGAAATCTGGAACTTGCTTGCCATCCACTAAAATCTGGTATGTGGTGGAAAACTCTGGATAATTTTTATATAGTTGGGGCCATCGAAAGGTCTCGTGGCCACAAGAGTTGAGAACAATGATCAGTGTTGTAACCGGTGGCTGACTGCAACAATCTGCAACATGATTGGTGTTGCCCTTCTTGTACTTGATATTCAAATGGATTGTTCCATATATGTTGACCACTTCTGATGGTGATCATTTAGAAACTTCCCTTGGGTCTATATAAACTGCAGGGGTCGATGATCTGTGTGGATGACCATCTCCTTCCCCATAATGTAATTTTCCATTGTCGGAAATCTTGCACAATGGAGTAAATCTCCTTATTGTAGGTGGGGTGTTTCTGAATGGTATCAGAAAGTGTCTCACTGTGCTAGGCCACTGAAGGCCCTTGCGAGGTGAGAACTGCACCAATAACATATTCATAGGCATTTGTCTCAATTTCAAACGGTTGTTGCACGTCTGACAATGTGAGTATTGGTGCAGAGCAGAGGCGGTGCTTCAACTCAACAAACACCCTTTCTTGGGACTCAGACCAGAAAATTTTTACTTTTTCTCCACCCTTAGTAACTTAACTCAAAGCCCAAGTGATATGATAGAATACCAACACGAACCTCCGATAAAAATTGGCAAGGCCCAAAAAGATGTGAAGTTTTGTAAGAGTGGTCGGGGTTGGACAATCCCGAATGACTTGGATCTTAGCTGGATCCACATGCACACCTTAATCATCAATGATGTAGCCCATAGATTGGACGTGGCCCATGCCAAATGTGCATTTATCCAAGTTGGCACACAGTTTGTATTTTCACGGGATTTTAAATACATGTCGAATGTGTTGCAACTGCTATTCCCAACTCTTGTTGAAGATGAGGATGTCATCAAGATAAACAAACATAGACGAGTTGGTGTAGGGCCACAAGATTTCATCCATTAGTCTCATAAGAGTATAAGGGGTTTTTTTCAACCCGAAGGGCATGACCAACCCTTCAAAAAACCCTTCCTTGGATTTGAAGGCAGTCTTCCATACATTTGTGGGATATATTGGAACCTAGTGATATCCAGACTTCGTATCGACTTGTTGAAATACTTGGCCCCCTGAGCTGGTCCAAAAGGTCATCAATCCATGGGATTTGATATATTTTGCTGACATTAATTTTGTTTAGTGTCTAATAATCAATGCAGAGCCTCCATGTCCCTTCCCTCGTTTGTACAAGTACAATCGGGCTCCCACAAGGTGAGGAACTTGATCGGATGTGCCCTTTTTGTAGCAACTCCTGGATATGTTTCTTTATCTCTTCATTTATGGAGTGGCAGTATATCGGCCCAATGGGTAGAGGTGCTTCGGGAGTCAAATTTATCGAATTCTTGACCTAAAAGTGAAAGGGTGCCCTTGTGGGTGAGGAGAAGATGTCCTTATATTCTTCCATGACCTTATCCACCTGCTTATATTGCGTGGAGGAACCCTTCTCGGGGGCCATGGATGTGGCCACGATCTTCCCCTTAATGTGAGAGTGTACCAAAAAGAAAAAAGAAAAATCCTGGTCTGAGAGATGATCTTACTGCATTGTTTAGCAGATATCAAAGAGATGGTGGTATGTGGATCTAACTTCGATATAATGTGCAACTTACTGCCCAAAGAAATAATAATAGTGTGAGGCTTCGACTCATACACATCATGACGCTTCCACAATTATGGTTGTACTAATAATACATCACAAAATTCAAGAGGAGCAACATCACATAGTACCTCATCCATCAATGCTTTGATGTGTTAGAGAAGACAAAAATGTTGGTTGATGCAAAGATCTCGTCATTGGTGGAGCCACCCTGTTGTATGGTTGTGAGTGTGATGTGGTTGGTAGGCTCAACCGATTAACGACCTCTACTTAACTGAGGTTCTTTTGGCCCCCATTGTCGACAATTAACTACAATGAGATGTTCCCCTTCTTCTGGATATTTGGGCTGAAACTTTTGGATCTTGGTGGTGGAAACGGTGGCGTTGGGATTTGCATCAATAATCTGCTTCCCTTTTCCATTCCCCTTTTCAATTTCTGACTTAGAATTGAAACATACATCTAAATATGAAGCCTTCAGTTCAACCACCAGTTATTGCTTGGCTTGACACTCACTTGTGTTGTGAGTGGGGCCCTTATGGAACTCACATTGTTGAAAATGGAAACAAGAAATTTTGAAAATGGTACCCAGGAGGGCTTCTAGTTTAATTTTCCCTTAATTAAATTAGAAGTAAATTGTAATTCCACATCACATGAAAACTTTTACAAGTTAACTGAGTCAGGAAGACTTATTTAGCTCAGATAATTCAAGTTGAGGGTCAAACTAGAGGCATGTAGGGTGTCTCCTAATTTGTAGGATCCCTAGTTGAGTTTATTTTGAGTTGTAATTAGTTAACTTAATTATTTGAGTTAAAATCAGTTTAACTAGTTCTAACTGATGGATGAGTTAGTGAGAGGTCCAGTGAATTAAATTTGATTTAATTCACATGGAGTGATCAATCAGATAACTAATAATTCGCTATAAATAGTTGTTGTGTGTCAGTTCTAAGAGTGACCCAGTTGAGATGGAATTAAAGGGAAGAAGACTATCAGTTGTACTATTATAAAATTGTACAGGTCATTGGGATTTCTTGGCTATATTGCACAATAAATTATTGGGAATTTCCTATTTAATAGGGGCTCAATTCCCTCGGGAATGCGTAAGCTAAGCTGGTCAGTCAGGTGCAAGTTTTTGGTTAAGTATTGGACCAAACTTGCCAGGATCAGAGTGAGACAATCAGCAGAGTGTAGAGGTTTCTCATGAAGGGAAATAAAATTGTATTGTTTCATATTCTTGACTTAATGCAATATACAGATAGCATGGTTTTTAGCTGAGGATTTCCCCAGATACATCTTTGTGTTGTGTGATTGATATCATGTCTCTTACTTGTTCACGTGATTGTGCAATTATAATTGGTTTCCACAATTTGTAGAATTGATTCAATATTTTGTTTTATTACATTACAAGATCAGTTGAATCTATGTGGATTTTCTACATGGTATCAGAGCAGGAATCACTATAGAATAGAAGAACCAGAGTTTATTTTGAACAGGTGAAACAAATTTCCAAATTTATTCTTTAGGACCAGCAGCAAATCAGGATGCCTTTCTATGGATTGAGACTCAAATACTCCCTTGAGGGTAATTTGAATTACATTGCATGAAAGGACAGGATGGAGGCAGTGTTGGAGGACAAAGGAATTCATAGACATTGATATTCCCCAGCCCATAGCAACAAATTCTTAACTTCTCGATGCATGGAAGAATAATTTAGCAAAGGCGAGAATGATTCTATTAGAAGGAGTTCGAGATCATATTGTCCCAAACCTCCATGGAAAGGCAACTCCATATGCTATGTGGATGGCATTAACCGATATGTTTTAGAATAGCAGCAACCACTGGAAGATGGAACTGAAGGACAAGCTCAGAAATATCAAGATGGAGGAGGGCGAGACAATACCAAAATACTTGACGAAGTTCACTCAATGTCAAGATGAGCTTGGATGTGTCGGTGTGACAGTTTCCCAGGATGATTTGGTGAGCCTAGCACTTCTATTCCTTCCCAAGATTTGGCACAACTAATAAGATTCGGTAAATGGGAGGGAGAAGTTACCAGAGTGGGAGCGATTGTGGTCTGACTTGGTACGAGAAGAGATAAGGTGGAGCACTAGAGACGGTACCTCTTCCAAAGGCAAAGAAGAATATTTTTCATTAGTCGGAAAAGGAAAGAAAGCCAAGGGAAATAAGTCCCAAGGAAAAGAGGGAAAGAGATACTTGTCTAAGATAAATTGTTTTCACTATCACGCGTATGGGAACTATGCTACGAAATTTCCACATAAGGAAAGCAAGAAGGCGCCTACAATTGTAGCAGCAGGTGAAGCTCTAGCTTCAAATTTCGAGCTTGATTTTACTCTCATTGCATGCATGGCCAACACTGTAATGGGATGCATGTGGTATCTCAACAGTGGTGCCTCGTTCCATATGACAAGGAATAGAGATCTCTTTACTGACTTGGAGGAGAAGGACCTCCAACAAAACATAGAGTTTGGAGATGACAAGAGGTATAGCGTAACCGATATAGGTACAATTACCTTTCAGAGGGAGTATGGCTCCCCTCTAAGACTGACAAATGTTTTGTTTGTTTCAGGACTAAAGAAGAATCTTGTTTCCATAGCGGTAATGGAAGATCGTGGCTATGATGTGATATTTAGAAAAGGAAAGGTTTTCCTTAGACACATTTCCATGGGACAAGTGAAACAGATTGGTGTGCGAGTCAAGAAACTATATTCTCTCGAGATTGAAGATGCATGTAAAGCCTTAGGGATAAAGGAAAAGGTTATATACTTGGTGGTTCAGAGGGATGATAAATTACATCTCAACATGCAACCTCAAACGAAGCCTCAGAAGGTTGTGGAGCAGCCACTATTGGAGAAGCTGAGAGGAGACCAAGTGGAGGCATCCACTCAAGCAGAGACCTCCAGTACGGGGGAATTTAGAGATAGGTGGGCAGAGGGAGCACATGTAGCCATACCTCTAGGCGATGTGAAGTCATAATCCCAAGAGAATAAATTTGGGCAGAGTTGATTGAGATGTCTTGTCTCATGGATCATTACCTTGCTACGGGGGGGCCACAGTACACAGTAGCAGGATGGATCCATGGCGATTGATGCAGCCAGATGTCAAAGTGAATGATGTTAGATATTGGAGCACAAATCAGAGATGGTAGTAGTGCATATGGCACAGATGCATATTCAATAGCAGGGTAGAGTTTTCAGTAGATAGTGCAGTAGCTAGCAATAGTCAGAGACACTAGAGACAGATGCATCATACTGATTTAGTTTGGATGATTTTTCAGTTTTAGAAGTTGTATTATCAAACAACACTACAGAAGTGTTGCATGCAGAAAATTTCAAAGGTACAAGATCGGGATAGAGTTGAATTCCTTTATTTTTGAGAAGGAGTGTTGAAAATGGCAACAAGAAATATTGAAAATGGCACCCAGGAGGGCTTCTAGTTTAATTTTCCCTTAATTAAATTAGAAGTAAATTGTAATTCCACATCACATGACAGCTTGTACGAGTTAACTGAGTTGGGAAGACTTAGTTAGCTTAGTTAATTTGATTTGAGGGTCAAACTAGAGGCATGTAGGGTGTCTCCTAATTTTTAGGAGCCCTAGTTGATTTTATTTTGAGTTGTAATTAGTCAACTTAATTATTTGAGTTAAAATCAGTTTAACTAGTTCTAACTGATGGATGAGCTAGTGAGAAGCCCAGTGAATTAAATATGATTTAATTCACATGCAGTGATCAATCAGATAACTGATAATTCGATATAAATAGCTGTTGCATGTCAGTTCTAAGAGTGAGCCATTTGAAATTGGAGTTAAAGGAAACAAGACTATCAATTGTGTTATTAGAAAATTGTACAGGTCATGCATGAGGTCATCAAGACGTCTCATATGTATTGCGAAATCAATTAGTAGAAATTTCCTATTTAATAGGGGCTCAATTCCCTCAGGAATGTGTAAGCCAGGTTGGTCAGTCAAGTGAATTTTTTTGGTTAAGTATTAGACCAAACTTGCCTGGATCAAAGTGAGACAGTCAGCAGAGTGCAGAGGTTTCTCATGAAGAGAAATAACATTGTATTGTTTCATATTCTTGACTTAATGCAATATATAGATGGAGGGGTTTTTAGCTAAGGCTTTCCCCAGATACATATTTGTGTTGTGTGATTGAAATTATTTCTCTTATTTGTTCATGTGATTGTGCAATCGTAATTGGTTTCCACAATTTGTAGTTGATTCAGTATTTTTTTTTAGTGCATTACAATATCAGTTGAATCTATTTATATATTTCTACACACACCACTTTCTTATGTCCTTCTTTTTCTTAATGGTGTTATTTTTTTCTTGCGGATTCGACCGGTTGTTCTGTGTCACCCCACCTTGGCTTTGTCCTTTGTTCTGTGATTTGGGGGAACCTTTCCCTTGCTTCGGGTTCGCATATCCAAAGCATAGCTTCTTATGTTTAAATTTGTTCTCGATCTTAACAACGTATCGATAGGCAGAACCAAGCAAGGAGATGTTTAGGAACTTCATCTCATCCTGGATGTATTTGTCTAGATAGTTGTGGTACTTGAGTGCCAGATTCTTCTCAGAATCCTTGATACCCAAATTCGTGCAAAGGGTATGAAAAATATTTTTGAACTCTAAAATGTCTTGATCCCTTTCCTATCGCAGTGTAGTCCACTTTATGTACTTATCTTCACAGCTCCCGATAGGGTAATATTGTTCCTTGTTGGCATCTCGAAAAGAATTCCAAGTGGGTGAAGCAGAAAACAACGAGGGTTCCCTCTTGTCCCTCTGATCATAATAGGTTTCCCACTAGTCCTTGATGTGGAGGGTGGTTTTGAGTAGTGCAAAAGTAATCTTCTCCCTATTGGAAAAATCATGAACCAAAAAATATCCTTCCAACAGATTTAACCATTTATCTACGACATTTGCATCTATCTTGCCTTCAAATATGGGAATGTCAAAGTTTAATTGTGCCTTAAACAGAGTGGTGCCTCCAGGGTGGTTTTTGGATGAAGATGTGTCACCTGTGGGTATCTGTTAAAGGACCTGGGAAAAGGTGTTCATCATTGTGTTCCTTTGTCACTCAAGGGATTCTTTGAGCAATATTTTGAAAGGATCTCATGCTCCCTTGTATTTATTCTCTTCCTCCATGGGATCCATCGAAGTCGGCGAGGCCATTCTTGCAAAGGTTCAACCAATTCAATCCCTAACTCCTTATACCCCGACCTCATTGGGGACATGCACAGAAAAAAAATAGAAAGGGAAGAACGCTCTGATACCACTGATCCAGATTTATGAAGGAATGAAATGAAATACAGATATAAATATAAATACAGAGATTCAACGAAAACATAACTTCAATTCATTAATAACAAAGTATTGAAAGTTGTTTACATGGAGAATGGAAATAAACTAGCTCAGGAAATGGTAGCTTATCTCTGAGAAGAGATGTGGCGGATACATGCCTTCTGAACTGTGTTACAATAAAGCTTGAAGGCCTATTTATTATTGAGAAATAATGGAAAACCCCTAAACATCCAAAAAAATAACCCTAAGAGATGAAGTGCTAAAATTATATGAGCTCCGTTGTGATAAATTGGTACATCAACTTCCCAGGGTTATAACTTTGGCACACGATCTTCGTTTGACGCATACAATACCTCATTAGAAATATATGTCCGAGCACTACAACTTTCAATTACATGCCCTTGTCATAGGTTATTGGTTTTCCTGTTTTCAAAAAAAAATGTCGTTTAAGGCCTCAAAATGGCTCCAAAAGTTCAGGACCTAAAAACCTCCCAAAAATAGTAAATGGTGCTACAATTAAGGAAACTGAAAGAAACAATCATGGGGGTCTAAGTGGAAAAGGCGGGCGACCACCAATATCCACCTGGATCATTACCCCAAGACACTAGAAGAGGAAAAGAACGTGTACATGTTCTTAATGCTAATGTTATTGGTAGTTTGATGTATTGTATGGTCTATAATAAACTAGACATTGTAGATGAAATGAGATTTTTAAGCATTTATATGTCAAAATCAAGGAATGAGCAATAGATAATTGTAAAGAGGGTGTTCAAGTATATTCATGGCACTACAGATTATGGAATTCACTACCAATCAAGACTTGGAGAAGAGTGTTGGACATAAATGGCTTTATTGATATAGACTAGGCTCAAAATATCGATCATAGAATATCTCCAAGTGATTATATGCTTAACCTATTTGGAGGAGAAATGAGTTGGATGAGCAAGAGGAAATCTATAATGGAATGCTTAACTATAGAAGTTTAATACATGGCAGCCACTCATGCAAGTTTTTGTAGCAAGATCTTACATAGTTAAAATTTGGAGGAGAAATGAGTTGGATGAGAACGAGACAATCTATAGTGGCATGCTCAACTATAAAAGTTGAATACATGGTTGCCACTCATGCAAGTTGTTGTAGCAAAATATGACATAGTTAAAATGTGAAGGTTTTCTCAAGAAACTCCAGCACGGGACTGCTTTCATTAGGTAATATGTCATCAGCTTAAAGCCATATCATCATATTAAAATGGATTTGAGAGAAGAACATGTAAAAAAATTATCTTGGAGTCCAAATCAGGGGAAACTATTAAACATGGCTACTCCATTCATTTATAACTCCTTGCTACAATTAAAAGATAATAATGTCGAGCACCAAAGTATTGACAGAGTTGTGGATTTATAGGGTATGCTTCTTCAACGCATATCATTCTTTAGTTAAGATTTGGAATCATACAATGTTACTGCAAATAGCCAAAGAGGATAGAGACTCTCAACAAGGTGATGAAATTTGAGAATTTAATTTTGGATGGTAGCTTCAGTGATGATGATATGGATCATGACTTCTTTAATGGAGATAACATGAAAGGTAAAATAGATTGGACAATCAAAAACAAAGACAATGATTTGGAAGAGGTGCCCCTACAAGAGAAGTGGTGGGAGGACATTATCCTAGATAAAGCTTATGAAAAAATTTATTATAGTGGTAAGATGGTTTTGTTGCTAGATCTCATGACCATGAGCTCTGAGTGAGGTAATAAGGCATTTCTTTTCAGCCAAATTTCAAGTCCATCATATCTCATTGAGTAAATCTTGAAAAATTTACCTCAGTGTGGAAAGAAAGATGAATACTAGAGGCAAGGTAAAGAATGGTATGGGCATCATGTACACACTAGCGGTGCCCAAAGATTAAAACTAGTAGATAAATTTAATAATCCGTTAAATAAAAAGGTCCAATGTGTTTTAATATCAACATGAGTTGGATCATTGGTTATAAATCTTCTAGTATCCAATTATGTGATAATGGTTGACGGTTCATAGAATCCAACACATGATCTTCAAGCTCTTTTTCCTATGGAGATTTGAACAGACAAAGAATGTTTTTTCTATCACTTGATTGCCCATGGAGAAATGGAGGTTAAAATATCGATAAGAAATAGGTCCATGACTAAAGAGGAAGTTGTACTTCTATTCAATCTTGATGTTAATGACAATATTGCCAATAATTATGATGGAGTGAAAGAGCTAAGATTCACCCAGAATACAACAGAAGCACCAATTAATTCTAATGAAAATTCATAGTTCTTCACCAACATATGCTTCTTTTATGAAGAGATTACTTAAAGATCATTACTTAGTTGGATTTCCAATCTTTTTCACAATGCGATGTTGGACCATGGTTGATCATGGTTGATTCTATATTGGGACAATTTTTGTCACAATGCTACGTTGGACCATGATTAACCATCGTTGACCATCACTGATTTTGTAAAATATGACTGATCGTGGTTCACCATGGTTGATCATAATTCACCATGGTTGACCATGATTGATGTTATAAACCCATCATAACAATAAACCCAAGGGATTTATATTATAAACCCAATGGAATAATAAGCCTAAGGCATTAATACTAAAACCCCAAGGGATTAATATTATAAAGCCAGGATATATAAACCCTAAAATAAACATGGTTGACCATGGTTGATTTTCATATTGAGACAATCCTTGTCATAATGTGACGTAGGACCATGGTTGATCATACTTGACCATGATTTATTTTCATATCTAGACAATCTTTGTCACAATGCGACGTTGGACCATGGTTGATTTTGATATTGAGACAATCTTTGTTACAAAGTGATGTTCAACCATGGTTGACCTTGGTTGATTTTCGTAATGAGACAGTCTTTGTCACAATGCGACGTTGGACCATGGTTGACCATGATTGATTTTATACAACATGGTTGACCATTGTTGACCATGATTTACAAAGGTTGTCCATGATTGATATTATAAACCCTTTGGATTAATACTATAAACGTAAATGATTATTAATATTATAAACTAGCTAGATTAATACTAAAACCCCAAAATATTATGAACCCAAGCGAATAATATTAAATCCAAGGCATTAATATTATAAACCCAAGGTATATTAATCATAAGATAAATATTATAAATCCTTAAATAAACATGCTTGACCATGGTTGATTTTCATATTGAGGCAATCCTTTCCAGTAAGTGACGTTAGACCATGCTTGACCTTGTTGGAAACTAATAATATCGAGACAATCTTTGTCATAATGTGACGTTGGACCATGTGTGATCATGGTTGATTTTTATATTGAGATATTCTTTGTCATAATGCAACGTTGGACCATGGTTGACCATGATTGACCATCGTTGACCATGACGGATTTTATAAAACATGGTTGACCATGGTTGACCATGATTGATATTATAAACCCAAGGGATTAATACTAAAACCCAAAGGGAATAATATTAAACCTAAGAGACCCCGGATGCGGGTGCTAGATAGCTCAGCAGGGATACATGGGGCTGCCATGTGGATCACCACATGGCGCGCTCATGTGCCTCGGCCTTGGGATGCCCATCGCCTTAAATTTTCGCGTGGGTTGGGCTTTAAAGCCCCATGCGCCACCCTCCATGCGACGTACTCGACGAGTCTCATAATAACTCTCCTCTGCAACATGTTGATTGGCACTCCCGCTATTTCTCTGGCTCTCCCGCCCGCTTTGGTCGCTCTCCCTCTTGTTTGTTGGCTTCGGCCCTCCCCTGTTCAGGCGAGAGGCTTTTGAGCTCTTACCTCTACAATGGTTCCTCAGCTATTTGGTTTCTCTCCCAAGTCGACCTCGATGCCTTGTCGTCATCGACAATGTTGTAGGCAAGCTAGGGGGAGGGGTCTCCCTTCGCGTCCTCCTCTATCCAATACCTTCCCCCGGGACCTGAATCTTCCCGTGGACTGGGCCATGATGGACTTGCCGCCCCCTGACTTCGTGACTGCCTCGCCTCCCTTGCTGCTCCCCAACCCCTCCGCTCCTCCCCCCTCCTCCCACTATAAAAAGCGGGCACGGAAGTCCACCATCCCTGTAGAGCCAGCCTTCCTCCCTCGAAAGCTTAAAGATCTCCTCATGCAGCCTGCCTCCTGCTCCAATTCTAAAGATAGTGATATCGAGCCTGCAGAAGATAAGCATCTTTCGAGATTGCGTCATTCGGGCTCCTCCTTGCGGAATGACGACTTCAACTTGAACGTCTCCCTGGACATTCCAGCCACTCTACAGGACGAAGCTATTCAGGACACTCCGGCAGAGCGCCTCGGGCTTTCAGTATCTCCTTGCGCGTCGTATGAGGACTCTGAGTCTGGGCTCGATTCCCTGGACTACGGCTACATCTATCACATTCTCGAAGAGGTGTATCCCTCCAGCGACAAGCATGAAGGTTCTCCATAGCGTTCTCTCTTCGGTTTTTTGCAGTATGGTGGTTTTTCATGTTACCTTTGTTAGTTCTTTCTGCTGCACAGTTTTAAGGTTGGTTTCCCGCTAAGGGAAGCTCGTTTTCCCTGGATTATCAGGGCTGGTTTCCCCTCTAGGGGCGGTCTAGTTTTTTACAGTAGTTTTTTTACTATTCCCTCCGAAATGGACCTGTCCATTTCTGAGGATGCGCAATGTAACTTATGGTTGATGATATAATAGAATTAGTTTTACTTTTAAATATATATATATATATATATATATATATATATATATTAAACCTAAGAGATTAATATTCTAAAGTCAAAGTATATAAACCTTGAGATAAATATTATAAACCCTAAAATAAACATGGTTGAGCATGGTTGATTTTCATATTGAGAAAATATTTTTCACAATTCGACATAGGACCATGATTGACCATGATTGATTTTCATATCGAGACAATCTTTGTCACAATGTGATGTTAGACCATGGTTGATTTTGATATTGAGACAATTTTTGTCACAAGGTGACGTTTTACCATGGTTGATTTTCATAATGAGACAGTCTTTGTCACAATGCAATGTTAGACCATGCTGGACCATGATTGACCCAAAAAGGATTATAAACCCAAGGGAATAATATTAAACACAGAGATATAATATTATAAACCAAGGTATACAAATAATTATTTTTCTAAACACGTTGGTTCGAAACCAACCAGTGTGGATGAACCATGCTGGTTGGTTCGAAACGCGTCGACAATGTTCCATTGCATGTGATTACTACCGAAAAAACTCTATAACTTCTAATTAAGTAATTAATAAACTTTAATTAATAAATTATTTATTTATAATACTCACAAATAATCAATAATGATTAATTAATTTAATAATCAATAAATTAATTTATTACTATTTAATCAATTATTTAAAATTAATTAATAAATAACAATAAATTAATTTTAATTAATTAATAATTAATTAATTTTTTATAATTTTTGATAATTAAGTAACCATTTAATTATTTATTAATTTTATATTAATTTTTAATTGTAATTTTTTTATAATAAATTAACTAATTTTACATGGTTAATTAATTATTTACTAATTGCAATTATTTATTAATTATATAACTAGTTACTTAATAATTAATAATTATCAATTTATCAATTAATAATTAACTAATTAATTAATTAATTTTTCAATTACTTTTTTATTATTTGTAATTAATAAATACCAATTAGTTTATTTATTTATTTTAATTAATTAATTAATTATTATTATTAATTAAATAATTTTTCTGCTTTAATGTATTTATTTAAATTAATTTATTAATTAATTACAATTAATGATAACACTTAATAAAAAATAAATTTCAATTCATATATATAATTTTAATTTTAATAAATTTTTCTAATTATAATAATTTATCATTTTTACATTAATAATTAATTATAATTTTAATTATTATAAAAAATTAATAATTATATCTATAAAAATAACTATTATTATTATAAAAATAACTATTATTATTATAAAAATAATTATTAGTTAAAATAAATATAAATAATAATAATCATAGAAAAATATTCTAAAACTGAATTTAAATAATTGTTCACTAAATTTTTTAAAGAAAAAGTTCATTATAAAAATGACAACCGTCGGGTGGGGTCTACGAGTTTTGTTGTGCATAAATAATTGTAGTACTATTTCGACCCCAACCTTGTGCATGGCCAGTCAGAAGTGTACTATTTCGACCCTAACCCTGTGCATGGCCAGTCAGAAGTAGTACTATTTCGACCCCAACCTTGTGCATGGCCAGTCAGAAGTCGGTCTCTCAATTAAAATACGGAGTAATCTTCCTACCACAGAGGAAGCCTGAACATAATCAAGTCTTACCCACGAACAAAATCTTCTTCCCCTGAGTTTCAGAGGAAAGTATAGGGCGTTGAATTCCCAAATAAACATAGTTAACACCACATACACTTTAAAAAATTAAACACCAAATATATTTAGTTTTCCAACCTCGTAAAGTTGCAGTCACTAGGCTTCCATCTCCATTTCTGGTCATTCGAGTCCGACCTTCCATTCTTCTGGAAATTGAATTCGTCGTTGATATAATGACATTTACTCCAATCATACAACGCACACGATGAATCGTGAACCCAACTACCTATGAATATATCACACTTTTCTCACACAATTATTTCTGGAATGGGAAGATTTTGGGGCCATTTTATTGGTTCAGATAAATGCATTTGACTCATATTGTGAGAAGTTTTTTTGTGTGAATTTCGTAGTCCCTTACCATTTTCTATTTATCAAAAAGGAGAGCAAGTTGAAACATATACAAATTTGGTAGCCTCAACCTGCCCGAAGGAAACCAAGTCTGTTGGCCACCTTAAAGCGTTAAACACCATCTAGTACTAAAACAATGTCTTTCATCTACTAGCCGCTATGTCCATTTTACTGTAAAAAGCAAAGTATAACTAAAAACATGAAAAGTAAAAGCTAGCCGCAAAATTCATGGAAACTTAGAACATCATTTGTTAACCATCTGAAGAATCTATAGGCGCCGAGTCTTTTGCAGTTGAGCCCGACATGTCAACTTGCTGCATAGATTGAAGCTACCTTTCGATTATGCCAATACGAGTTGTGGCATGATACTGAGATACTCTTGTATCCTGAATTTATTTTTTGATTTCCTATAGAATTGAGACCACTGTGGGACTTCCTTCATTTTCCTGTAAAATTTGCAGGGCTTTTGCCAGCACACATTTAAGAGTCCAATATGTGTGGATGGATTGGTGAAAGAGGGATAGTCTCCCTCTTGTGTTCCCGGGGTCTGAAACAAAATCCATGATTTCCTCCTGAACCTCTATATCTTATTCCTTGTTATTACTTTCCCTCTCCCAACCTTGGATTACATTGTGAATTTGTGGTGGATTGCCTAAGGAATAAACATCAAAGAGATTCTCCATGGCCTCTCTCTTCGTCTTCCTACCTCGCTTGCTTGGCCTAGCCGTGGGTTTTGAAAGCTTCTACTTTCCTTTTTCTTTGGGTTGTCGTTTGACAGACTGACCTTTCACCATATTTGTTTTCGGACTGACGAGCACTGACAGCAGTTGAACTAAACTTGTGAGGATTGTAAGCAGGCCTGTATAGGGTGAGAGAAAATCAGAAATGGAGAACATGGGAAATCTGATGGGACCCACTATTTCTGTCGCAATGGAGTTGACAAAGAAGATGTCCATGCAAATACTATTACTGAGAAAGGTGGTTAAAACAGCTCGTTTGAAGACCTTGTAGATTGAAAAAGCAAACTAGCGAGGATTGCATATGCAACTATAATTCTCCCTATCGAATATGCCAAATTTGAAACTCAACCACATTGCATGAATAAACACTGAGGTAGGTAACTGACGGACCATACTTCGCAAATTACAAAGAGAGGGGGTTTTGGTTCCCTAACTACCCCATTCATAGTGAGCAGAGTTAAGGTTACAGACGCAGGTCGGCTTATCTTGGTGCGCCATGCAAGCGGTCTTATAGAATTGGGATACGCATTCAAGGTCATAGAGGCACCACATGAAAGCCTGAGAGGAATGAACTGAGATACTCGGATTGAGAACGAGAAAACGCCGGCAGGGGGTTCTGAAGACGACTCAATGGCCTTAGCCGGGATAGCCAGATTATGTCGAATTGACATTCTAAAAGGAAAGTCATAATAGAGGAATGCATACGGATTCTTGAGATTAGAAAGATAACAATGCCTACCCTTCCATCAACAATTATCATACAATTCCTCTAACCTACCCATTCAATATTGTCGCAATTTTTATTACATTAAGCAAGAGGGAAATTAACTATGATAAGAACCAGAGCCATTACATATCGAAGCAGCTGGAGCCATAACCATTGCAGACATGTCGCAACGTTGCCTTCCGATCCTCCGTGAGTTTTCCAGTCGAGAAGAATACTCTGCCGACTATTCTCTTCGTTCATTAACCAACTGTTTTGTTGTTTCCAATGTCGTTATGACATAATTGGTTGGCACTCTTCTCCTGCCATAATTATCCGGCATGCGTAGGTACCTACCGGCTTTCAAATGCAGAGTTTTAATGACTGAGGGCGACGGTATGGTGCGCACCGTCTCGTGCCTCCAACTTTTGATCTTCGCTTTCCACTTGGCACCCCAATCGGGGGATATTGCTAGAAGTTTTTGTTTCCACAGAAGTCGTCGATTTTATTTTGTACGTGAATCTTTTCTTTTTAAAATTGTCTAAGCCTTTTTTTAACTATCTTTATTTATTTTATTTTGTGAGTACTGATTGTTTCAATTCCCGATTTTGTAAGCGTATAATTTAAATAAATGTGTTACATTATTATAATAGTAACGAATTATAATTACTCCCAATAAACTATGAAATCAATATGAATGATAAATTTGATTCTCAATCATTCTGCAGTTCTTGAATTTTTGATGTGGTTCTCAGATATCACCGTTGTGAACAATTGATCCATCGTTGAAAGGAGTGATTTGATCCTGTGGAAAATGAGTTGTAGATTTCCAATTGTTGTCAAATTATGAAATTGTGACACCGCAGATCAGTGCCCTGCCCTGGTCCATTCTTTCTCAGCCGACACATAACATGAGCAACTTTTGTTGCTATGGTGGAGACAATGACTGTTAGAGAGCCAAGTAGAAGCGTCGTTGAGCAGAGACGCTATAGTTCCAGGAGCCAAGCATAATCACCGCTTCTTTATATTTTATTATATTTTACGTTATGGAGCTTAAGCAGCAAGATTTGAAAGGAAGGCCTCAGGGCAGTAATTGAGAAGCAAAGTGCACGATTCATAGAAACAAAAGCATAATATCTTTACGACTTGAAATATTAATCAATAACATTCACATGCACCAGGGATTAATCCAATCAAGTCTCAGATTTTATTAAACATCTCTGGTTCGGAACTAGTAAAGTGAAAAGAAAAAAAAAAAAATTCTTCAACTTACGGATATTTATTTATTTGGTGTGTGGTTTCATTTTAAAATGGAAAGAAAATCAATAGTAAACTTTAAAATTGGTAACGAAATCTGAGGTTTTGTGGAAATAAATCATTTGGGTCAAGTCAAAATTGCTTCAATAAACAAAACAGGAAAGTGGATTTGGGTAAATGCAAAGCAATATCGGGGAGTTTTAAGGCGTAGGCTTGCTCGCCTTAAATGGAACAAAGAAGAAGGAAATAGTTCGAGAGAAATAAAATAAATAAGAAAAGCAAAAATAAAGAAGAGTCAGCCATTTACAGTCTCACATCTACACCTCTTACTTGGTCTTTGTAAATCTATGTCCAAGAACTGATGAAGGCCAGGAAAAGGATGGAGATATTGGAAGCCAAAGAACAGGAAAGGAACCACAAATTTTCAAAGAACGCATTTTCAAATCGATGTTTAATGGAAGGTAATGGAATTTTAAAAGAACAGGTAACAATGTTACAAGAGGATCTAGAAACAGGAAAATAATAATGGAAAAGCACAAATACAATGTGGCAACCCATGAAAGAATAAATAGCAAAAAACAAGGATGTGATAATTTCTAAATCAATTCAGGTAGATATATAAGTATCTCAACAAACATACCTTTTGAAAGAGAAGCCAAAAAAGAACAATAGGAAAGACGGTCCAAAAGAAATCAAAGGTAGAGTTGAAGAAGCTAATTGTTACATAAGGACAGAGGAAGAAGAAGATGCAAGTGCTGGTAAAGAAAATGAAAGAGAACACAAAGAAAGAAAGGACGAGGAAACAAACTTTATTATCAAGGGAATAAGATATTATGGGAAAAATGAAAGTACTTTCAATTTTAGAAGGGAATTTATGAAAGAGAAACTACATGGGAAAGGGAAAATTTTCTAAGCAAGGAGGGTGGAGAAGATATGTGAAGAGAGGCCTCGACCCATAAAAGTCACCATGGTAAGCGTGCAAGATAGACACAATCTCTTGAGCAAAAATAAATTCTTGAAAGGCTCACACTTATTCGTAGATGAAGATTTAACTAACAAACAACAAGAGGAGAGAAGGGAAGAAGTGGAGAAAATTAGAGGAGCAAAAAATGAAGGTAAAAGGGCATGGTTGTACAATGGTAAAGAAATTATTGTAGTGTTTGGGCTTTGGGGAAAAACAGGGCAGCAAGCTGGCAGTAAATAAAAAACATAAAATTCGATAATAGGGAGGAAAACAACAAGATCAACATGGATGAAAAGGGGTGAGGACTCAAATTTGATTCTTATGTGCCAAACAGCATAGCAGTCAAATCCTACCCAAGTCTACCTAAGTTTAGTTTGTTGGAATTATAGAGGTTACCCTTGGAGGAGGGGACCTGGTTTAGGGCCTATTGCGGAAGGTATAGACATAATTTGTCTTATGAAAACTCATGAACATGATGGTTGCAAAACTCCTGTGTTTGACGGTTATTTGAAGTTATAAATTTGGAACAACGTAGCAGAAATGACAAAGGGTATGGGAAAATACTAGTTTTATTGAAAGAAAAAGAAGGCCATCACATTCAGTTAATGAAAGAAGATGAAAATAAACAATATTTATGGGTCAAAATTATCAGAGAATGATAATCACATAATATTCATTGCAGCATGTTATTTTTCCCCTCAAGTCTCAAAAACTTACAAAAATAAGGGGCTAGATATCAAGGATCCATATATGCAACTTTAAAGCAAGATATTGTCGCGTACTCTCGGCAGGGAGAAGTTCTTTTAGTGGGAAATTTCAATGCTAGACAACCAAATCAACAAGATTGTATTCCTTGTTGCAAAGAGGATCACAAGCCTATTTGGCTCACTAAAGAAGAGAATCTCCAATGGGTGAGATGTTCAGAAGATGACAAAGTTAGCAATCATTTTAGAGAGGAGTTGCTTCCACTGTGTGGTGCTTTCAACTTAATTATTTGCAATGGTCTAGATAGATGGAAAAGGTTTGGGAACTTCACTTGCAACATATAAAATGGGGCAAGTGTCGTTAACCATGTGATTTGTTCACAAAGCTTGATAGAAAAGATAGACGAAGTTAAGATTGGAAAGCATATTTGGGACTTAAAATCATACCATAACCTAATTTATATAAAGTTATCATGGTTAGAAGAAAAACAACATAGGAGGAAAACCCAATGCTCTCGGCAATCACTATCAAGAGGAAAATTCTTCTAACACAAGAAAATTTTGTTATCTTCAAGACAATGCTAGAGAGATTAATTCAGAAGGAGAAAACTGGTTTACAAAGCTTCAATAGTCATGAGTTAACAAATATAATTCAAAGTGCACTTGAGAAGTGAAAAAGAGCAAAAATAGGAAATTAGAATCAAATTGTTTTCCTGTAAATGCTTGGTTTGATGAGGAATGAAAAATGAAAAGGAGAACCTTGAAAAAGGAAGACAAGGAGAAGATGAATGTAAAGTTATAAAGAACATACTAAAAAGGAAAAAATATGAGTTCATGCAAACAAGGCTAGGATAGTTAATATATCTAGGCAATAATAACCCAAAGCTTTTATGGCAGGAAATTCAACCAAGGAAGAAGAAAATTGAAAATAATATTATATTCAATCAATGGTTTGAATATGCAAGACAACTCTATGAGAAAGAATCAGAGTTGAGCCTCCCCCCAGATCAACACAACTACAAAGCTCTTCACATTTAAATAGGAGGTGGAGACTGGAATTAAGAAGTTGAAAACAGGAAAGGAAAAGGACTTGGTTGAACTTCAAGAAGAGTATCTAAAATGGGGAATGAACACTCTTGCACCGCACATCATGGAAATATTCAACAACATTATTCAACAAGGATTCCCAAGAGATGGGACAACATTATTCAACAAGGATTCCTTTGTTTGCAAATCTTTTCGGCGACATGGTAGAAAATATAATCAGTAAGTGGGAAGAAGTGAAAGAAAAGAGGGTAAAAGGACAAGTGGGTTTTAGGCCAAAGCATTCTACAGTGGATCAAGTTATCACGTTGAGACACATTATTGAAAAGGTTTTGGGGGACAAAGAAAAAGTATCATTTTGCTTTGTTGACTTCGAAAAGGCATTTGACACAGTCCCTAAAGAAAATTTGTGGCATAGAATGGAAGAACTTGAAATTCCTTTGCATTATAGAGTCGTTGTCCATAGACTTTATGAAGAGGTGAAAATCAAAATTAGAACCTCAACGGGTATTTTAGAAAACTTTAGAAGTGACATTGGAGTCAAGCAAGGTTTCCCTCTATCCCTTACTCTTTTTGGTTTATATATTGATAAACTGGAAGAGTGGCCAAATTTTCAAGGTGAAGATGGTGTTCGTTTGGGGGATTTTGTGATAAAGCCTCTTTTATATGCTGATGATCTTATATTGATTTCTAAATCGACCCATGGATTGCAGATGCATCTATATGCCCTTAAGCATTTTTGTAGAGAAGTGGGGATGCAAGTCAATACTAGCAAGACCAAAATAATGATTTTCTCGAATAAAAGGAAGCAGAGCGAGCATATGTTATTCTTTGAAGACAATATTGTTGAAGAAATAAATGATTAAAAGTACATCGGGATTGGTTTCAACAACAAACTTAATTTGGAGGATTGCAAATTGAAGAGAATTTTAGGAGGGTGGAAATCATTATATGCTCTTCAAAACAGATGTAAAGAGACAAAGTTATGGGATTGGAAAATGATTAAAGTGCTTTTTGGACTTCTATTTTGTCCAATGATTTTATATGGGTGTGAATTGTGGGCTGGCAGTACCCCCATCTCAAAATAGAAACAAATTGAGAAAATCCAAAAACATTTGATCATGAGAAAGTTCAAAATAAAAAGTTTGGTGCCTTATGAGATAATGTTGAGTGAAACAAGAGAAACGCCCATCAAAGCAATTTCTGTGGTGCGGCTCATAAGATATCTAAGAAGAATTGAGCAAATGGGAGTAGGTATATGGCCTAATGTTATCTTGAATGAAGGCATGAGTAAAAGAAAGAAAACATGGATGAGACAAAACCACACATGGATGCAAAAATGGAATATCTACTTCAATGCATGTCCCACAAATAGCAAGGAGCTAAAGAAATTTGTTATGGAGATGTTTCATAAACATGTATGGGGAAAAGAGTTGGGTAGAAAGAAGAACTACTATATTGAGGAATTCAACCCTATGTGTGATCTCCAACCAAAAGAGTACATTGGAGCTAGCATTCCTTGGAGGGAAAAGGTTCTTATTTCTCAATTAAGAACCAACTCGCATCAACTTCGGTGTGAAACAGGACGGTGGAAAAGGACTAAAGAAGCTTGGGAAGAACAAGTGTGTACATATTTCACGTCTGGGGCAATGGAATCAGAAAAACATTTAATTTTGGAATGTGATGTGTTCAAATACATAATAGAAAGCTATGGGAATATGTTAGTATCAGTTTCTTGATATTGTTTTTTCAGCAAGGAGATTGTTGGAAGGTTAGGCCAGCTCATCATCAACTTGAATAAGAAAAAGATTGAATTACAAAAGACAAAAAGCAGATACCTAATGATTCCATAGACTATTTTTAATCTCATAAACGTTAAAATATCATTTCATTTCATTTAATTAATCAATATAATATTTTATCCACTTCAAATTTGAACTCATTTTAAAATATCCTAATCACTTTTAAAAGACGGTCAATATATTCCTCATCTCTTTATGCTGCAAATTGTCCCATGAAGTGTTTCACAATTGAAACAGGGCTATTTTATTTATCTTGAAACTTTGATGCCTTCATCGTTGCGATGCATTGCGGATTTTTACATTACATTTGAATTTCGACAAAGCAGTAGATGAATTAAACGAGGAATGGGAGGAACCTATATGATAAAAAAATATAAAAGGATTAAATTAAACAATTGATCATGTAAAATAAATAAGAAAGAGGTATGTTAAACTGGTCGATAGCGTTGTTGAAATGTATTCAATTAAAACCACAAAATATAAAAGATGCACACCCTGCATTTCCGACCACATCATCGTTGTGCTCTTGAATACTCTTCACAGCCAAACAACCGACTAGCGAGGACCAAATAGCAGGACGAGGTGTGGTCCACAGCTTATCCTACGATCGCAAGTAGAGCTGCGAGGTAAATAAAAGCTCGAACCTTACCTTTCATTGTGGACTGACGGCTAGTCGGAAGTCGGGCGCTGAAGTTGGGTTTACAGCTAAATAAATTCAAAGGGCACGTATAAATGCGAGAGTATGAAAATTCATATTTGCAAAAGGTGGTGGAGTGTTGGGAGTTGTCTTACTTGTTGCTGTGTTGGTTAAGGTTTAAAGAATTCATATATGTTTATAGTGGATTGGTTAGTGCAAAACTAGTGCATAGTTTTGGTTATCAAGGTTTTAGACAGGCTACTGGTTATTGCATTTTCTGATGTCCATTGATTTCCTTCCGCTTTTTCGTTGGGTTGGTTTCGTCAGAGTCTACCGGAATTTGTTTCAAATTTCGGGGCAGGACTTTCTGACTGGGGTGACGGTAAGAGGTGACCACTGATGATCCTCTTTGTACGTCGGATCGGCTCGTTGTGGAGGGCTTTAAACATCGTCCTATCTCCCCTACATATTATATTACTATTGAGGTTCTGATACTTTTCGGTATGTACCTTTTATGATCCTCTCTACCTTTTCTTCATATTTTGGGGGTGGAGAGTTAATGAAGCATGTACTGTCATCTTGGATGGTTACTTTCGTGGTCGGTTGAGGTGATTTCACTTGTACCTTCTTCTATCTTTTTTGGCACCATGTGGCTACCATATGATAAGGAGGAGCGCTTTGATTGGCCTATGGATTTGGGGCGTACGTCCTGAGGTGAAGGTCCTTTTCATGTCAGCTTATTTTATGCGAAGCCTGATACTTGTTTGTTGGGGTTGGTGGACTATTAAGGAGTTTTTAATGATTCTAGCTGTTGCTCCTGTCTGAGTCATCTGCCTCTATTGAGTTAGCATCGAGTTCCTGTGATGGGGCAGGGGTACTACAGCTGATGTGGTTTTGTTGTACTGTCTTCATGGATAACATAAAAAAATTTATCAACGAATGTAATTCTGATCTGTGGGATGTTGACCTTATGCATGCCCTCAAGGTGGCGGAGGCAACCTCTGTGACTGCTAAGCATCTTTCCCTCGAACAGAAAACGTCTTCTACTCCTTATGGCTCACGGGTTTATGCGCAGGTGACCCCGAGGGCTTGCGGGCAGGACCATATTCTGTCATTGCCAAGGCCAGCTATTTCTGGTGCGAAACCCTTCAAACCTGCCGCAGAGTGCAGGCTTCTTAGTTTTGGATCGGATTTGCTGTGGGAGAGGGTGGCGGGTTTGACGCGGCGACCCATTGTGGGAATGTGGAAGTTTGAATGATACAGCTCTGTTAATTTGATGGAGTGGTTGTTGAAGGTGTGGGCAGAAAGTTCACCCATGTATTTGGCCTAACCAAAGGTCAAATAAAGTACGCCTATGGATAGGCAAAATGGGGTGCTAACCCCCCTATGTCTAAGGATGAACGAAGTATAAAAGGAATGCCAAAGGCCATTGAAGGGGTTTTAACTTGGGCTATTCACCATCGGTGAGAAAGTTGGATAAAGGATGGTATTGCTTCCATCTACAGAAAGATGAGGATGCGGGGATCATTCTTAGCAGAACATGGGTAAACGGTCGTATTTTTCTCGTTGTTCACCGATGGACTGCTAACTTTCACCCTCGGGATAATGCTCCTGTTAATCACCTGGTTTGGGTTAAGTTATATGGTTTGCCTCTACATTTTTGGTAGTTTCAAGTGCTGAAGGCCATCGGTGACAGTCTTGGGTGATGTTGCTTTGCAAACCCTAAATGCCATGAATCATACGATAAACGGAAGGCGTGGATATTGGTTGATATGGCGTTTGCGGGTGGTCTGCCGGCCAATATCGACCTTCAGTCGGAGGGTTTTGTCCATCGGCAACAGATTGACTATTGGCACGTTCCATACAGGTGCCACTTATGCCATGAGACGGAACATCTCATGCGCAGGTGCGAACGTTACCAGAAAAAATTCTAGGACTTGTTCTGCTACTCAAAAGGAAAAAGTTGATATGGACGCTCGGGCTATCTGGAAACAGGAGAACGCCGATGCGAATGTCGCGGGTAAGTCTATCATAACACCATAGTTTTATTATGCATACTGTGTGAATGATGTTGTGATTGATCTGAATGTTCTCAATAATGATTCATTGCCTGGGTCTGTTCCTGTCGGGGATACTGTGTTGGAGGACTATGTTCCAGACCCTTGTGACCTTTCGAAGCATGTGAAGAATGTTGTATCGGGGTTTGTCTATGATCGGGTGATACCCTTTTCCTCTGATTTGAGTATACCCTCTGACAAGTCTGGACAGAATGTATTTTCTTCAGTCTCTTCCGATAACCCGGGGGTTTTCACTATGCCTGATTCCCAGCTACCTTTAGATGATCATAGGGTTTCGATTGGGTTTTGTCGAGAGCCTTTGATTATCCCCACTTATTGTGAGATGGTCAGGGCTCGGACAGCTTTGGGTGATTCTCCTATTGGAATGGTCCAATCTGGTGAGGTTCTCCAATCTGATAATCTTCCTCCCTCCTCATTATCGCCTTGGCATAACGATGATCTTTCTCCCCGAAATTCTATCGGGAGTGAAATTGAGTTGTTATTATGTAATCTGGATGCTAGAGTTGTCCCATTGTCTGTGGACGCTGGTCTTAATAACCTTCATGGTCAAGCCACGGTGGCTTCGGAGACTGGTCACTCTTCCCCTCCTATTGTGATTAGTCCTTATTCTCTTTCCAATGTTACTGTTCGTCGAGTTAAAGGAAATCAGAAGCACAAGAAGAAGTTGGTGTCCATGTCTGGGTTGCATGTTGATTTTTCTGAAGGGAATTTTCATGATATTCCTGTGTCTCTTGCATTAGGTCGGGTCCTTAGCGCTATGACCCCTAGCTCTAAGTTACCACCATGATGCTTATCTCCCTAAACATTCTGGGGTTGGGGGGTCATGCTAAGTATTTATCTTTGAAAAAAAAAAATTCTTTCTGTCAAGCCGTCTATCATTCTCATTCAAGAATCAATGGCGGGCGCTGATCGTTCCATTGTATATTTCCATTCAATGCTTCCTGGATGGTTCATTGATGCGTCTGATGCCCTTGGTTTATCAGGCGGATGTGTGGCCATTTGGGATCCCCGGTGGTTCAAACTGAAAGCATATCGATTTTTCGGTGGGATTCTACTCTCAGGTTACTATCGGGGTTTTAGATTCAGAATTAAAATTATGAATGTTTATGCTCCATATTCTTATCGGCTGAAATTCTGGAATCGGCTCCATGACTATGGATACCTTTTGTTGAGTAATCTCATAATGACTGGTGATTTTATTGTATCATTTTATGTTTATGAAATCTGGGGTAATTATGGAAGGCTTGACCCTCTGGCAAATATAATTAAGGACTTATTGGCAGGTGTTGATCTGATGGATGTCCCAATGTAGGTCAATTGTCCTTATTGGGTGAACGGTAGAAGGGGTAATGACTATATTGGTAGCATATTGACCGTATGATGATATGCTCGGGTCTTCGTTCATTGATGAAAGGGGTGTCTGCTAATGTGGAGGATCTGACCTTATCTGATCACAGACCGATCTCATTGACATGGGAATTTGAAAAGGTGCAGGATGGGTGCCCTTTTAAATTTAATCATTTCTGGCTAAACGATGAGGATTTTAAAAAATTGATTTTAGACTATTGTAAGGCGCATAAGAGAGATGAACATACTTCAACAATGGTCTATCTCACTACTCTACTGCGGGGTTTGAAGAAGGAAGTGAGAAGATGGGACATGAACAAAAGGAGGTTGGTTAAGGAAAATATTAGAAGAATACATTTGGAAAGAGCTCAGATTTACAGAGATTTCGCTGAAGGGAGACAAAGTGTGGACTTTTGGGAGAAGCTGAAAAGCTTGGAATACGAGTATAGATCCTTTTTAATACATGAAGAGATAACCTGGTGACTGAAAATCTGGGCTATCTGGTTAAATGAAGATGATAAAAACACTATATTTTTTCATAATTTCACATCGGGAAAGAGGAGGGAAAACTTTATCTAGGAGATTGAGCATGAGGGCAGGTCTGTTTGCACTTCGGAGGATACTAAAGTGGAAGCTGTAAATTTCTTTGGTGGCCTATACAAATGCAGAGAGGATATGGTTATTGATGACCAGCTAGATATGATTAGCAATTATCCTATTATGTTTGATGAGCGAGATAATCATTTATTTCTTGAAAAGGTTTCCCCTGAGGAGATCAAGAGCGTCCTCAAATCCTATGCAGTTGACAAAAGTCCGGGGCCATATGGTTGGACCCCGGATTTTTTCCTTTACTTTTATGATGTATTCATTAATGACTTGATGGATATGGTGGAGGAAGCAAGGGTTAGCGGAAGGATTCATGGTGTGATTAATTTGACCTTCATTGCTTTAATCCCGAAGAGAATGGGGAGGCTTACCTTCAGTGATTACTGTCCGATATCCCTATGCAATACCCTTTATAAAATCATCTCAAAAGTTATTGCAGAAAGAATAAAAGGTATTCTCTCCACGCACATATTGTTGAAACAGTCAGGGTTTCTGAAACATAGGAATATTCATGATGTTGTAGCAATGACTCAGGAGATCATCCATTCAATTTAATCACAAAAGATGAGAGCTGCAGTGATGAAGATTGACTTGAACAAAGCTTACGATAGCGTTAACTGGGTGTTTATGCGGATGGTTCTTCATAAAATTGGACTTGGGCAGGAGGCGGTTGCATGGATCATGAGTTGTATATGCAATACATCAATGGCTATCCTCATAAATGGATATGCATCGAAGTTTTTTCATCCTGGTTAGGGGCTGCGGCAAGGTTGTGCCATTTCACCGCTACTATTCATATTAGTAATGGATGCTCTGAGTTTAAGAATAAACAGGGTGGTGGCATAAGGGACTTTTAAAGGCATCGAGATCGGCCCTTAGTTGAAGACATCCCACAGCCTTTTCATTGATGATATCCTCATCTTCGGAATGTTGGTGAAGGCATCATGGGTGGCCTTATATGATATTTTTAATATCTTCTGTGCTACCACTGGTATGATAATCAATGTTGACAAATCTTGTTTATATTTCACTGTAGGTCACAATCCTGAATTTGATGAAGTTGTAGAGATGTTTGGTTTCAAAAAGGCTTTTCTGGAAGCCGGTCTCACTTATCTAGGTTTTAGAATGCAAGCTTTAACATATTATGTGAAGGACTGGGAATGGTTGATACATAAGTATAGGAAAAGGTTAAATTCATGGACTACAAATTTCCTATCCCGGGGAGGCAGATTAATACTCTCGCAGGTTGTGTTACAGCGAATCACTATATATTGGGCCCACCTATATATTATCCCTAAGAAGATTTTGAAGGAAATTAAGAAAATCATGGGAAAGTTCATATGGGGGGGGGAGGGAAAAAATCTTTTCACTTATCGAGCTGGGATAGTATAGCTTTACCTAAAGAGATGGGTGGTTGGGGAATTTTAGACCTGGAGATCTTTGGGAACGCGCTAATCATAAAATCACTATGGAGATGCCTACACAGTAATGGTATTTCGTATAAAATCATTAAGCAAAAATACATGGGTAGTGAGTCTCTGGAGGATTTTGACTCCTTGGGGTGGAATGGTGGTTTAAAAAGATCTTGTATTTGGAAGGGATTCGGCACGGTATGGCCAAAGGTAAGTGAGAACTTAAGATGGTATTTTGGAAATGGTTCAAAAATTTTAATTGGTTGTCGAAGGCTGCCTGGGATTGAAAATTTCGTGCCTTTAAATGATGGTATTATTTAGACGCTTAATCAAAAGGGGGTTTTTTACTTACAACAGACAATACAGGATTTGGAATTTGGTGTTCCCCAGTGGAAAGATGCCACAGAAATGGGGCTGGAAAGTAGATGGGAATCTAAATGGAGTAGATATATAAACATTCTTAAATCATTGGGGATCTGTACTTCGGTGGAGGGCGATAGACTTACATGGTGTGGTTCCAAAAAGATGGATGGTTTGAGCGTAAGAGGGATATATTCAACACTAATTCTGAAAAAGCAGTGGCAAATTTCGGACAGATGGTTCAAGAATATCTGGAGAGTCAATGTACAAATAAAACTGATCATTTTCATATGGCTTGTGTGGAGGAACAAAAATCTTACATGGAAATTTTTTTTAAAAAGGGGCTGGCAGGGGCCTGGACAATGTGTTCTATGTGGGGCGGATGAGGAGGATAATTGTCATCTTTTTTATATTTGCTCATTTGCAAAAGAAACTATGTCCATTCTCAGTGAAAAATTACATATTCAGGTACCACTTTTAAGCTCTACAGAGGAGTGTTTGGGATGGTGGCTGCATAGAGGAAGGGTCTTCTGGGTTGTGCCATTGTTGTTCCATTGGAATATTTGATGTTGTAGAAATAGAAAAATCTTTGAGAATATGCCATGTTCGCCCATCAATATGGCCTTACTGATTTTTAGCACATGGGAAAACCAGAAGATAGACCAGAAACCTCCACAAGATTTATCTAGAAGACTCAGCCCATATGAATTTCATTACCTGGTGGGATATTTTGATGGGGCATCTCAGAATTCAAATTGTGGATGCAGAGCCTGGTTACTGATCTCTCCGAGTTGTCACTATAAAATCTTTTGGAATGGAGGTAGAGGATCGAATATGAAGGCGGAATGTCTTGCTTTATGGTGCCTCTTATGGTTTGCTTGTCATTTATATGTGGAAAGGATCTGGGTTATAGGGGACTCCAAATTCCTAATTGATCATATGAATAAAAAAGCTACTATTAATCTTGGGAGTTTAGCACAGTGGATGGATAGAATCACTATTTTAAAGAGGTCCTATTCATACATCTCTTTTCATCATGCTTATAGGGAGAAGAACACAGTTGCTGATAGCTTGTCAAAGAAAGGTTTGGAAGGGATTTTTGGCGAAATGCACTATCATCTTTTTATTTCTAACGGACAGGGATCAGAAGGAAAGATCCTTATTTCATAATATGACAGAGTTGTTCTTATCACTAGTAATCTGAGGATTTTTTTTGCTGTTTTTTATTAGATGATATTTGTCACTGTTTTTTATTAGATGTTGTTATTGTGTAAGATGAAACAAAATATGTAATATTGTTTTTCTTACAGTCCTGGAAAACTGTAATAGCGAGTTGAATGATGGACGATGTTTCTGGGAGTCTTCTCCCTACTGTTTTTTATTTTTGCTGCAGTAGTAGTCTTTACTATTCCACATTATGTTAATTAGAAGCTGAAGAAACAATGTAAAAGCTTTCGAAATTTCAGTTTTTGTCCTGGCACAAAATATAAACCAGATATGTATTTTTCTTCCTGGAAATAAATAAATAATTCAAAGGCCACGTGTTGCAACAATGTCGTATAACTAAGTATCTATTTCACCTGTTATAACTAAATAAGAACGAAAGAAAGAAAGAAAGAAAGAAATTGTTTTAATGTTTGTTTCTTCATCTCGTTGATGTATTTGATCTTTTTATTGTGAAGCATCACAATAAATGCTCTGAGCTTCTAGAAAAACCCCTCGCTGGATAGATTATCCCAAGAGCTAGTTGCCATAATATCTGCATAAATTTCTCCGATGTCTCTGAAGGTCTCGCATTCTAAAATGAAATTCTTTTATGTTTCCACTTTTTCGGAAGAAAAAAAAAATACATACTCTTTCCTTCCACACTTTTTTTGGCCTTTTCCAGTGCCCTGTTTCACAACAGAGTTGATGAGGATTAGTCTTTAACTGAGCAATAGAATTTCACTCTCCAAGAAATATTGGCCTCCATGTACACTTTTGTTGATGATTATGAGTGTGATTAAACACTTCAATATGGTACTTTATCTTTCTCCCTAGCTCCTTATCCCAAGTACGCTTGTGGAAATTTTCCATAGAAAAAGCTTTTATCTCTTTATTGTTTATGGGGCACGTGTTCAAGTAAATACCCCATTCACTAAACCATTTGTAATTTTGATGCATCCAAGTCTTATTTCCTTTGCACAATATGTCATTACAGACAACTTTAGGCCATCTGCCCTCTTTCATTTGCTCAATTTTTTTTAAATACCTTATGACTCACACCATAGCAATTGCTTCAATAGGAGCAGCCCTTGTTTCACTTAACAAGATAGCATAAGGAATTGCACTTTTCATTTTGAATTTATTTGCAATTAAGCGGTTTTGAATTTTCTCAATTTGTTTCAACTGCATGTGATGTAATGCTGGCCCATAGTTTACAACCATAGAGAATCACCAAAATGACTAGAAGCCAAAAACAAGTTTCAGTGGTTTTCCGGTCCCATAATTTCGTTTCTCTGCACCGATGTTCAAAAGCTTAAAAAATTTTCCAACCCCCCAAGGTTCTTTTCTTTCTACATCCATCCCAAATTATATTTTTGTTGAAGTCAATTCCAAGGTATTTGTAATCTGCAACTTCTTTCATAATGTTGCCTTCAAAGTAGAACTTATGTTGGTTAAGTTTTATTTTTTTAGAGAAAATGACTACTTTCATTTTGATAATATTGACTTGCATCCTCACCCTTCTACAAAAATGCTCAAGGGATAGTAAGTGCTCTTGCAAACCAAGAGCAGATTTAGCAATCAAAATAAGGCCATATGCATACAAAGAGCATTGGTGGTTTCACATGTTACGACTAAATATATTCAAAAAGCACATGTTGCAACCTATTTTGAATCTAAAAATTAAACCAATGACTCTGTGGAAAGGACAGAGTCCAACCCCTCGGGTTTGTGCACTGTTGCAACAGGTGCTCTTTGAATTTATTTGTATTTATATGACTTCGCCATCTGATCTCCGTCAAATTTTGCATTAAATCCTCCACAAACCAATGGATGTGAACGAATGGCACGTCTCCTCCACAAACTGATGGATGTGAACGAATGGAACTGTTAAGGTGTTTAATATGTTTTTCGATGTTGAAATTTAGTTATATATTTAAAAATATAAATTAAATAATGAAAAATATATTATTTAGGCGTAGTCTAACTTATAGACAATATGACATTTTTCACGACATTTATTATGGTTAATTTTAATCAAAAGTTGACAAATAATTTTATAAAATTGAGTTTAAATTGTTTAATCTGTATAATTCGAGTTTCTCAAGTTTTCAAGGTCTTGAATTCATCTATGCATTCAAAAATGTATTTCAAACAACAAAAATCACATTCCTACATGAAATTGTATCACCAAATTTTAGTGAATTTCCATTAAAAAAAAAAAAAAAAAAAACTTATTTCATCTATAAATTAGAATATGAGTATTTTTTATATAAAATTTATTACCAATCTAAGTAAAATTAAAATGGTGTATTACTTTTTTATCTTAACTATAAATTCTTATATATAAAATCATTTATCATAAATATGACTCGAATGAATGAAAAGAAGCAATCACGATGCATGGTGTAAAGTGAAGGCCGAATAAAATGGCAAAACTTATTTCTTGGGCTATCGGCCATTAAATGCGGTTGGGCATATACTGCCCACCGTTAGATTTAAATTCGTTTAAATCTAACGGTGGGTAGTATATGTCCAACCGCATTTAATGGTCGATAGCCTAGAGAATAAGGCTCGCCAAATAAAATATGGAATAATTCTTTGCGTTTAAAATTCTTTAATTAAAAATTATTTAAAAATTTTATTAATTTTATTAATAATATATAAGTTTAATAATAAAACATGATGTAAATTTATTAAAAACTTCCTTAGAAATATGATATTAGTGTAAAGTGAGAGGACCTACTATATTTACAAAAAAAAGATATTAGTGTAAAGTGAATTGGCTGATAAAATATGAAATGATTTTTTTTTTTGTGTTTTTTTAATTTTTAAAATATAATTAATATTGTTGATATGTTAAAATAATAACAAACTTATTATTATTATTATTATTATTATGCATTTTTAAAGTCACGGGCAAGCTAGACACCAAATTGGTGTATGAGACTCCCTTGTTTGTAGGACAAGGGATCCACCTTCGATTTGACTGCTAAGTCTAAGAAGGCATATATATACTCTACCCCCTCGGGTTTCGAACCTCTGACCTCTTAAGAGGAAACACATGTTTTTAACCATAAGGCCCACTCAAAAAAAAAATTAAAATTAAAAATTAAAAATTAAAATTAAAAAAATTCACTAATCTATGATATTGATATTTGATGTTAATTCCCTATAATATTACTTTAGCCTCTTTATTTTTATTGTTAGTGAAGTTTTCTTATTGTTATTGTTGTGCATATGTAGCTGCCATATTGTTATTGTTGTGCCTCATAAAATGCTATTATTGTTATTGGTGTGCCTTTACATTATTATTGTTATGTAGGCTCTGATTATATTGTGACCCCTTAGACTCCTATATATACAAAGGAGGTCTTGTCATTTGCATCATCAAATAATTGTTCATTTATGTAATGTAAAAAAGATTGCCCCCTCGAAGAGATTATTTCTCAAGTCGTTGATATGTTTTTTTTTCCTATTTTATGAGGTGGTTGCATAACTTATCCGTTGAATATTCCACATGGGAGGATGAAAATTTTGTACATAAACATCCAAAACTACTCAAGCATTGAAGACACCATTTTTTTGAAGGAGAGGCACATGTTAGGTCCCTATAATACTTGTCTAGCCCTCTTATTGTTATTGTTATTGTTGTGCCCATGTAGCCCCCATGTTGTTATTGTTGTGCCCATGTAGCCCCCATGTTGTTATTGTTGTGCCCCATAGAAGCCCGCTATTGTTATGGTTGTGCCCTTACATTATTATTGTTATGTGAACTCTTATATATTGTAACTCCTTAGACTCTATAGATATAAATGAGGTCTTGTCATTTGTATCATTCAATAATTGTTCATTAATGTAATGTAAAGGAGATTGCTCCCTCAAAGACGTTATTTTTCAAGTCATTGATCTATATTTTCTTCTATTTTATGAACTAGTTGCATAACATTTAGACGGCGTGTTTTAACGATTAAAAGAAGAAGAAAAAATCACATTTTCAATATTTTTTAAAAGATGCAAATAGACTCTCATGATCCATAAGAATCTAACATTCCAAAAGCTTCGGCCAGGGTTGGGAAGGGACTTGTACAACTTCCTTGAATGCCCCTCCTTCATAAAGGTAACAATACTAAAGAACCATATGTTCCAAATAGAAAACCTGAAACACCCGAAGCAGAAAAATATAACACATGCGGCTACGTCAAGGACAATTTTAATATTAAATGGGAAAACTATCATATTACTGGGATCTTATTATTGGGAGTGTGGTTACCCAAACTATTAAAAACAATCATAATTTTTAATTGACTAAATTATCCTTGGGAAGGGAACACCTAAGAGGAAAGCGTTAAAATTTCAAATTGACCATTCATACACCTCTAATGTGAATACCTGCCAAAGCTCCATGAAAAAAGATATAAGAAAATGTTCGCAACAAAAATAAGAAGGTAAAGAAATAATGAGTGTCATCTAAACTATTATGCAACATAAATGATGGAACTCTTTCCTCCCCTCTCGGAGACACAGAAAGATATTCAAGCAGACATTGATATTAGATAATGAAATGGTCGATATCAAAGTTTCATAACTTAATGACAGGCTCCCTACAGGAATGTAAAAAATAAACGCCAACAGTGGCTGCAGAATTTGATGACTTTCTTCTCTGAAATGGCTCCGGAGGGCTTGTTGGGTTTTAATTATCATCAACCTAGCAGGGAAAATACAACACCAAGAGATTAATTCTAAAACCCAACAACACAAAGTAAGGTAAAGGAAACAACATAGAGTAACAATGACCAGGAGGTGAAGGAAAGGAAATCGACCAAACAGTTTTTGTTCACCGCACCATTTCATTTTGTATTTTACTGGTTATATTATGTACTTCCCTCATTTATTTATTTTTTGCCTTTTTCCTATTACAATGCATTAAAATCACAACTTAAATTTAGATGTTTGTTTTTCTTCCTAATGATCTTAATTACATTACAATTTTTTTTTGGTTGTCTTTTCCTTTTTAATAGTAGCTTTGACGAACATTCTACTATAATTATAAATTTCCCCAAAGAGACGATGGTAGTTTTTTTGCCGGAATTTTGTAAAAAAAAATCAAAAAATCAGTTAATTGGAGTGTTTGAATTGCATTTTTTATGGTGGAAATGGATTCAACACCATCAAAAATCTATAAAGCGCTCAAAACACTAAAGTTTAACAACTGCAACCAAGATTTTCAAAATCATTGTCAAAATTTTTCATAATGTTACCAAAATTTGTGAGTTATTCTATAAGTTTTTTTTAAGACTACATCAATCAATCGTGTAGGCATCAAAATTAAAATTAACAAAGGCTTCCCATCAAAGCAATTAACTGATGAAAAAAACGCTAAAATTGGCAAAATCATTATAAAACATGACGCATTAAACATGGTTCCGAAATTAAAAATCTGAAAAGCTTGTAAAGGTTTGGGATAAAAGAAAGTGGTCTATCACTATTTAATAAAAAGATTCAATAATGTCTAACCTCTTTCCAATACCCTGAACATCAAAGAAATGGCCCTTTAATAAGGAGTTGTCTTTAGTGCGACTTTTTGGAGTTTCCAGTGTCGGAATCCAGCGAAAAAATTTGAGGCGAAATTTTCATTTATGTTATTTAAATTGGTTTTTTGACTATATATTTGGATTCAACACCCAAAAAACCCCTAGGGAACTTTGATTGTGCAATGTTACTCATCAAACTTCTGTTTTCAATGAATTCCTGCTGGATTTTAGAGAAATTAGACCGGAAAAAATCCACCGGAAAAACCTTCAAAAAGTCACACTAAAGACAACTCGCTTCAATAATATTACTCTTATTAGTAGATGTTTCTGGATTTTTGAGATCCTGGGCTGATAGTGCCTAAAACAGTAATACAAATTTAAAAAATCAGCGAGAAATGAGTAGAAAAGAATAAAAAATAATGAACAAATAAATATCAAGTATGAAATTACCTTGGCATTCAGAAATGGAGTTGTATTTAGTGTTACTTTTTGGAGTTTCCAGTGCTGGAATTGGACTGAAAATTTTGAGGTGAAAACTTTATTTGTGTTATTTAAACTGGTTTTTTTGTTGTATATATGGATGATTCAGCACCTTGTAAAACCCCTAATCCACTTCAATTGTGCAGGATTACCCACCAAACTTGTGATTTCAATGAATTCTTGCCGTATTTTAAAGAAATTTGATCAGAAAAATCCACCGGAAAAGTATCCAAAAAGTCGCACTAAAGACAACTTGTTAAGAAACTCTTCAATGTCGGTTTCTATCTCAATCAATCTGGAGATTGCATCGATTAGACTGGTATATTACAGAGGGGATCCATCCTGGTGGCTGACCTCTACAATCACATCATCACGTCCTCCACAATGGTGGAGGCATAGCCTCTTGACTTGGACTTTTGGCAGTGCACCATCCCACTAAAGATCTCACTATTTGTATGGCTGGCCTGCAAGAACAGAATTCTAACATGGGACAACCTTTCTAAAGAGGCTTTCCAGGGGCCGGGACTTTTCTCCTTTTTGCAGAATTTTTGAGGAAGCAGTCCCACATATATTCCTTCATTGCACTATCATACTTGACGTCTGGCACTTGTTCACGAAATTTCTGCAGGATCCCAATTGGCAGCCCACTGGAATTCGGCAATGCATCTCATCCTGGGCTCACGAGGATCATACATTCTGCGTCCTACCCTATTTCCTCTTCTGGGAAGTCTGGTTGGCTCGAAATAAGAGTATCTTTGATGGCATGCCAGTGAAAATCCATAAGATTCATGGGGCAATCATGGCTTGGCTCGTGCCCATTGTCGCCTCCCCCAAACTGCCATCGGATCTGTCTCACAGATTACACCCCCACCCGGTATCTTTGCCCACAGGTTACTTTGATGGCGCAGCACAAGATGGTGTCTGCGAATGCGGTGCGTGGATCAAATTGAATAATGGGGAGCATTACTGCATATTCTAGAACGGTGGTCGAGGCACCAACACCAAGGCCGAGATCCTCGCCCTCTGGAACTTACTATGGACTGTGTATAACTTGCAGCTTCCCTCTATCAAAATATATGGTGACGTTAAATCGATTATTGATGGTTTCATAGGCCTCTATGACTTCTAGCCCCTTCAACTGAAATTCTGGATTCGTAGGGTTCACTTCCTTCTCCTGCGACTTCATCATCCGCCCATCTTGCATATATCTAGAGAACTTAACACCTGGGTTGACTGACTCTCCAAAATGGGCCTCTGGGAACTCTTTAGGCACTTGCAGTTCCAGCACTTCCAAGGCACTCAGCTTCTACATGCCTTCTCCCTCTAAATCCCCTTAATTGGTTTTGGGGCACTTTTCTCTTGTATGCAGACAACAATTTCGTCATACTTTTTTTGCAACAGTTTTTTATCGCTACTCGCTTGCCCTCCTGGGCACATGTCGCTCTCTAGTCATTCGTCGAGCCTTCTTTGTAAAGGGACTCATATTCATTGTCTGGGTCGTGATACATATTTCTGCTTATGATGCATTTGTTTGTAAAAGTTGGAACTATGCTAGATGCCTTAATCATATGCATTTAGACATTGAGGCCAATATTTTTTTGTTTGCAATCCTACTCTTTAGCTACATTAGATGTTGTGATCTGATGGAAGTCATCACATGTTTGTGGATGCATTTTTTTGTTTTAGGATCACTCTTCAGTTTTGGTGTTGTCAATTTCAGAAAGATTTGGTGTTGTGAATTGCAGAAAAATGTAATGTGATCTATGTATAGTTTTTTATTATATTTTTATAAACAAATCAATGTTTTTTTCCCTTTGAGGAAAAAAAAAAAAAATCTTCAATGCCATTGCTGAGAAAGTAAGCGAGGAGGGGTTCGTGGACAAGATTAGAAAATGACGCACATGCCTGAATCTCATATTCCTGATCAAAAAACACATTCATGCTCTCTACTCTGTAGAATCGGACGAGTACCTTCTTGGGCTTCCCATCCTCTCTCCTCTTCCAACTGCACTGAAAAATCTCATTCATCATGCTACCATTGAAAGGTATGATTTCCATCTCCTTTACATTGATAGTGTACCCCAACTAAGAGCAAGGGATTGCAAATCCCTCTCGGCTTCTCTTAGTAACTTCCCTTTCCACATCTCTTCTTCCAGTGCGTAGAGCACACTTCTCACATAATATATTTGTAAACATTCGGTATTATGGGATTTTATTGCTCTATCTCAAAAAATATAATCAGTTGACACCCTACAGACAGAAACATAAGAATATTAAAATAAATATTATGTAGGAAGTGTGAGGATTGGAGGTCCAAAAGATGGAGCGCAAAAGGCTTAGGGTTTGCAGAACAAGGGGATACGGCGGTGCAACAAAGGCTGTTTACGGGAGAGCTTCAAGCAGGACCGGCGGATTGGCCTTCAATGTTCCGGCCACAAGAAGAAGACCGAGATAGATCAAGGGCCAAACGTTGGCACAAGGAAAGATCAGGAAGTGGGTAGTCTCGACGATAGATCAGGACCCCCATTCCTCCCCTTCATATCATGGATCTGACGTAGGAAACAAACCGTCCTTCCGGTTTTCTCCTCAGTGAAACAGGAATACTTGCGAAGCAACAGTTCAGCGTCTCGGGAGATTTCCCTCGACGGAGGAGGAGAGGCAAGGGGAGAAAATCCGTGTAGGCGTAAAGATGAGAGTGGCAACGGCATATGGGATCGAAGATAGGATAGCAGTAGAGGACCAGCGAAGGGTGGTCCTGCCCACAATCTTTGTCCTAAAGCAGCCAATAGGTGCATTTGGGACTGAGAGCGACATATGCGGGTAACACCTACTCTTAGAACTTCCTTTTTCTCTTTCCACCCTGTCTTTATTGTCTACAGAAGAATAAAGTCGCATGGGGTCATCGGCCTACAAAAAGGGTAGTGCAGGGGTTTATGACCCATTGCCCATTTTTGCGGCATAGAACAGAGGAAGGGAGTGAGGGTGCTCTCATATATGGGCTCCCCAAGTACTCTGCCCCTTTAGAATAGAGACAAAGTAGACACTCGGACGGTGGAGCCACTGCAGAAAACCCTTTTCCACATAGACAAGAAGGGGAGCATACTCCTCAGAACAGTTTCCAGATCTTCATGAAAATTTTTGATGGGTCAACAAAAACCCTGTGGGTACAGGAGGAGGATTTGGTCATAGATCTTAAATACAAGATCCAAGTGGCAATAGGTATCCAGGTCCCACAACAAAGCCTGATCTACACAGAAAAGGTACTGCAGGAAGAAGCCCATATAAAATATTATCACATTCAAAGGAATTCTTCCATTGTCCTGAACCTAAGACTTAGAGGTGGAACCCCTGGAACAAAAACATATGCAAGAACTTATCAGAACAGAACTATAGGACCAATGAGGGGTGCCAATATTTCCAAAGCTGACACCTCAAGTGGACCCTCATATAGAAACATTCTGTAGGGGAAAAACACAGTACCAACAACTTTAGATCCATTGGAAAACACCCCCAAACCATACATGGTGGAGCAACTAGATTGCGTGCCAGAACTAAACATTGATGCAACAGAGATCGACGATTATCGATACACATTTGAAACACAGACAGTAATATGCAGGTTTAACTGTTATTGGCCCAAACCAATGGAGCTTTTCCATTGGATTTTCACCAATTGGACTATGGACTGTGAAATCCATCTATGCTCCAAGGGGTATTTTATTGTCAAGTTCACCTCTACAGAAGCTAGAGATATAATACTCAAGGCAGGACCATGGTTTTTGGGATCAACCGGTCTCTTTATCTCACCCTGGTTTCCAGATTTTGACGCAAATAAGATGGAGATTACCAGAATGTCGATATGGGTCAGGCTGTATAATCTCCTGCTTCATTTTTGGAATGAACTTGTACTAGAAGGCATTGGAAACACTATAGGGAGATATATTAAAACAGACATCCAAAGGCTAGAGGAGGGAATTTTTACCTTTGCACAAATCTGTGTCGAATTGGACCTCGGCAAAGGTTTACCAAAAAGTATACAGCTGATTCATAATCAACAAAAATGGAAGCAACATCTAGATTATGAAAACACAACATTTAGATGCAGGATATGTAGGAAAAATGGCCACCTACAAAACACATGCCCGGATGGAAAAAGAGAGAACAGGAAGAAGAAGAAGATAGGGAAAGCAACCAAAGGTTGGCAATTCCCCTGAGGTGGCCCAGAGCAAGAAACAGAAGATGAAGGGGACATTCCCAATCAGAATGAAAGCACACAGGTTGCCACCAATCTAGGGGCACTAGACCAAGAAGAACAAGATCCAAGGGAGTCCAACGGAACGCCTCAGCCGATGCAAACCACAGAGGTATTAACGGCCACGGGGGAAGTTTCTGTCATAAGCACAAGAGTGAATAAAATATCGTATGTGTCAGAAATCTCGGAACGAACGATGAGCTGGCCCTAGTTCCTTCTTCCTTACATTCACGGACTTGGAAGATAGTGCAAAAGACAAAAGGGCAAGCATGAAAAGCCCAGCCCTGCTGGCAAATTTTAAATTTTTGGGTAGCCTCGCTACATTGACTAGTGTGCTTGTGCACACAGGCCCTTTGGGCATCTCGAAATGCTTAAATGCATCTGCAAAATGTAACTTTCATTAATTTTAATAGAAATTTGCTGATTTTTTCTTTGGAAAAAAAAAACATAAGAAGATTTGCACACCATCAAAGCCCAACCATTAATGTCGTGACAGTTGCGATTACTGTGGCAGCGAAACCACGGACCTGCACATCCATCCAAAAGACAATGTAAAATGATTGAAAATGTGAATCGAACCTTGCCTCATTGGACTTGTGGTTGAACATGACAACATTGAATTTGTGCCTCCAACCTCTCCACTTTCGTTAAAGCTCACCACATTGAAAGGGAGGCAGTGATGAACATGACAACATTGAATTTGCGCCTCCAACCTCTCCACTTTCGTTGAATCTCACCCCATTGAAAGGGAGGGAGTGAAACACATTTCATGTCCAAGTGAAACGCAAACCATTTCACCTCCCAATGTTACTTGGCCAACCCTTCAATCCTTCACCCCAGGTGTCCACGACTCTTTGCATTCCCTCTTGAGAAAAAATAAACTCTTAAAAGGCTCACACTTCTTCCTAGATGAATATTTAACCAGCAAACAACAAGAGGAGAGAAGGGAAGAAGTGAAGAAAATTAGGGCAGCAAGAAATGAAGGGAAAAGGGCATGGCTATACAATGGTAAAGCAGTTATTGCAGTGTTTACGACTCGGGACAAAACAGGGCAACAAGCTGACAGTAAAGAAAAAATGGAGAATTCAGTAATAGGGAGGAAAACAACAAGAGCAACATGGATGGAAAGGGGCGAAGACTCAAAGTTGAGTCTTATGTGTCAAACTATGTAGCAGTCAAATCCTACATAGGTCTACCTAAATTTAGTTTGTTGGAAATGTAGAGGCTACCTTTGGAGGAGGGGACCTGGGTTAGGGCCTATTGTGGAAGGTAGAGACATAATTTGTCTCACGGAAACTCATGAACATGATGGTTGCAAAACTCATGTGTTTGACAGTTATTTGAAGTTAGCAGTTTGGAACAAGGTAGCAGAAAAGGGCAAAGGGTATGGGGGAATACTAGTTGTAGTGAAAGAAAAGGAAGGTCGTCACATTCAGTTGATGAAAGAAGATTAAAATAAACAATATTTATGGTTAAAAATAACAGAGAATGAGAATCACATCAGAATTGCAGCATGTTATTTTGCCCCTCAAGTCTCAAAAACTTACAAAATAAGGGGCTAGACAACAAGGATCCATATGTATATTTAAAGCAAGATATTGTTGCGTACTATCAGCAGGGAGAAGTGCTTTTAGTGGGTGATTTTAATGCTAGAACAACAAATTAGCAAGCTAGTATTTTCTGTTGTAAAGAGGATCAAAATCCTATTTGGCTCACTGAAGAGGAGAATCCCCAATGGGTGAGATGTTCAGAAGATGAAAAAGTTAGCAATCATTTTGGAGAGGAATTGCTTACACTGTGTGTGGCTTTCAACTTAATTATTTGCAATGGTTTGGGCAGATGGAAAAGGTCTGGGAACTTCACTTGCAACACATACAATGGGGCAAGTGTCGTTGATTATGTGATTTGTTCACAAAGCTTGATAGAAAAGATATATGAAGTTAAGATTGGAGAGCACAATTGGAAATTAAAATTAGACCATAACCCAATTTATATGAATTTATCATGGATAGAAGAAATGCAGCACAAGGGAAAAACCCAATGCTGTCGGTAATCACTACCAAAGGGAAAAATTCTTCTAACACGAGAAAATTGTACTACCTTCGAGACAATGCTGGAGAGATTAATTCAGAAAGATAAAACTGGTTTCCAAAGCTTCAACAGTCATGAGTTAATAAATATAATTCAAAGGGCACTTGAGAAATGCAAAAGAGAAAAAAATAGGAAATCTAAATCAAATTGTTTTCCTGTAAATGCTTGGTTTGACGAAGAACGAAAAATGGCAAGGAGAACCTTGAAAAAGACAGGGAAGGAGAATATGAATGTAAATTTATATAAGCAGATACTAAAAAGGAAAAAAGATGAGTTCATGCAAACAAGGCGAGAAGCCTTTAATATATCTAGGCAAGAATAACCCAAAAATTTTCTAGCAGGAAATTCAACCAAGGAAGAAGCAAATCGAAAATAATATTACAACTAATCAATGGTTTGAATTTGCAAGATAACTCTATGAGAAATAATCATAGGTTGAGCCTCCCTCAGGCCTCAACACAACTACAAAGCTCTTCACATTACAGGAGGTGGATATTGGAATTAAAAAGCTGAAAACAGGAAAGGCAAAAGACTTGGTTGAACTTCAAGAAGAGTATCTAAAATGGGGAAGGAACACTCTTGCACCGCACATCATGGAAATATTCAACAACATCATTCAACAAGGATTCCCAAGAGACTGGACAACTAGCCTAGCAATACCCCTTTTTAAAAGTGTAGACATTAATAATCCGTCCAATTATAGAACCATTATGATCAATCCTTTGTTTGTAAATCTTTTCGATAGCATGGTAGAAAATAGAATTAGTAAGTGGGCAGAAGTAAAGAAAAGAGGGCAAAAGGACATGCGGGTTTTAGGCCGAAGCATTCTACAGTGGATCACGACATCACGTTGAGACACATTATTGAAAAGGTTTGGGGGGGTAAAGAAGAAGTATTCTATTTTTTTGTTGACTTCAAAAAGGCATTTGACACAGTCCCTAAAGATAAGTTGTGACGTAGAATGGAAGAACTTGAAATTCCTTTGCATTATAGAGTTGTTGTCCATAGACTTTATGAAGAGGTGAAATTCAAAATTAGAACCTCCGCAGGAATTTCAGAAAGCTTTAGAAGTGATATTGGAGTCAAGCAAGGTTTCCCTCTATCCCCTACTCTTTTTGGTTTATATATTGATAAACTGGAAGAGTGGTTAAATTTGCAAGGTGGGGATGGTGTTCGGTTGGGGGAGTTTGTGATAAAATATTATTTTGTATGTTGATGATCTTTTATTGATTTCTAAATCGGCCCATGGATTGCAGATGCACCTATATTCCCTTGAGCATTTTTGTAGAGCAGTGGGGATGCAAGTCAATATTAGCAAGACCAAGATAATGATTTTCTCTAATAAAAGGAAGCAGATTCAACATGCGTTCTTCTTTGAAGGAAACATTCTTGAAGAAGTAAATGAGTACAAACACCTCGAGACCGATTCCAACAACAAACTTAATTAGGAGGACTTAAGAAAGAAGAGAATCTTAGGAGGGTGGAAAGCATTATATGCTCTTCAAAATAGATGTAGAGAGGCAGAGTTATGGGATTGGAAAATGATTAAAGTGCTTTTTGGACTCCTAGTTTGTCCAGTGATGCTATATGGGTGTGAATTGTGGGCTAGCAACACCCCTGTCTCAAAATGGAAGCAAATTGAGAAAATCCAAAAACGCTTGATCACGAGCAAGTTCAAAATAAAAATTTTGGTACCTTATGAGATAATGTCGAGTGAAATAGGAGCAACTACCATCGAAGCAATAGCTATGGTGCGGCTCATAAGATATCTAAAAAGAATTGAGAAAATGGGAGAAGGTAGATGGCCTAACATTATCTTCAAGGAAGGCATGAGTGAAAGAAAGAAAACATGGATGAGACAAAACTACACATAGATACAAAAAATGGAATATCTACCTCAATGCTTGTCCCACAAATAGCAAGGAGCTAAAGAATTTTGTTATGGAGAAATTTCGTAAACAGGTATGGGGAAAAGAGTTGGGTAGAAAGAAGAAGTACTACATTAAAGAATTCAACCCTATGTATGATCTCCAACAAAAACAGTACATTGGAGCTAACATTCTGTGGAAGGAAAAGGTTCTTATTGCTCAACTAAGAACCTATTCGCATCATCTTCAGTGTGAAACAGGATGATGGAAAAGGCCTAAAGAAGCTTGGGAAGAATGAGTGTGTACATTTTGCACGTTTAGGGCAGTGGAATCGGAAAAACATTTCATTTTGGAATGTGATGCGTTCAAAGACATCAGAGAAAGTTATGGGAATATGTTAGCATCAGTTTCTTGGCATTGTATTTTCAGCGATGAGATTGTTGGAAGGTTGGGCCAACTCATCATCAATTTGAATAAGAAAAGAACTGAAACGCAAAAGGCGAAAAACAGGGAACTCATAGTCCCATAGACTATTTTTACTATTTTTAGTCTTGTGGACTTTAATATTTCATTTGATTTCGTAGTCGTGAATCAAGCTCTTAGACTAAAAATATTCAAGCAATAATTGATTCTGGCCCTTGATAAATAAATAAAAAATTAAATTCTTGCGACTAAGAATATTCAGGCAATAATTGATCCTTGCCCTTGATAAATAAATAAAAAATTAAATTCTTGCGATCACAATCACATCCTCAAGATATTGAAAAATGTAAGCCTATTGGCCAATTAAAACCAATGCACTACATTATAAAAAATTTGATGATATAGTGCAAACCACTTATCTATGAATGATTTTAAAACACACACATAAAAGCATGGTAAAAGTTACATATCTACTCATTAATATCACACCACATAAATATTTTAACCATAAAATTTTATTTTATTTCTTGTAAGTATTTTTTTTAAACAAGTCAAAAATTCTATATTAACAAAAATGATAATATTGAAATATATAAGCCTATCGGCCAATTAAAATCAATGCACTACATTATAAAAAAATTGATGATATAGTGCAAAACAATTATCTATGAATGATTTTAAAACACACACACATAAAAATATCACTTCCAATTCTATGTTGAGCATGGTAAAAGTCACGTAACTCTTCATTAACACCACACCACATAAATATTTTAACCATAAGATTTTATTTTATTTCCTTTAAGTAATTTTTTTTAAGGAAGTCAAAATATTCATATTAACAAAAATGATATACAAAATATACGGAGCCATAATGATGTCAGTGTGGACATGTTTAGGACCAACTTCCCATCATGGGGAAACCAGGAGGTTCCTAAGTGAAACAAGGAGTCCTAGAAAATTTAATCCCTAAACAAAGCCAGATAAAGTAGCATACATAATTGTTGACCAAAATACAAAAATCCTTGTAATGTTTTTCTTGAGAGATGAGTATGGGAGCCATTAAGAGAGACAAATTAAACATTTTTTCTTGCCTTTGGAGGTCGCAAAGCCATTGGGCATGTTCTTGGTCTACCCTTGAGCTGCAGATTCTTCTGGTTGTTCTTCAACACTGAGACATCCACATGGACTTGATACTTGTTGGGTCGGAGCCTGCTCCACTTCCTCACTCACCTGACCATGTTGTTAAGCTTCATCTATTCGGATAGAAGGAGACAGGGGTAACAGTCATGGTGAAATTCCATGTAATAAAAGTTAATAAAGGAAAAATAATAACCACAATTATGTGACACATATTCCAAGTTGAATTTTAGGCAAAACATCCTAGTGTGGGTGTTCATTTGGTTTATTATGGCTAAGGAAATTGGCAAAGGTAATGGCAAAGGCTTTGAAAAGACAAAGTGACATTTATTGGCATTTATTTATGAAAATCAATTGAATTAGGAGAAAAGGAAGGTGAAAGGTCACAGGTTGAATATGAGGAGGAAAATGAAGGGAAATAATGGAAAATTGAAGATAATAAAGGCCTCATTAATAAAAAGGCCTATAAGGATCAGTTGGTACCTTTGGTCAGTTTAGTTTTGGAGCTCTCTCTCTATTCTCTCTCTCACTCTTTGACACTTAAAATTTTCTTGGAGCACTTCAACATTGGATCAAGAAAAAGCAAAGAAAGCAAAGACCAAGCAAGAAAGAACAAGATCAAGCAACTACAACGGGATTACTTGCAAGTATCGATTTGCATGTATGATTTCCTTGCTATTTTTGGCATGCATGGTTATGCACATGTGTTCTTGGTTCTCCTGCTGTCATTGGCATGGGTTTTTCCAGGTGTGACAATGTTTTTCAGCCTAGCCTTTCCATTTCCGTATAGTCATGGTGTGGTGGGTTCCCTTGTATTTGGTTGAGCTGGATTTCCCGATGGAGTCGAAGTTGAGTGGGGTGGTCTCAGGATTATTCACAAGGCCTAATAATCTCGAGATAGGATACACGGTAAAGCATGGATGTGGACACATTGATTAAGCCTAGGAATCCTCGAATGGTGAATGCCAGGATACATGGTAAAGCTTAGTGGTGCGTACCCTTAATTGGGCCTAGGAATCCCGGGATGGGATACACAGTAAAGTCCAGAGGCTAGAGACCTCATAGGCCTAGGAATCCCTTGACTGGTAATGGTGGGATAAATCAAAGAGGTTGAGATGGACAAATTCCTCACGGTTTAGGTGGAGAGATCTGGTGGCATCCATGCTTGTTTAGGGCCTATTCATCTAGTTGGGATCGCGGTAAAGCTTGTTTCTATTGATGAAGGTGAGGTGGTTTAGCCTCGGGAAGCCTTGGTTGATTTCTGGTTATGAGTCCCACATTCTTGCTTGGAATATGGCACGGGGGTGATTGGTTGAAAGAAAGATTTGGTTCAGCCAATCTATGGTGGGGTGGTACGTGGTAGTCTCGAACCTGGTTGACCTATTCATTCATTAATAAGAGTTTCTTCTCCTTGGCATTTCATATTCAAATGTACTGGTTTATATGCAGATTTTATGGTTGTTGTATCCATGATATTTTTGTTGATTATATGATGGTTATGAACATGCTTTATGGCAGTTATGATGTAAAGCTCTCATCATGTTTTGGTTGATAAATGAAGGAACAATGAATATATGACCTAATAGTTGATAATGCAACTAATGTGATAAGGCATCAACGCTTCCTTACTATTCTCAGATAAGTATGAGACCCCTATGCTCAGATATGTTGTTATGACTTGTAGATTACATATTAATGACAGGTTTGATGAAATGTATGGCATGGCTGGCAGGGGTCTAGTCAAGCCATTGATCAAATGTTTGCATTAGTACCTTTGTTTCAGTGTTATGTATCATTTCTGGAAATCTCATGGAGTTCTGGGTAGTGGCTTGAGTCATGGCCTTGAAAAAGTGGCAAAAATTCGAGGTCGCTAGCATAGGAATACCTACAAAAGTCCAAAATCACTGGGATGGCCTTGTTGTGGGAGTGACTGGAGGGTTCCAGTCACACTGTTGCCTTGTCATGGGAGCGACTCAAGTGTTTGGTCAGTAAAATAAAATTGGCTTCGGGAGTTAAGCACCTAGAAAGGTTGGTTGGTTCCTGGAGGTTCTGTAGGATGTGTGAATGGTCAGTTTGATTATCTTCTATCGGTTCCACTTCCTTAAGGTGACCTAAGAGTTTGAATCTCATCATAATGGCCTCTCATCACATGTTTACCCCGGTGGAGCAGTCAGCTTGGGTAAATGTGGGAGGAGGGTGTTATAGAGGGAGATGTGGGCGAGTTAGAGAGAGAGCCATTGTTGTCTTTGGAGATGGAAGAGGAGGGGGAGAGCGGGAAAAGAGGGAAGGAGATACTGAAGTAGCGAGATAGTTGACACAGAGACTAGCGGAGGCGACTGACCTGGGAATTGGCCTTGGCAACCTTCATCAAGGCAGCTTCCTTGCCCTATTTTTGCTTCCATAAGTGCCTGGCAAGTAAGATTTTGAGGGCCCATTTTGTTGAGATTTTGAGTGTTTGGGTAGCATTGGATGTGCTCTAGCTCCCAAACTTTGTGGAGGGACTAGGGTACATCAGATCTCCAAGACCCAGAAAAGGATTTGGGAAATTTCATCCAGTTTGGGAGATAATTAATTAATTAATAATTTAAATTAAGGACCCTAAGTCTAACTTAGGAAAATTAAATTATTAAAGGTAATTAATTTAAACATGTGATGGAATCGAATTAAGTCACACAGATCAAGCTTTCTTTTAATCTTAGCCATCGATTCAAGATTAGATCATAATCGTTGGTTTCCCAACGAGAAAAGTATAAAGGAAAGGTTGGGGGTCAGTTGGAGAACACACATGGAGGCAGAGCACTGAGACTAAGCTGAAATTCTAGGGCGAGTTTGCTAAAAAAATTCAGAAGTGTTTCAACTGCAGAGAGGGGTGGTTTTGGCAAAGGGGATGGTTTGATCCCAGTGCCAAGAATAAGCAAGAGATAGAGAGCAACATCCAGAGGCAGTGCAGAGAAGCAGAGGCAACAGTAGCAGTTACGCAGCAACTTCAACTATGTAGGTGCTACGTAGTCCCTTCTAGGGCAGCGCTGGGCAGCAAGGGACCCTCCAGGGTTACGCAGAGACCCTTCTAGGGCAGCGTAGGGTCTGCATCACCCATTCTAGGGTTACGCAGCCCTCTCCAGGCCAATGCAGAGGCACACAAAGGCTAACTAGGCTGAAACAAGGGCTTTAGGGGCAGTGCTGGGGTTTCTAGGGCCAGAATTTGGCTAAGCCTTGTAAATCTCGTTTGAGGGTGTGGATCACTCAAGGTTTTGGTCTTAGAACAACAGGTTAGTTGCAGATCTATATTTTTCTCTGTCGGGTTAACCGGTAAGGTGCCCACATTTTTTGTATTAAGAAAACTACTTAATAATATAAACCCTCTAGTAGCCAGAAGACCAGTTTTCCTGCATTGGGTTTTCTGGGGACAGTTGTCTAGAAAATCTTGTGTGTCACTTTGTCCGTGTGCATGTACTTTTCTATTTTAGATCTGAATCGGTGAAAGTCTGTTATGTGTTTACTTCGATGTTAATCTGAATTTTTCAACATTAATGACTTGTTTAAGTAGGATAAGTATAACCAGATCTAACAATATATTTCTGCATAAAGTAACTTTCAGAAATTTTCACATGGTATCAGAGTGATTGCAAATTTAGCAAGGTCACCAGCAGAAGACTGAAGAATCCTTGCTATAGAAGGCAGAAAAGAGAGCAGCAACAACCACAGAAAGTCAGATATGAAGGGACAACACATTTTCAGAGGAAGCAGAGCCATGCAAAGCCACGTAGAGGCCAGAGTGACGCAGCCTTACACTGTCTCCATGCAGGCCCACGTACTTACTGCGCAGAGTCAGCACAAAGACAACGTTGGGACTGTATGCTCATGCAGAGGCCAGCTAGGGTGACGCAGATCTGTTTGTATGATTCAAAAGTGCTGGAAGCAGAGCTGCATAAATTCAGAAGTTGCTGGTGGGGTTAAATTTCTGAAATTTCAGAATTTAGCCTAAGCATTAGGTGACAAAGTGCAGGAGGAGATCAGCTTCTCAAAGGGTTTCTAGCCAAATAAATATACAGATCAATGATTGGATCAAAGAGAGTTGTTTTGTTCTTGATTTGGCGGATTTCTAATAGAGAAAATCAATTTTCATAGGGAGAATGGGGTGCCTTTTTTCCAAGGACCTTAGATTCGAGCTTCAGTAGAGAAGCGGGGAGAGGAAGATATGTTTCGAAAAAATAGATATGAGCAGATGGCACCATACGGACTACGTGATTAGGATAGGTTGGACGGCCTGTCGAATTTTGCAGTTTGGAAGGCCAGAATCCTGGTATTCATGGAGGCATACGGTCTAAGAGACCATGCAGAAAAGGTCCTGGCCACACCGACCAATGCAGATCTCTTGAAGATGCATGAGGAAGCTACGACACATGCCAAAAGTTTCATAATGGATGGGTTTAAGGACCATATAGTTCCACATATAGCTGAAAATAAAACAACTAATGAGATGTGGAAAGCCTTAATAACCCTATATGAGGGGAATTCTATCCAGATAAAAATTCTTATGGAGAATCAACTGCGATCATTCATGATGACCAAAGGAGAAGAAATATAACCCTTCCTCTTCAGATTACAGACGATCAGAGATCATTTTTTTGCCACGGGAGCAAAGGTGGAGGATGATGTGATGGTAAGGACTGCACTCAATGCGGTCACAGAAGAGTGGGAAACCTTTGTCCAAAGTGTCTTGGGCAGAGCAGACCTTCCCGACTGGGACAATATCTGGGCAATCCTCATCAAGAAGAACTCCGCAAATTCACCAAGAAGCAGTACAAATGATAAGCTCCATCATTAGACATATTTGGAGAGGTTAATGGTCACCTTTTTGCCTTCTTAATTCTATTTTTCTTGCATTTTTATTGTTATTTGGTTTTATGATGCTAGTATAGGTGGTGATTAAGGCTAACATACTCTGAGTGCTTAATATGAGGTTGAGTGCAGAAAATCATGAGTAATTAGCATTATTTTTTAAGATTTTATCATAAAGAATTGAAGGAGACAACAAGGAGAAATTATAGGAGGATTGTCCACCCTCCTTAGCTCTCGAAGGTAGCCAAAGTATCCCCAAGGATTCTCTCCAACAATTCGAATTCCAGAGGCAGCCAAGCAACTCAAAGACCAAAGTGCACTCAATATATGTTTACTTGGATTCAAGTGGACTCAATCACTATTTTCAAGGGAGTTTTTGATAGCTGCCCTATAGATAAATAGAGCAGAGCTAGAGCTAAGAAGGATTGGATTCTATTGGGAAATTTTCTGCAAACTATTGAGCTTTTGATTATTGTACTTAGCACTTAAAATTTGAGAAATGTACGAGACTATTCTTTCATGAAATGAGAATATTGATTTCATTTTTACTGATTTAAGTTTCGGAGAGCTAGGTGTGTGGGTTAGGGCCCAATCCATGTGCCTCAGCCTATCTGTTGTACTTGTTCTTTGCTTTCTGCCACTCAATTAGTTCTGCTTCTGATAGTTTCATCGCTGCTTAGTTTTTTCTTTCAGTGTGCTGTTGTAGGTTTCATTTACTTATGAGTAATAGAATAGAGGAGAAAACTCTAAAAGGTGTGGATCAAGACCTCCCTTCTCATCTCCGTCAATAGAGCTTGAGGAGGGTGAACCTTCCCAAAGACCCAAAAATTTATTTTTGTTCACTATTTTTTAGATTAGAGTAGAGTTGGATTACCATTTTCAGCCTTCCTTTTGTATTGTATTTTAATGCATTTTTTTGTTTCTTTGTGCACAAGTTAGCAGGGTTGATTGTAGGAATTAGTGTTAAGGCCCCAGAGCAGCTCTGTGTTGCCTTCCCACTTCATTTTCCATCTCCGTCTTCATAATATGAGCACTGTTGTTATGCCCTCCATTCCCTCCCTTTTCTCTTATTTGCAGTCGCTGCCCTTCTCATTCCCAAAAACACTTACAAATGCATTAGCATTTGACCTCCGCCCTTGCTCCTCGAAACTCCCGCTATCGTACTTCGCTCTTATTTTAAATCGCAAATCCTTGTTCCACTTGGTCTTCGTTAACACTTACCGCTCCCAACCGTTGATTGTGACATTACTGTAGCACTCCACCATGTCATCCCCATTGCATATCGCATTTCGTAGTTTTTATCCCCGTCGCATATCACATTCCGCAGTTTCTATCCCCATCGCATATCACATTTCTCTTCCTCTCTCGAACAACACTTCCACTACTCCTCCAGCTTTGCGATATTGCGAATTGCGATATTGCATATCACATATCGCACTTTCGTCCTCCCATTGCAATTTCGCCATCGCACTTTCCAAACCCTCCCTCTCCAAAGAATTTATGCAATATCATAAGGTTTAATGAAGTCTAAACCCCTCTTTCCACCTCTGAGCCTTGTCACATGTGTTAAGCCTTCCATTAGCATCTTTAGCCCCTTTTCCTCCAAAATGCAAGCAACACTTTTTCAAGTTTAATTAGGTCATGAATAGATGCATAGATAGGAGCATGATAGATAGAGCAGGGTGTGTTTAGCCGATTGGCCAAGTTAAGTGAAATTTAAATTATTTTCCCTTTTGCCATTTCCTTTCTGCAAATTAAATCAATTTCATTTTTGTCACTTCCTTTCTGCAAATTAAATTACTTTCATTTCCGTCATTTCCTTTCTGCAAATTAAATTATTTTCATTTATGTCATTTCCAATCTGGAAACTAAATTAGTTTCATTTCCATCATTTACTTTTTGCAATTTAAGTTAGTTTCCCTTCTTTCATTTCCTTCTAGCAATTTACTTTCCCGTCCTTATCATAGTTTAAGAAATAGCACCCTTTCGTAAAGCAGAAGAGGATGACATGAGAAAAATGCATCTGTTGTTTATATAGCACTGTCACCTCCAAGATTGTATGAACCCCGGGTTGATAAAGTAAAGTAGGGCAGCCCCTGGGAGTTGCAGCACTCTTGGTGCAATACCAGGGCTCACCACATTTTGGCGTTGTTGCTTGGAACATCATCACCACCTGGGCACAGATGCAAGAAACCTTCAACAACAAGTACAAAGACTACTATAGGTCCAAGGAAACTAAGGATTAGATATTTAGGATGACTCTAGGGCCTGATGAATCCCTAGAGGACTATGAAGAGAGGTTTCAATTAAACTATAAGAGAGCCGACTGTACTCTTGATCCTGCATCACTTAAACTTGTACTTCTCCGAGGGATCAAAGAAGAGATGATAGAAACCTTGAATATGCTATCAGGAGGAGATATCTACCAACTGCCTTATGAAACAATCAAAACTGTCTTCTGGAAACATTCTAGGGCACGTAGGAAGACGGGCAGAGCTAGCCAAAACACATCCAATACCCCTTCCTCTTCCACCTCCATAAAACATGAGATTGGAAACATGCTAGAGGACTTCAAGAGTGACATGTTTCACACCCTTGCTTTGCAAATGGACATAATGCAGGTCAAAAGGAAGCAAGAGGAAGCAAAGAGAGCCCTGGCCATATTTTGTCCTAGATGTACCCGGAAGCACCCAAGAAATGAATGTCCACTGAATGTCATGGAGGTTTGCTTAGTCTGTGAGGAGAATCATGCCACAGAAAAGTCTCCCTCCTTACCTGGACTTAAGGTTGTATATCAAGGTGGGGAAGTAATGCCAGAGCAACTCTGTTTCATCAACTAGAGAAGGCCTCAAGGCCCTCGACCATATCCTCCATCCTGGTCTACACCTCCTAATTGGCCTTACAACCCTCCAAATCATCCTTAGCCAGGGAATCAACCATTTCAGCAGTATGTTCCACAACAACCTCAATGGAACAATCCATCCCAAGGGTGGAGGCCTCAACACAATCAATCACTTTCTCTAATGCCTCCACCCCAACCTCAACCTCAGCTTACTCATGCTGCTTCACCTAAGCTACCTCAAATACCTGCACAGCCCAATCCGAACTTGAACAATAGACAGGCACAACAGGCTCCCAGTGGAGAAACATCATATCCAGCTTATGTTGTGGAGATATAGGAGGTTAATCTCAGGTCGAGAAGAGTACTCCCAGACAACCATCCTCCATCTCCACTTGTAGAGGTTGAGGAGGAAAAGGAATAAGGTAACACTAAGATCCAACAACCTTCTTTTCTCGAGTGCTTGATCCACCCTATTCAACACACCCCAATGGAGACTGAACTTTTGGGAGAATTGGAAAATTTGTGTGTAAAGATACCACTTCTCATGGACATTAAGGATGTAGCTATATACAATAGGCTCATCAAAGAAAAGTGCTTCAAGAGACCTGGGAGAAAGAAGAGAGATACCCCTACCATCAATGTGGTAGGACAACTGTCCGACCTAATGTTGGGAAGGGTGATCTTTCCAAAGTACCTAGACCCTGGTAGTCTCATTGTTGATGTGCACATCGATGGTGTCATAGTCCCCAACACTATGATTGATCTAGGGGCTTCCATCAATGTCATTACCAAGGAAACTATGTTGAAACTTAATATCCAAGGGAATTTTAGGAAAACCACAACAGTTTTGCAGCTTGCAGATCGGTCCACAGTAACTTCGAAAGGAATTGTTGAGGATGTTATGGTTACCATTGACTCATGGGAGTATCCTACAAATTTCCTGGTTCTGCAACCAAAAACCAAGTTTAATGGTTATCCTCTCATCTTAGGGAGACCTTGGTTAGTTGTTGCAGATGCTTATATTGCAGATGTCGAAAACATGACTATAAAAAATAGGCCTTTATCCAAACACCTAGTGTTATACCCTAACCAAGGTCTGTTGCAGATGTCGAAAACATGACTATAAAAAATAGGCCTTTATCCAAACACCTAGTGTTATACCCTCCAGCCCAGCATTCCATTGATCATGATCTACCTATGTGGTTGGAGGATGAAGAAGATGAGTTATATAACATTGCCCCTATGTGTACCATAGATGATATTCTTAGAAGGGGGAAACTTGATGAAGATGAACTCATCGACCATGCCATTCAAAACCAGTCCTTCACTAACATTCCTCTCGAAACCTTAGTCAAAGAGTCTGAAAGCCAACCTTGGATGGAAGTGCACTCAGTTGAGTCAACCTCTGAAACCACCAAGGCTATTGAGTTTGGCCCATCCAGATCTCTGAAAATCAACCCAAACCTCTCGAATGAGGAAGAGAAGCAGCTATGCCATCTTTTGAAAGATGATCTAGATGCATTTGCTTGGGATTACAAGGACATGAAAGGGGTGCATCCTTAAGTACGCAGACATCATATTTACATCAAAGAAGGATGCAAGCCTGTGAGACAACCCCAAAGAAGGATGGACCCGGCTCTGAAGGACATAGTCAAAGAAGAGCTGCAGAAACTATTGGATGCACGTTTTATATATCCTATATTCGACAGTGAGTGGGTATCTCCTCTTGTACTAGTCCCAAAGAAGAATGGGAAGTGGAAAATTTGTGTTGATTCTTGAGAACTTAACAAATCCACCAAGAAAGACCATTTCCCTTTGCCCTTTATACACCAAGTCCTAGATGGCCTTGTAGGGAAGAAGTTCTTTTCCTTCTTAGATGGGTTCAGTGGGTATAATTAGATTCAAATCAGCTTTGAAGACCAGGATAAGACTACTTTCACCTGCCCTTGGGGTACCTTCTCTTATCGAGTCCTACCCTTTAGGTTGTGCAATGCCCCAACCACCTTCCAAAGAGCTGTCCAGAGCATTTTTTCCGAGTTAGTCCATGACTCTGTTGAAATCTACATGGATGATTTCACACCATATGGGGATGACTTCCAGGAAAATCTCTCCAATTTGGGTAAAGTACTAAGAAGGTGCATTGAGATGCATCTCTCCTTGAGCCCAGAAAAGTGTGAATTCCTGAAGAAAGCAGGATTTGTGTTAGGGCACTCCATCTCCCAAGTAGGAATACAGGTAGACCCAAACAAAATCACTATCATAAAAAGGGTACCTGCTCCTCAAAAGCAGAAAGATGTCAGGAGTTTCTTAGGCTTAGTTGGTTATTATAAAAGGTTCATAAAAGATTTTAGCAAGATGGCTTCACCATTATTTGGGTTATTGGCCAAAGATTCCGAGTTTATTTGGTCTAGTCCTTGTCAAGAGGCTTTCGAGTTTATTAAGGAAAAGTTGACTACTGTCCCCATCCTCCGAGGTCCAAATTGGACTCTGCCTTTCCACATCCACACTGATGCCTCCAAAAAAGTTGTAGGGGCAACATTAGGACAATTAGAGGACAAAATCCCTTATGCCATTTATTTCATTAGCAAGACCCTGTCCAAGGCCGAGCTGAATTATACTATTACTGAGAAGGAGATGTTAGCCATTTTCCATTCTTTGAAAAAATTCAAGCATTATGTAACTGGATATCAGACCTTTATTCACACTGACCATGCAGCCATCAAGTGTTTAACGAACAAACCGAATGTTAATGCTAGGATAATTAGATGGTTGTTACTTTTACATCAATTTTATTTGACTATTGTTGATAAATCTGGAAAGGAGAATGTTGTTGCAGATTTTTCGTCCAGGTTAGCTCTCCCTGTAGGTGAAGAAGGAATGGTGGATGACCAGCTGCCAGATGAGCATCTCTTTTCTATATCAACACTCTCACCATGGTTTGCTAATATAGCCAACTAATTTGTTGCTGGGAGACTCCCTCCTAATCTTTCATTCAGGGAAAGAAGCAGAATCATCAGAAAAAGTGCCCCTTTCACATGGATTGGGGGAAACCTTTTCAAGCTAGGCCCTGATCGAATCCTCAGGAGATATGTGAGGGAGGAAGAATTTTTTGATATCCTCTTTGCATGTCATGATAGCCCATGTGGAGGTCACTTTGTTTCAAAGAGAACTGTTTACAAAGTTTTGCAGGCAGGATACTATTGGCCTACCCTTCACCAAGATTCCAGAAGATACACCAGCAGGTGTGACCAGTGCCAAAGGATGGGGAAACCCATGCAAAGGGATGAGATGCCTTTGCACCCTCATGTGGCTCTTGATCCATTTGACAAGTGGGGCATGGGCTTTGTTGGAACTATCAATCCACCATATGGACAAAGGAATTATATCATAGTATGCACTGATTACTTGACAAAATGGGCTTAAACAAAAGTAGTGAAGGTAGCAACCGAGGAGAAAGTAGCAGAATTTATGAAGGAGAATGTTTTTTTCAAGTTTGGATACCCCAGAGAAATAGTCATTGATCAGGGAGCATAATTCACTTCTCACCTCATTGAAAATCTTTTGAGGAAGCACAAGATTAAACATAGAACTTCTACTGCTTATCACCTTCAGGCGAATGACCAAGTAGAAGTAACTAACAGAGCTTTAGAGAGAATCCTCACCAAGGTTGTGAGAAGCAACAAAAAATATTGGGCAGACAAATTGGTAGAAGCTACTTGGGCCTACAACACTACTTGGAAGGCAACAACAAAATTCACTCCTTATGAACTAATCTATGGTAAGAAAGATCTACTCTCAGTTGAGTTTGAATTCAATACTTTAAGGATGGAAGCTGAATGAAATCTAGATCTATCAAATGCCCAAAAAGAGAGATTTTTGCAACTAAATGGATTGGATGAGTTCAAAATGCAAGCAATTCTTCACACAGAGGTAGTTCAGGTGCAAAGGAAGGTATGGCATGACAAGAACATTAAGGAGAAGGCCTTCCAAGAAGGATATTGGGCGTTGTTGTATGATTCAAGGTTTAAAGAATTTAAGGGAAAATTGATGACAAGATGGCTGGGACCTTACACAGTGGAAAAATGTTTTGACAATGGCGCAATTCAAATCAAGACCATAGATAAGGAAGGAATCCCCTTGCTTGTCAATGGTCACAAACTTAAAATTTACAAGAAGTCCTTATCCAGGGCAGAGTTCATAAATTTAATAAGCAGAGAGGTGCATGTAATGGGAAACTCCATAGTTTCCAGCACCTCCTAACAAAAAAAACAAAAAAAAAAGAGAAAAAGAGAATAAAGATCCAAGGGTGAAAACCTCTCTGAGGCGCTCAAGGAAAGCTTGTGGGTTGAAAACCTCCATGGAGGCAGCCCACTTGCTTATATATATATATATATATAATAAATAAATAAATAAACAAAGAAATACATTTGCATCTCTATGTTTTCCGTGTTTGCTGTTTTGTAGGTTATTAATGGTTTCTGGAAACACGGGGAAGTAATCATCTTCTTCTATCCCCTTCTATTTTAACATCCATGCCATCATGGGAAACAATACATAATGGCAGCAACAACATAGTGATGAAGCGGAGCAGGTCCAACATCAGTGCAGAGACCCACACTAGAGATTAGTGTGGGAAACAATACATAATGGCAGCAACAACATAGTGATGAAGTGGAGCAGGTCCAACATCAGTGCAGAGACCCACACTAGAGATTAGTGTGGAGCTTCGAGGTGAAGTAGAGTTGTACTAGAGCACATTCCTCGCTAAGAGGGAGTGTTGATATTTTGAGTGTTTGGGTAGCATCGGAGGTGCTCTAACTCCCAAAATTTGTGGAGGGACTAGAGTACATCAAATCTCCAAGACCCAGAAAAGGATTTGGGAAATTCCATCTAGTTTGGGAGATAATTAATTAATTCATAATTTTAATTAAGGACCCTAAGTCTAACTTAGGAAAATTAAATTATTAAAGGTAATTAATTTAAACATGTGATGGAATTGACTGAAGTCACACGAATCAAACTTTCTTTTAATCTTAGCCATCAATTCAAGATTAGATCATGGTCGTTGGTTTCCCAACGAGAAAAGTATAAAGGAAAGGCTTGGGGTCAGTTGGAGAACAGACACGGAGGCAAAACACTTAGACTAAGCTGAAATTCTAGGGTGGGTTTGCTAAGAATTTTCAAAAGTGTTTTAGCTGCAGAGAGGGGTGGTTTTGGCAAAGGGGATGGTCTGATCCCAGTGCCAAGAATCAACAAGTGGCAAAGAGCAGCATCCAGAGGTAGCAACAACAGTTATGCAGCGGATGCACAACGCAGAGTGTAACTTCAGCTATGCAGGTGCTATGTAGTCCCTTCTAGGGCAGTAGGGGACCCTCCAGGGTTACACAGAGACCCTTCTAGGGCAACGTAGGGCCTGTGTCACCCATTATGGGGTTACGCAACCCTCTCCAGGCCATCACAGAGGTACACAGAGGTTGACTAGGATGACGCAGGGGCTTCAGGGGCAGTGCTGGGGTTTCTAGGGCCAAAATTTGGCTGAGTCTTGTAAATACCATTTGAGGGTGTGGATCAGTCAAGGTTTTGGTCTCAAAACAACAGGTTAGCTGCAGATCTATATTTTTCTCTGTCGCATTGATCGGTAAGGTGCCTAGATTTGTTGTATTCAGAAAACTACTTAATAATATAAACCCTCTAGCAGCCAGAAGACCATTTTTCCCGCACTAGGTTTTTCCAGGGACAGTTTTCTAGAAAATAATGTGTGTCACTTTGTCTGTGTCCATGTAATTTTCTATTTTAGATCTGAATCAGTGAAAGTCTGTTATGTGTTTACTTCGATGTTAATCTGAATATTTCAGGATTAATAACTTGTTTGAGTAGGAGAAGTATAACCATATCTAACAATAGATTTATGCATAAAGTAACTTTCACAAAATTTTCACACATTTCCCATCACCGAGGCGACTGCGTTCATCAATTTTCATAGAAACCACATTACTACGAATGCTCATTAGAATGTCTAGGCCGAAAAGATCAAAGTTATCATAAAAATATGCAGCATGAGGGGGGCACCCACGACCACGTCCACCGCCTCCACACTTTATACGTCTACGCTCGCGAACCATGGTAACAGGCTGGAGAATGAGGAAGGGGAGAGAAAAGTATCAGGGGGAATGACAATGATTCTCCAGGTGGGAGAGGAGAGTCTAGTTGTATGAGAGACAAAGTTGCATCATGAAATAGTTGGGTAAGAGGGATTCATAAAGCCAAATGGTTCGCCATCGTTAAGGAAGGGGATTGTGGAGTAAATGAGGTGTGAATGCCAAGTACAGGGACATCGCACAAGGGATATGGAGCAATGAATTGAACTTCATCAGGATTAATGGATGTGCAAGCCAATAGGGAGAATTAAAGGCTTTGGAATGCCACTTGTGGTGCGCTTGCATGAGGATCATTAATGTAGTTAGGAAAGTCGTTGACAGATGCCACCCACATCAGGGGGTTATTTCCTTTAAGTTTTAATTGCACACACAAACACACATATATTATTTCATTATTTACATGATCAAAGATACATTTTTGTTAGGATTCCTATTGATGTGGCCTGCCATTGGGGAAACTAGAAGAACGAAAAAATAGGAGAACCTAATTCCAAAAATAGTATAACGACAATATGAAAAGATAAATTCTTGTCAACTATGCTATGCGGCCACCGCGAAAGGGAAATTTGACTGCCACAAAAGACTATAAACTATCCTAATTGGCTTAATAACAAACTGGCTAATAGAAAACATGCATAGCTATCTGAGTAAACAAAATAGTAGAGAGCATCCTAAGGATGCATAGTAAGATTGTAAGTCAGTGAAACCATATCAAGACAAGGTAGAAATATCTATAGGATTTAGGTCTGCAGGGCTATCTAGAGGTCCCGTGTCACGAGCTAGAGTTAGTTCTATGTGAGCCGACCATTCATCCATATCTTTATCTTCGATATGTATCTCATCCAACCATAACATAATCTCCCGATTGGCTTCATTTTTTTCAAGGAGAACCTTACCAAGTAGTGATTTTATTTGCTAGTATAGGTCAATGGTTTATAAGTATTGGTTTTGGCGTGCTCAGTTGTGCCCTGTCTCTAGTACCCAATCTGATAGGGATACTAAAACTTTAGTGTCCATGTATTGAGCATGATCCATTATCACATCTGCTTATGCATTCTCAATTTTCTCTTGAATTTTTTATGGAGTCTAAGTGCAATAAAGTTGGGCACAACTTGAGCTCGCAAGCAAGCTCAAGATCTACCCAAATTGTCACAACTACTAGAGCCACTACAACAACAAGCACACTATTGCATCATGGATGCCAACATGGGGAGGAAGTTGGACCGAGGAGAGGCTATGAGAGAGGAGACACAAGACTGAGGAAATGGGGATAGATAGTGAACTAGAGAGGTGATAGGTTTGAACAATGGAGGAGTCAACAAAACCAGGAAAGAAAAGAACCATGAGGCCACAGAAAGAGTCCCTTCCAATCAAGGAATTAGTAGAAGACCATATAATAAGGAAAATAGCCAAAAAAATCGCTTAGGCCTTTACGAATTATTGATGATTTATAAACTTGCGATGGTAATGAGAACCGAAAACCTGGTAGGAAATAGAGAGGGTTGGGTCGAAGTAGCGTGCAACCAATGACATGGATGAGTAAACCTTGACGAAATATTGGTTAGAAACTGTTTAACAAGTACTTGTATCCAAGTGTATGCATGCAAGGGATACCACACTAGTTGGCCATGTTCACTCTCCAATTCATCACAGTGTTGAACCCAGTTAACACCACAAAGGGGGAGGCTAGGCCAAGAGGACCTTGACCTTCCCCTAGCACATAAAAGGAAAGATAAGGGAGCCTTACTAGGCTAAGCAATAAGAGATTGAGCAGAGTTAAGATCAAATTGCTAATTTCCAAACAACAACTGTTAAACTCATTGTTCAACTTCATAAAAATCCATACACCATCTGAAAGATTCATGTATGTGCCGCCTTGGGTCATTAATGTGTACATGCTTGGAAATGATGAGGGATCAAACATTTGTGTTACGATAGATTGGGGGGAGAGTACCCACACCTCCCTCCTCTATTGAGTGAGGTGACATTGGGGATACAACATCACCTCACCTTGGACCTTTTTATCACCCTATATGAGGATATATAGTATTTTTTTTCCTTTCAACTATATATATAATTGATATTAAAATATTTTATTAAAGGTTGATTTTGAATATTTTTTGTTATTATCTTTTTTTAAATATTGTATGGGAAATTCATGTTTAATACCTAAATAATTACACCGCTCTCTATGTAAAAAGTTATTTCTTAGCCACATAATTTTACACTATATCATTAAAAATTAATAATATTATAAAAAATATTATATTTATAACAACATTACTATAGTTACATACACCCATCATGTGTCCCTTTCGTGTTTAATAAAAACACAACACTTTTATATTTAACTATATATATATATAAGAATTTGGCTAGCTTACATGGCATAGATTCCAACTACTACCACTAAAATAACTAGGTGCCTACCTATTTATGCCCCTTCTGCATGGATAAGTAAATCGGGGGATTTTAACCTCAACATCCTCTCACATAAAACTTCATTTTCACAACCATGGATTATTAAGTTGCCCTTGGGGACTAATTATAATAATTTTTTACTTACAATTATTTAAAATATTTTATTCAAAATAAATATAAAAATATTTTTGTTTATACTCAATAATAATAATTTTTTAAAATTATTATTATATTTAAAAATATTAGAAAAAAATATTATTATATTTAAAAATATATCTAATAAAGTCAAAATTAAAATCAAATTGCATTTTATATATTTTCTCTGTTAAATGTTGAAGAAAATACACTTCAAACATAATACATACTTTTATGAAATCAAATTTGTGTCAAATGTACATAGATACCAGCCTAGATTCATCTTAACTTTGGATCTATCAAACACTTAGAGGGATCGAGTCTTTGGATCTAATCTCTGGATCTGATTCATCTTAACTTTGGATTTATCAAGCACCTAGAGGGATCAAGTCTCTGGATCTACCAAAGCTTTGAGAAGGATCAAATCTCTTGAGATGGAAACCTTTTTTTAGAGTGAAAAGAGATTTGATCCCTCTAGATACTTGGTAGATCCAGAATTAAGATGGATCTAGATTGGTTTAATTTTTTCCTTTAAATAAGTTATTTTCTACATAAATACTATGGGTTCTCATAAACTCAAGTTTAAAAACCACCAATAAACCAATAACTTGACCAAGTCAATTTTACCTTAACTACCCAATATAAAATAATAATAATAACTTATAATATTTATTATTTTAGTTTCAAGTTAATTTTATTTTTACATAGCATTATTTTTGTTTTATTTTGACCAATCTAAAATATTTATAAAACATTACATCTTTATCATTACATTTTTGATATTTTTAATTTATTTTATATAGAAACAGTCTACTAGTTAGATTTATTTGAGAGTTTTTCAACATCTTTTCTGGTCAAAATTATCTAAAATTAGGTAGAAATTTACTGAAATACTTAAGTAAAAATCTGCTTGAATACTTAAATTAGAGTTATAAACTTTCCACAATTCAAATACTACACAATTTTTTTTAGCATGCTCAATAAGTTAAAAACTGAATATAAACAACAAAAATAAAAAAATAAAGATTTGACCTACTTTTTTTTTTTTTTTTCATGCAAAAGCTCCACAACATATCAAAAACTCCAAAAACATATCTTATATCAAAAACTCCAAACACATCTTATAATTAAGGAAGGACATTTTATATATTTTTAAAAAACCTTTCAAAATAAAATTTATCTCAAGCAAATTTTGTGATGATCATTTTTATTTTTCAAGGAAGCAAATTTTGTGATCATTTTTATTTTCCAAATTTCCAAGGAGAGATGAGAGGATAAACGACGTGGCAGGATGAGGTACAAAATACCGTTGGACAGAATCAATTTGACATGGCATGATCAGAGCCAGCGCTCTGTAGTCACCTCTCAACTCCAAAGCTGAAGCAGGTCAGCTCAATTCTGAAACAAGAAACCCTCGGAAGAAGGGATAATTCGTTAATGCTGCCATGGCAATACGACATTCCCTTGTCGGAATTACAATTCTGAATGGCACCATTTACAGAAGCAATTTCTGTCCAATGCCAGTAAGGGTTTCTAATTTATCAGGATCGGCGAGAATGAAGAACAAATATCCCAAGCTCTACTGCGGCGCTGCTAAAGATGGAGAGGGAGTTATAGCCAGTTCGGAGCAGTCCGTTAAGCGTCGTCCAGAGTCGGTGGCAGGGGCCGAGAAAGTCAGTGCTGTTCTATTTGACATGGATGGCGTTCTTTGCAACAGTGAAGAGGCGTCTCGCCAGGCCGCCGTGGAACTCTTTGCAGAGATGGGAATCGAAGTTGCCACGGAGGATTTTATTCCGTTCATGGGAACGGGTACGCGTTTCTTCTGGAACCATTAAATCTTTAAGGAGGACAAATTTAAGTTACCTTTGAATCTTGAATTCGAATCTTTAATGGAAGGGAGATCATTTCATGTGATTCTTTGTGCAAAATTTTCTCATTATGTACTTCTCTGCAGTTTTCGTTGCAGACTTTTATGAAGAAACCGATATAGAAATTGCTTAGCACTCCACAAGGGATTTTACAGGACGGACATTATATGCCCTAATGCACATTATTGGCAGTGTAAATACAGTCCATTTTAACCGTTCAATAATGGCGACATCTCTATTAATCGAAATTCTTGGACAATATTCTTAAAATTTCAATCCACTTACGAATGTAGGTTGGAAATCTTTTGTTCGTTAAAATCAACATTCTTAAGAATGATTTTTTATAAGTTTTACTTTAAAACAAAGGGCTGGAGAGTTCTTAAAATGTCAGGAATGAAAAAATTTGTCATTATGAAAATATTTGAATAAGGCGAAGAACTGAAAACACTCTTAAAATGTCTTGTGAATGTTCACCCTAATTTTCAAGTTCAAAATATTTGTAATAATACCAACATTCGTAACTTGTTAACTCATAAAAACAATACAATTGAATCTCATCTTTTTTAACATAAAGATAAAAGATTTATTTGTTGGATGGAGCAGTAGTACGGGAGTGACGATCTTGTTGCATATTTTCTTAAAGTTGGCCACTCACAGGCAAGAAATGAAATTACATTAATCTCATGGACTTGGGACTCCCAAATGCATCAGACGAGCACATGGAGTTACACACCCCACAATATAACAACTCTCAAACGCGACAAACGAGCTTGTGTCGAATCTCCCACACCCACGCAGATTCATATAAAAATAGACATAAACATTCCAATAAAGTCTGTTCTGTGCTGTTCACGTGGTATCCAAATTATTTGTGTCTTTCCATAAGAATTTCAGTCCTGCAAAAACATAACGTAATTTGCTCCATCTGCTGCTGTCAGACTTGTCATGATCACCTCATCCACGCCTTGATTGCAATCCCTTTCATTTGACTGACATGTTGAATTCACCATCAATTCCCCTCTTCCCTGGTTGCAGAGTCATTTCGATTGGGCATTGTTAGTGCCCTCTGTGACACTCTGTTAATTGTCCGGGCCACTGATTCTTTTGCCCAGGGGTGTTCAGTATATATGTCCGGGCCATTCTATCAGTGAATGTCTGCGGCATCTACGGAGATTCGGCTGTCGGTTGCTCGCTGAGGTCCGATTATCCAACGAATTTAGAAATTGAAGAGGACTGATTCATTCCGTCAGGAGCCCTTATCCAGCGAATTTAAAAATTGAAGAGGATTACGCACGAGTTTACGCGTATGACATCAACTGTTTGTCAGTTATGCAGGATGAGCATATAAATTGTTCTCGTGTGACCAAAATGTGATCCGAAATTCTGAACCGAAATTTGCCCATTTCCACTGGGGTTCAAGTCAGTTATGATTAACCAATATATTTTTGTGGTTGGGGCAGCGGACACTTCTGGAAAGAACATGCAATCCAGAAATGGGATTTTTTAATGTATGGTTCTTCGTCAATTTTATACAGAGGACAGGGACAGAGCAGCAAGGGCAGAGCATAGAGGACAGGGACAGTGGGCAGAGCAGCAAGGGCAGAGCAGCTAGTTTTCAGTGGATAGCGGGCAGAGCAGCAAGGACAGAGCAGCAAGTTTTCAGTGGTCAGACCAACAGAAATTGAAGAGTTAAGCATAAAACAAAGGGTCAGTTTTGGGCAGAGATTTTGATTTCCCTTAATATCATCATGAGAATGGAACAAGAAACTTTAGAACCCGTAGAAACAAATGATATAGGGCAAGTGAAAATTGCCTCATCAACGAAAACTGGGAAGTGGGTTTGGGTTAATGCCAAACAATATCATGGCATTTTAAAAAGGAGACTAGCTCGTCTAAAATGGGAGCAGACAAAGAAGAAAAAGTCTCAAAGGGAGAGTATTGTTCGCAAGAAACAACATTCAAACAAGTTTTCTTCGCAAGCATGTCGCAACAAGTCCAAAGGAAAAGGAAAAGTTAGTGATGAGTATGCTTTATATAGTCCCACATCCACACCTCTCACTTGGTCATCTGACCTTTATGTGAGAGAACTCTTCAATGTAAAAGAAAGGTTGGAAGTAGTAGAAGCTAAAGCGCTGGAAAGAGATTGTACAATCCATATAATAACAACTGAAAATCAGGCTTTAGCAGAAAGCAACAAAGTTCTGAAGGAGCAAGTGTCATTACTGCAGGAAGCTCTCCGAATAGGGAAAACAGAATGGCAACGCATGAAAGCGGAGGTGCAAAACATGAAGAAATTTGCAGTGGAAAACACGGAGGTGATGAATGCGAAGCCACCCCAGGATAAGGGGAAAGCAGTTGCTCAAATAGACAACAATGAAGAAACATCAAGAGAAGGGAGGAAAGAAGATCCCACAAAACTTTCCAAAACTTGGGCTCAAGTTGTTGGCAATTCTGCTAAGAGGGAAGGAGAAACAAACATCCAGGTTAACAACATGCAAGATAGAGAAAGCAAGGAAAGACTCGATAGAGCAAGAAACATAATTATTAAAGGGGTGAAAGAGTATGGTAAAAATGAATGTACTCTTGACCTTGCAAGAGACTTCTTGAAAGACAAACTCCAATGGCAAGGACGAGTATGTCAAGCATGGAGAGTAGGTAAGCTCAACGGTGAGAGAGCCAGGCCCATAAAAGTCATCTTGCCCAACTTGCATGATAAAGATATCATTCTGAGAAAGAAGCAACTCTTAAGGGGTTCTCGGTTTCTTATAGAAGAAGATTTAACTGTAAGACAGCAAGAGGAAAGGAGGGATGAAATGACAAAAGTTAGGGCAGCAAGAGATGAGGGAAAAAGAGCATGGATTTATAAAGGTAAAGCCGTGATTGCGCAATTTGGACCTCCTTCCAAAACAATGCAACAAAATGATAACAAAGAAGAGGCAGCGAACTCTTTAGCAGGAAATGAGGAAGAAAGGTCATTATGGGCAAGCAGGGACAAAGACTCAACTGTGAGTCTTGCATGTCAAAACAAATAGCAATCAAGTCTTACCCAGGTTTCCTTAAGATTAGTTTGTTGGAACTGCAGGGGTTACCCATGGAGACGAGGACTTGGGTTAGGGCCTATTGCGGAAGGTAGAGACATAATTTGCCTCATAGAAACACATGAGCATGAAGGGTGTAAGACACCTTTGTTTGAAGGGTCTTGGAAGATAGCAGTGTGGAACAAGGCAGCAGGGAATGGCAAAGGGCACGGGGGTATCATGGTATTAGTAAGAGAAAAAGAAGGTCGTTTCATTCAGCTAGAAAAAAAAGACCCAAATAAACAATTTGTTTGGCTTAAAATATCAGAAAATGGAAATCTCATTAGAATTGCAGCATGCTATTTTGCACCGCAAGTTTCAAAAATCTACAAAAGTAGAGGGCTTGACCACAAAGATCCCTTTGCAGCCCTAAAAACGGATATTGCAATATATTCTCGGCTAGGTGAAGTCCTTATAGTGGGGGATTTCAATGCTAGAACTGCAAGTGAACAAGCTAGCATTCTTTGTTGTAAAGAAGACAGTGACCCTATTTGGCTTACAGAAGAGAGTAATCATCAGTGGAAACGAATTTCAGAGGATAAAGGCTGCAATATCTTTGGAGAACAGCTGCTTATGCTATGTGGGGCTTTCGATTTAGTCATTTGTAATGGGTTGACTAAATGGGAAAAGTCCGGTAATTTCACTTGCAATACTTACAATGGAGCGAGTGTAGTAGATTATGTAATTTGCTCGCATAGTTTGTGTGAGAAAATGGAGGAAGTGTTGATTGGAGATCAAATTTGGGACTTAAAATCAGATCACAAGCCAATCTATTTAAGTTTCTCTTGGACCGGAAAAAAGCAATTGGGGTCGAAATATCAATGTGTTCAACAAAATCCCCCAAAGGGCAGAATTCTTTTGAATCCAGCGAATTGTAATACCTTCAAAATAATGCTAGAGAGGCTCTTCAAGAAGGAGGAAATCCCATCTCATGGCCTTCATAGTCACAGATTAACACATTTAATTCAAAGCGCACTTGGTGAGTGCAAAAGAGCAAAAATTAAGAAGTCCGAAAAAAATTGCTTTCCGGTTAATGCTTGGTTTGACGAGGAATGCAAAAAGGCAAGGAGAAGGTGGAAGGAATCAGACACGGATAACACAAAGCTCAAAGCTTACAAGCAGTTAGTAAAAAAGAAAAAAACCGATTTTATGGTTTCAAGGAGAGAAGAACTAATCTTCCTCGGGAAAAATAACCCCAAATTATTTTGGAAGGAGCTCCAAGCGAAAAAGGTGCAAACTGAAAACAACATTACAGCTTCTAAATGGTTTGACTATGCAAGACAACTTTATGAGCAGGATCCCAAGGTTGACCCTCCTCCCTTGGTCAACACGGACACAAAACTCTTCACGGTGCAAGAGGTAGAGATGGGTATCAAGAAGTTGGGCGCTGGAAAAGCAAAAGACTTAGATGAACTCCAAGCAGAGTATCTAAAGTGGGGCTTAAAATTTCTTTCACCTCACATCACAAAAATTTTCAACAGCATCTTACAGTAGGGGTTCCCCACAGATTGGACAACTAGTATGGCAATACCTCTTTTCAAGAGTGGTGACGTCAATAATCCTTCCAATTATAGAACCATAATGATAAACCCCTTGTTTGCAAAGTTATTTGGAAGCATGTTGGAAAAGAAAATTAGCAAGTGGGCAGAAGAAAGAAATAAACGTGCTAAAGGGCAAGCAGGTTTTAGGCCTAAACATTCCACAGTTGATCATTGTATAACTTTAAGGCACATCATTGAAAAAGGTTGGGAAAATAAGGAAGAAGTTTTTTGTTGCTTTGTTGATTTCAGAAAAGCCTTTGACACGGTTCCTAGGGATAAACTTTGGGGCAGAATGGAGGAACTCGGGGTTCCCAAGCATTTGAGAGCAGCTGTGCATAGGTTGTATGAAGAGGTGAAAGTCAAAATCAGAACTTCAGCTGGCATTTCTGAAAGTTTTAGAAGCGATATCGGGGTCAAGCAAGGTTGCCCATTGTCTCCTACCCTTTTTGGGTTATACATTGACAAGCTTGAAGAGTGGCTAAATTCGCAAGGGGGTGACGGTATCCATTTGGGCAAGTTCGTTATCAGGCTTCTTTTGTACGCAGATGACCTTATATTGATTGCTAATTCGGCTCTTGGTTTGCAAGAGCATTTACATTCCCTTGAGCATTTTTGTAAAGGGTTGGGATGCAAGTCAATATTAGCAAAACGAAAGTAGTGGTTTTCTCTAACAAAAGAAAGCATAACCAACATAAGTTCTATTTTGGAGGCAGCATTTTGGAAGAAGTGGCAGATTACAAATACCTCGGAATTGACTTCAACAAAAATTTAAGTTGGGATGGTTGTAGAAAGAAAAGAACTTTAGGGGGTTGGAAAGCATTTTATGCTCTTCAAAACAGGTGTAGAGAGGCAGAACTGTGGGACTGGAAAACCACCCTAACTCTTTTTGGGCTTCTAGTGATTCCGGTGATTCTTTACGGTTGTGAACTATGGGCCAGCAGCACAACCAAGATGAAGTGGAAACAAATTGAGAAAATTCAGAAACGTTTGATTACAAACAAATTCAAAATTAAAAGTGCAGTTCCTTATGCTATCCTGTTAAGTGAAACAAGGGCTGCTCCTATTGAAGCAATTGCTATGGTGCGAGTCATAAGGTATCTGAAAAAAATTGAGCAAATGGAAGAGGATAGATGGCCTAAGGTTGTGTGTAGTGACAGATTGTGTAAAAGACAGAAGACTTGGATGCGGCAAAATAACAAATGGTTTAGTAAATGGGGTATTTGCTTGAGCATGTGTCCTACAAACAGTAAAGAGATAAAAACTTTTGTTATGGATAAATTCATAAACATACTTGGAAGAAAGAGCTAGAGAGAAAGAAGAAGTACTACATAGAAGAGTTTAACCCCACACATAACCATCAACAAAAGGCATACATAGGGGCTAATATTTCTTGGAGATCTAAAATTTTTATTGCTCAATTAAGGACTAATTCTCATCAACTCCGTTGTGAAACAGGGCGCTGGAAAAGGCCAAAAGAAATGTGGGAAGAAAGAGTATGTATTTTTTTGCTCCTCACGGAAAAGTGGAAACAGAAAAACATTTCATTCTAGAATGTGAGGCCTTCAAGGACACCGAGAGAAAACTATGCGAGTATTACAACAGCTAATTCGTGGGATAATCTATTCGAGCGAAGAGTTTGTCGATAAAGTTTGGGAGTGCTCATTGTAAAACTTCACAGGAAAAGGGCCGAATACAAGAGTCAGATAGAGAAGCAATCTGTCCCATAGGCTATTTTTAGCCTCGTGGACATTAAAAATTCTTTCTTTCTTTCTTTTCATCATTATACAATATTTATAAAATAGTCAATCTTAACATGAACTGCCAATTGGACATTGGTTCACTTGTAAGAGTATGCAGTCACCCTTAAGTCGCATTTTCATTGTGGCCCGTTCCACCTGAATGGCATGTCTCAAAAAGGGATGAGGCCATGTATAGGTCTTCGGCTTAACACGAAGCTTGATATCTAAGTGAAAGAAAGCATGTATCATGCAATACTACTATTAACCTCAGCGTGTGCTTCTTCAAGCAACTTCAACAACGAAAAAAAAGGGAAAATCAGGTGGTGCGGAACTTAAAGTCACTAGTCTTGACTCACATGCAAGTCTTTTTTTTGGCCTGTTACCTATAAATGTGTAGGGTAACGCTAGGGGTGCCAAACCCTAGGAGGTGAAGAATATGTGGCTAAGATAGAAGCAGAAAGCACCCAAGCTCCGGGCTATTGCATTGGTAAAATCCTCGAATAGCATTCACAAATTATTAAGATGTTTCCAGCACGATTTGCAGATCTGTTGACAAGTGATAAGGGGAACTTCAAAGAGGCATAAATGCACCAGCTTGAGAACCCTTTTTAACAGTTAGTTCTTCTCAGTTTGTAAACCCTTGTTAACAGTCAGTTTTTGAGAAGATTTCGCCTGCAGAGTTTCTCCAGCAGATTGGAGGTCTTAAAGTCTAACTATGACCTGTATTTAGAAGCGGTATGTTGTTATTTTCAAAGCAGATTCTCAGGTAACACCTGGTAGATTGGAGACCAGAAGACAAAATTTGAACCTATACAAAGCAAACTGATGAATTAACCAAATGATGTTGCATGTCAGTCCATAACTTCAGCGCTGTTTCTGTGGTTGGGAGGCTGAGGTTTTAATTCACAGAAACTCGGCCTGGCTATGAGACTCTGATGATTTGTGATTACAGTAATCCTTGATAAAAGTAAGTTTAGATCTGTTATCCGAGCAGAGGACTGTCCTGGTGGCTATGTTTCCTGATCCTGTTAGGGCTGAGAGTTATACCTCGGGAAATTGTATAAAGGAAATGAGGTATTGTGCACACACACACACATATATGTATATACACACGTGTGAAGCAGTCTTTTGGAGATTAGTGCTAAACTGTATGTCTTAAAACTGAAAAAAACATGATGAGCCAACCTCCAAACTATATTGATATTCTTTTCATGGAGGGCTGAACTTTTAGGGCCAACTTGACCAGGCTTTTTCATCATATACACTGGGTGAGCCGACCTCTTTGCTGGCTGGTTTGGATGGTCAATATTGGCATTGTTAGACATGGCTTGTTGCCTTTCAAAGGAATATAATAATCACCTTGAATGTAGTGATGGGGGTATTGTTTACATGTTTTATGGAAAGCATTTGAAGATCAAGTCTTGTCTAATTACAACTGTTATGAATGGACCAGTCCCCCTTATTGATGAAGATGTCTTAGAACACATCTGTTCACATATGGAGGGCCTTTGGAGGCCACTATGGTGCCTTTGAAGTAATTTTTGGAGGAGACTCATTATTTGGAGGCTTTGAAGGCTAGGTATGCATCTTGGAACTTACTTGCCCACCTTGGTGGAGGTTTTGGGGTTATGTGCCTGCTTTAGAGGCTTTTAATAAGTAGGTTTGCATGTTTCATGGAAGAAAGGAAGCTTTGAAGGGCCTTTGGAGGCTGGATGCTGCACCAAGAACCCTTTGCGGCGTGCACCCCTTATTTATGGAGATGGGTCCCCTTTTGAGGGCTTTTGCACCTTTATTTTTGTATATGTGGCATGAATGCCCCACAAATTATGTAATTTTGTCTAGTTAATTCTTGAAGAGGGCATTTTGCCCCTCGAGCTAATTTGTAGGATTTTAGCTTAGAAAATTACCATTTTAATGTCAGGAAAGTTGAACACCTCCTCTATAAATAGAGGTGCACTTCCTCTCATTTTATCATGGTTGGATTTGGGGGAGAAATCCCTTAGGAGGTTTGAAATTTCTACGATTTCTCTCTCTTATAATTTGGCTATGGGTGGATGAGCTGTGTTGAACTATGTAACTAGGTTCGATCTACAAAATGGCTCATGTAATCTTGATTTTATGTATTTGATGTAAAGAGAAAAAGAAGATTTATTATTGTTATTTTGTAGCGTGGGTTTTGTGCTCAAGGTCATTTTATTTATGGGTCAAGCACCCATTTTGTGCTTCTAGGGCTTTGTGATAAAGTCAAAGAGTCAAGAGAGTCATTGTAATATGTAAAGACCCTAGGGCATGTTGTATCATGTAAAAGGAATTTATTTAGAGTCAAAAGAGTCAAATGTACTCCTCCAAGACCAAGTCGGCCTGCTAGAAGACAAGTCGGCCTCATAAGGGCTATTCGACCTCCACAAGAAGCCTATATATAAGGAAGAATCGAACTCATTAAGAGAGATCTAAGATCATCCAAGAAGTCCGCACAAGGACAAGAAAGAGATCTAAAGGACAAGCGAAGAAGATGAGAAACAAAGGAAGGAAGAGCGAAGTGTCCAAGGACTATTTTTAGGGCTACATCATTTCACAAGTGCGAAGTTAGGGCATCATTTTTGTTGTTGCAAGGATCGAATTACAGTCACCTAAAGAAGCCGAAATTTTATCTTAAAAGGAATCAAGTTTGCAAGCCGAAAATCTAAGAAGAGAAGAGAAAATCCAGGGAAGGAGAGGACTCAAATCAACCCTAAAATCAGTCACATGTGTGAAACTGCAGAGATTTCAGGAGGGCCGAAAAATGCAGACTTGAAGCAGAAGTCGAGAATCTGAAGTGAGGTCGAAATCTGAGGATTTGAAGCAGTTTGACTTGGGTTGACTTTGTGAAGAACAAGCTCATCAAGAAGAGGTTGACTTGGTCTTGGAGGGGTCTTTGTCAAGGGTCTTAGGTCTTGGAATTCGTCATTTGAAGATTCTATAAGAAGAGAAGAATTCTTGTGGGTTTTCGTCTCAAGAGGAGAGGTTTTGGCCCTGGCTAGCAACCTATATTTTGTGTCCTCTTGTCTCATTGATCTTCATAGTTTGGTAGCTGTTTGATGATAAGAACAAAATAATAATCAAGTGAAAGAAGAAGTTAATTACAAGTACATCAAATTAAGTAAAAGAACATTACAAGCAGTTATCAAAGTAAGAGAAATCACCCTAATCTAGCTGCCCTTGATTTCTCAACAAGTTGAGCAACTTTTCTTGGGTGAAATTGGAATGTGATGTGATCTCTTTTCATGGATGCTTATGGTGGATCTTGGATGATGCATGGTGAAGTAAGTTGGTTTATTTGATTTGTCTTGGTATTATGTTTCTTGGGTGAATGTTCATGTGCTAAGTTAGTTTATTTGGTACTTGCTTCATAGTCCCTTGTTAAGCTAAATCCTTCTTCCAATTAATTGAGGAATAGAGATAGTTTTTTCTTTCCCTTAATCATTAAAAATATTTAAGAATCTAGATCTCAATTCCTATGGTAAGTTAGTTTATTTGCCCTAGTTTGTTTATATTTAGTTATCACTCCAAGGAAACCCTACAATTGTTTGATTCCTTGATGCACTAATCTTCTATCCTCCATACATTTTTCCTTTTAATTTTTAAAACTATTTTGCTAGGGTTTTCTATGGAAGACCATCCACCAATTCCTTGATTGTGTGTGTTTGAGAACCTATTTGAGCCTCTATTGGTTGATATTAGTCTTTAGATTGAGCTATAGGAACTTTTGAACCCAAATCTCAGAACTTCCAAGCCATAGCAATCCTATTCCAAAGAGGACCCCCTTGAAGTTGTAGGAGAGCTAGTGGCCCCCTTTGATTTAAACTTTATCTCAAGAAGTACGAGATTTTGTTGTAGCATTTTTGGCACCATTGTTGGGGATAAAGTACAGTTCCCAAGAAGACGAAAATAGATGAAGTTCGAGCTTGAAGATCTTTCCATCCAAGTGGTTCTATTGGAGAATGAAGACCTCATTCTTACAAATTTTGAAGACTATGTGCTTGTCAGGTGAGACAAGCACAATTGTGAAGGCATTGAAAACTCACCTTGGCGACTCCATTTTGAAAATGTACGAAATTGCATTTATCATAAATTTTGTTTCTTGGATGAAATATAGCTCCTTGGGATCTACATGTATTGTATCCTGAACTGGATATGGAGTGTTGAATTTGTAACTATGGTCGGTCTTCATAATGTACATTTGGTCACTTGATGTAATTGTATATATCATTGTAAAGCATATTTTAAATGCTTGAGTCAAAGAAAAATTTATTTTGAGTCAAACTCTTATTGTGACTTTTAAAAGATGAAAATTTGAATTTTTGAAATGTAAATTTTGGCTCCAAAAGTGACAAGTTGACTTCCCTCCAAGTCAAGTCGACCTTGGCCAAGAGACACGTCCATTCACCCAAGATAGACTACTATATAAAGGCAACTCAACCTCCTCCATTTGGGCTTTCACATTCTCTCACACAAGATAGTTTCTGGGCAAGCAAGCGAAGGACAAGAAGGACAAAGTAGGACGAAGAAGAAGGTCGAGATTTCTCTCTTCTCTCTCTCTCTGCAAATCGCATGTGTGGGTTGATCTCTCTCTCTCTGTGGTTCACATTTTTCTGGGGCAACTGTTGCAGGGGGCCAAAATTTCTGGGTAACTGGGGCAACTGTTCTAGGGCCAAAATTCTGGGGCTACTGGCTATTGTAGGAAGGCTGAAATTCAGGGTCAAATAGGAAGAGCAAAGTCTAGGATCATTTTGGGTGACTTGACTTGGAGGAGAAGACCAAGTTTGACCATAGGCCTAGGTGTGTCTCTCATTGAACAAGAATAATTTCTCTATTGAAAATGGTTGTTGGGTTTTTCACTTTTGTGGGTTTTCCCAGGGAAGATCTTGTCTTCTTTTGTGTATTGTGATCTCTACTGTTCCATTGTTCTCTATGGTTGAATTTATGAAGTATAATTGTTGAATGATATATTGGAATAAGTTAGAAAGAAGATCTACATCAAAAGTAATTATCAGAATTTTAGAAATATTGTGCTAACCCTAATTGCACTAATAAAATCAACATGGAATCAGAGCCGTGGTGAAGGAAGAAGGGAACATTGAGATCACCTTGATAAAACCCTAGAAAGAATTTTATTCAAGTCGTTGTAGTTTGGTCTCTATGGCTACATCTATGAAATCTGAAAACAAGCTAGAGGGAGCATCATATTTCAGAGCTGCATCATATAACAGAGCTTGGAAAGTTAGAATAGATATTCTTCTTGCCAAGAACAAGGTTTTGGACATTGTGAAAGGAAAGGTTGTTGAACCAAAAGATGATGTAGGAAAAGCAAGTTCAAAGAGGATGACATCAATGCTATGAGTATCATAGTAGACTCCATAGGGATCATTTGGTTCCCTACATTGTGATGAGATTTTGGGGTAGCATCGGATGTGCTTTAGCTTCGAAATTTTGTGGAGGAGTTGGAGTACATGAGATCTCTAAGACCCAGAAAGCGTTTTGATAAATTCCATCTGGTTTAAGAGTTATTCAAATAATTAATCTTTTTAATTAAGGACCCTAAGTCTAACTCAAGAGAATTAAAAGATTAAAATGAATTAAATTAAACATGTGATGAGAATGTTCTAAGTTACGCAGATCAAGCAACTTCTAATCTTAGCTGTTGATTAGAGATTAGATCACGACTGTTGGTTTGCCAATGAGAAAAGTATAAGAGAAGGGCTTGGAGTCAATTGGAGAACACACACACATTGGCAGAGCACTGAATCTAAGCTGAAATTCTAGGGCGTAGCTTGCTAAGAATTTTAGAGAGAGTTTGCAATGCAACGAGGGGCAGTATTGGCGAGGGATTCTGATCCAAGGCCAAGAATACAACAGCGGCAGAGAGGCAGCATATCCAGCAGCGCAGAGGCCAGCTAGAGCTACGCAGTTCAGCCAGAGCCCAGTCAGGGGCAGCGCAGAGGCAGCAGGAGCCCTTCAGGGGTGATGCAGACCTAGTCAGGGTAGCATAAGCCCAAAGAGGGTGACGCAGGCCCTTCCAGAGCAGCGCAGAGGTTGACGTAGAGGGCTGAGGAGTAGCGCTAGGGTTTCCAGTGGGCTAGAAAGGGCTCGAGTTCTATAAATTCCGTTTGAGGGTGTGAATCAGCCATATTTTCTGTCTCTGAGTGAAAGAGGTATTGTTGCCGTGATTTTCTCTGTAGGGCCAACCATGTCTGTTGCCCATAAATTGTTGTATTCAGATTCTGCATAATAATAAAACCCTCTAGAGCTAGCTGCACCGGTTTTCCCACATTGGGTTTTTCTGGGGACTTTTGTCCGAAAAATCTGTGTGTCACTTTGTCATATGTGCGTTATATTCAGTAAATGATCTGTATGTGTAGGCTGCTATTTGTGTTTACTTCGCTGTTTTTTTGAATATTCAGATTAATAACTTGTATAAATAATCAAGTAGGAGAAGTAAATCTATAGTTAGCAGTAGGGTTTCTTAGATTGAGAAATTTTCACATGGTATCAGAGCATTGCAGATCAAGCTGAATCTCCAGCGAAGCATCTGAAGAATTTTTTTGCTGCAGAGAGGCAGCTGAAGCAACAGAGATCTAGAAAGGGCAGCGCAACACCAGGATGACGCAGTCCCAACAGAGGCCACGTAGGGGCTAACGCAGTCCCAGCAGAGGCCACGCAGGGGTTAACACAGTCCCAACTGAGTGATGCAAAGGCAGCGCAGAGCCTTCCAGAGGGACGCAGGAGCAGCGTGTGCTGCACAGTCGTTGCGCAAAGGCTGCACTGAGCCAGTCTGCCCACACAAAGGCTAGCCAAAGGGACACAGTCTAGTTTCGAGTTGCTGTAGTCCAAAAGCAGAGCTTCAGATCTTCAGAGGTTGCTGGTGTGGTGGAGATTTTGTCGGTGCAAAATTGTGCCTAGCTAAGTTGACAAAGAGCGGGAGGAGAACAGTCGCTCAACATATTTTTTGCCAAAGAAATCTGAGGATCGATCAGGAGGGTGATCGAAGAGGGTTGATTCAAAAAAATTGGTAGATTTCCAAGGAGGGAAATCAATTGTCAGAGGGAGCACTTACTATAGAGGGTGCCTTTTCGCAAAGGACCCTAGATCCGGGCCACTGTTGAGGTAGCAACAACAACAGGGAGAGGAGTATTTGTTTCAACAAATTATTTCTAAGCTAGATGGCGCCATACGGACTGCGTGATCAAGATAGGTTGGACGGCTTGATCAGGATAGGTTGGACGGCTTGTCCAACTTTGCTATTTGGAAGGCCAGAATCCTAACGGTCCTGGAGGCATACACATTATGGGAGCATGCAGGAAGCGTCTTGGCTACACTAACCGATGCTGCTCTTCTCGCGAAGCATAATGAAGCAGAGGCGCATGCTAAGTGCTTCATCATGGATGAGGTCAAGGATCATGTTGTCCCACACATAGCCGAGAAGAAGACGGGTAATGCTACGTGGACAACGTTAACCACAATGTATCAAGGGAAGTCCGTCCAGAAGAAGATGCTTCTGGAGAACCAGATGAGGTTGTTTGTGATGAATAAGGGAGAGGAAATCGATCCTTTCCTTTTCAGGTTGCAATCAATTCAGGATCAACTGATTGCCATGGGGGTCAAGGTGGAGGATGATGTCATGGTGAGGACTGCTCTAAATGCAGTCACAGATGAATGGGAAATGTTTTTCCAAAGCATCTTGGGCTAACAGGACCTTCCAAGCTGGGACGACATGTGGCCTCTCCTCCGACAAGAGGAAATCCACCGGATGACCAAGAGACAAGCCAGCACTAGATCCAGCAAAGTGAAGGAGGAAGAGGAAGATGCAACCCTTGTATCCAAGAAGCAACAAGGGTAAAAGAAGAGGGATCTATCCAAGATCTGATGCTTCAGGTGTGGTGAACTTGGACACTTTGCCACCACTTGTCCTCTAAGGAAGAAGGACAAGGAAGCTGAATCCAAGGCTGCAAGAGCTAAAGAAGACGATGGCTCTGATGATGATGTGGCCATGAGCGCTCATGTACCTTGAGAGAAGAGGTGGGGCGATATTGATCTGTAGAGCAGCTACAGGAGAGAGGCAGGGTCCTTGAGTAGCCCAACTCTTGGATCACATACGTGCTACGGGAGCCTTAAGACAGTAGCGGGGATGACTGGAGCAGTGGGTGCAGAGGATCACAGTGCAGTAGAGGGCAGAGCTGGGACGCTGTAGAGGAAGCAGCGCAGTGTAGAGGCAACAACAACGTAGAAGCAACAATGCAGAGGGGCTAATGGGACTTCAACAACGCATAGGATGCAGTGCTTACATAGTGCAGAACTTTAGCAGCGCAGTGGCTTTAGGAGGACAGCGCAAAGTAGCAGCCAAGGGAGCGTCAGTGATGAGATGCAACCCGACTAACTTGTCTGTCAATGTTTGGGCAGGGGTCCTTCAGTTGCTTACTTCTCAGCAACTGAGTTGCATTGCAGCAATTAGCAGTGGCAGTGCTAGCGGCAACATGATGCAACAATTTGAGAGGGAGTTGCAGTACAGATGTGGCAGTGACTGTGGCAGAGTCATGGGCAACAGTACAGAGAGTAGCAACAATGCAGTGATGGAGGGCAGCAGGCCAAGCATCAACGTGGAGACCGATGCCAGAGATCAGGGAAGTACTTTGGTGTGAAGTATTGCTAGAGCACATTCCTCGCTAGGAGGGAGTGTTGAGATTTTGGGGTAGCATCGGAGGTGCTCTAGCTCTGAAATTTTGTGGAGGAGCTAGAGTACATGAGATCTCCAAGACCCAGGAGGCGTTTGGAGAATTCCATCTAGTTTAAGAGTTATTCAAATAATTAATCTTTTTAATTAAGGACCCTAAGTCTAACTTAGGAAAATTAAAAGATTAAAGTGAATTAAATTAAACATGTGATGAGAATGTTCTAAGTCACACGGATCAAGCAACTTCTAATCTTAGCCGTTGATTAGAGATTAGATCACGGTCGTTGGTTTGCCAATGAGAAATGTATAAGAAAAGGGCTTGGGGTCAGTTGGAAAACACATACACATTGGCAGAGCACTGAATCTAAGCTGAAATTCTAGGGTGTGGCTTGCTAAGAATTTCAAAGAGAGATTGCAGTGCAGCGAGGGGCAGTATTGGCGAGGGATTCTGATCCAAGGCCAAGAATACAACAGCGCCAGAGAAGCAACATATCAGCAGCGCAGAGGCCAGCCAGAGCTACGCAGTTCAGCTAGAGCCCAGTCAGGGGCAGCAGGAGCCCTTCAGGGGTGACGCAGGCCCAGTCAGGGCAGCGCAGGGGCAACGTAAGCCTAGAGAGGGTGACTTAGGCCCTTCTAGAGCAACGCAGAGGCTGATGCAGGCCAGAAAGGTTGACGTAGAGGGTTGAGGAGCAGCACTGGAGTTTTCGGTGGTCCAGAAAGGGCTTGAGTTCTGTAAATCCCGTTTGAGGGTGTGAATCAACCATATTTTCTGTCTCTGAGTGATAGAGATATTGTTGCCGTGATTTTATCTATAGGGCCAACCATGTCTAGTGCCCAAAATTTGTTGTATTAAGGTTCTACATAATAATAAATCCCTTTAGAGCCAGCTGCACTAGTTTTCCTGCATTGGGTTTTTTCGGGGACATTTGTCCGAAACATCTGTCACTTTGTCTTATGTGCGTTATATTTAGTAAATGATCTGTATGTGTAGGCTGCTATTTGCGTTTACTTTGTTGTTTTTCTGAATATGCAGATTAATAGCTTGTATAATTAATCAAGTAGGAGAAGTAAATCAATAGTTAGTAGTAGGGTTTCTTAGCTTGAGAAATTTTCACACATTGCAAAACTTGATACTTCAAAGATGTATGATGCCCTAATGAATCTCTACATTATCAAGAATGTTGTCAATCAATGAGCTTGAAGAGTGAACTTTGAAATACAAGGATGACTAATGACGACACCGTGGCTTCTTACTTTGTAAGGATTTCTCAAATAAGAGATCAAATCCAAGCAATTGGAGAATTCATTCTTGATCAAGAACTAGTGATTACAACACTCAATGGTCTTCCTAGATCATGGGATGCTTTTGCAGCAGGTATAAGTAGTTGGAAGGAGCTCCTACATTTGAACAAATGTGGACATTGTGTGCTCAAGAAGAAGCAAGATTCATGACCAGAGATCGTGAAGATGAGGAAGTTCAAGCCCTTACAGCTTGGTTCAAGAACAAGGAAAAGAAGAAGTTTGGACCTCAACACAAGAAGTCAGGAAAATGATCTTCTTCATCTAAGAAGAAGAAATACTTAACAAAGATCCAATGTTATGGTTCTCGGCAATATGGAAATTTCAAGAGAGATTGTGCTAACATGGCTAATAACAAGAAGAAAAAAGGGAAACAACATGCTTCTGCAACAAATGTTGAAGATGAAAATCCAAAGAAGGCCAAAGGTGATAAGGATTTCGTTTACTACTCTGCTTTGACATGTTCCCTTGTAGATGATGATGACATGTGGCTGGTAGATAGTGGAGCATCAAGGCACATGATCGTAGAGCGTGGGAATCTTTCAAGCATGATAGAAAAGAGGTCTAAAAGGGTTGAATTGGGAGACAATAACAACTATGTAGTCAAAGGAGTTGGAAAGGTGTCCATAGAGCTGGAATCGGGTAACAATGTACATCTCAACAATGTTCTTTATGTACCAGGTATGAAAAATAATCTTGTCTTTGTTTCTTGTTTAGAAGATAAAGGAGATAGAGTTGCTTTTGTGGATGGAAAAGTACTCGTTTGGTCCAAGGGATCTAATATAGATGATGCTAGGGTTATTGGGTCTTCGTGATGGAAGACTATATAGACTTGTGAGTCAACCAGATCAAGCACTAATACATGATGAAATAAATCCAAGTGTGTTATGGCACCAAAGGTATGGACATCTTCATTTTAGAGCATTGCCTGAATTGAGCCAAATAGTACCAGGAGTTCCCAAATTGTAGATAAAGAACGATGGTGTATGCAAAGGCTGTGCTCTAGGGAAGAACATCAAGAGACCATTTCCAAACAGTGACAACAAATCTAAGGAAACTTTGGACTTGATTCATTCTGATGTATGTGGTTCGATGCCTTCGATGCCTTTGAAATTGCTTGGTGGTTCCTTGTACTATGTGACATTTATTGATGACTTCTCCCATAAGACATGGATATATCTATTGAAGACTAAGGATGAGGTATTTGACAAGTTCCAAGAATTCAAAGCTTAAGTGGAAAACTTGATAGGCAGGAAGATCAAGATACTAAGATCTGACAATGGAGGAGAATACACCTCGAAGGAGTTTGTTGCTTTCTGTAAGAAGGTTGGGATTAAGAGGGAGCTGATTGTCCCCTATAATCCACAAAAAAATGGCGTAGCAGAACGGAAGAACAAATCCATTGAAGAATCTGTCAAAGCCATATTGCATGATTTGGACTTACCATTGTTCTTAGGGAGGGAAGCATCACAGACAACTGTGTACATTCAAAATAGAAGTCCTCATAAAGTTCTAGAAGGTATGACTCCTGAAGAAGCTTTCTCTAAAAGGAAGCTAGAGGTTGGTCACATGAGGATCTTTGGTTGTCCTGTATATATTCATGTTCCTAAGGATAAGAGGAACAAACTTGAGCCTTATGGAAAGAAAGACATATTTGTTGGATACAATGAATCATCGAAGGCCTACAAAGTATACATTCTAGAGCAACGACAAATTGAGGTTAGTTGAGATGTCCCCTTCGATGAGAAAGTGGCATATTGGAAGTCTAAGGAAGTCTCCATAGATTCCTTGGATGAGGTGAAGCAGGAGGCCTTAAGGGAGGAGCATTCGAGTTCTACAGAATGTATCAGAAGGCCAAAAGGGCCTCAAGATCCAACAAAACCAATCATAGTTCCAGAGTTCAAGAAAAGACTTGCATGGCTTAGATCCATGTTGGAAGAGGCATAAGGACATGCAACTCCTGATGGCACATCTAAAGAGGTGAAGAAACCTAAAAGGTTCTCCAATTATGTAGCTCTCATGACAAAACTTATTGATGCCGAACCTTCCACATATGAAGAAGCAGCTAGCCAACAGGTGTGGAAGGAAGCGATGAATGAAGAGTACCAATCAATCATGAAGAATGATGTATGGGAGTTTGTGCCAAGGCCTGAAGGGAAGTCAGTGGTGACTTCCAAGTGGATATACAAGATTAAGCATGTAGCAGATGGTAGTATTGACAAATACAAGGTGTGATTCGTGGCTAGAGGATTCTCCCATAAAGAGGGAGAAGTCTATGATGAGACCTTTGTTGAAAAGTGTAACTAGGTTTGGTCTTCATAATGACATATGTAATTGTGATTTTATGTAATTGATGAAAATAAGAAAATAAAATTATTATTGTAATGCTTGTCTCATGGGTTTTATTTACATTGTGGTTCACGAATCCAATGTGCCCGCACACATATGTACCCGCTACATCCACGAGAAAATCTCGGCAGACCCTCCCGAGGGGATCTAGCCGTTGGCCTTACACGCGAGGCCTAACCCCAAGGGCGACAAGGAGATTTGATCTTGTGACCTCTCAACTGGAAAAGTACTTAGTAGCGAGGACTCAACCAATTGAGCTAACTCTTGGGGCTACTTGTCTCATGGGTTTCATGAGCAAGGAATTTTATTTTTAGTAATGGCTCCCTTTGTGAGCCTTTAGGATTTGTCATCTAGTCATAAAAGTCAAATTGAGTCAATGCCATGTATGAAGGACCCTTCTTGGGCATGTTACATTTTGTATGAGTCATTAAATAAAATATGAAAGCCCTCCAAGACAAGCACAAGACCTCTCCTACAAGGCGACTTCAAGAAGGATAATAATATCTTCACCAAAAGACACGTCGGCTCACCTACATGTCATGTCGACTAATTAGCATGGGCAACAACTATAAATAGGGCAACTTGGCCTTATTTCAGAGACATAGTTTATGTGATGAATTTCGGTCAAGGTCTGAGATAAAAGTTGTGCGAAGGAGAACAAAAGGGAGTCTCCTAGCCAGCGTGAAGAAATAAGGAGGAACAAAGTTTTCTTGGGTCTGTTTTGAGCTAAAATACTCTCCACACGTGTAAGGATGTGCTGTCACCTATTGCAAACAGGGCCGAGGTATTTCAGGTATCATAAGAAGGCAGATTTGAGAAATGAACAAGTGTATCCTCAAGCCGAATTGAGGAATGACAATCTCCTAGTCAAGCGAGGAAGGAAGATACCTCCAATCAACTCACATGTGAAAATTGCAAGGGTATAAGATAAGCCGAGGTTGCAAATCTGTGGATGAAACCGAAATTTCAGTAGTGCACACAATTTGACTTTCGTTGACCATAGAAGAAGGAAAGAGCAACAAGTTTGCTTCAAGAAGGATTTCATCAAGGAAGGTTTGTGACTTGGTCTTGGAGTGGCAAAAAGGTCTAGGGTCTTGGTCTTGGTATTCGTCAATTGGAATCTCTATAAGAAGAAGAATTTGTTTTGGTTTTCCTCTCAAGAAGGAGAGGTTTTGGCCCTGGCTGATAGCCTATATTTTGTGTCTCTTGTCTCGTTATGGTTTATGCATTGGTAGCTGTTTGATGAAGAATAACACTATAATAATATAAGTAGAAGAAGATCCTAATCTAAGAAGTAAAAAGCACTCACAAGCAGTTATCAATAGAAGAGAAATCACCTAATCTCGATTTCCTAGATTTCTCAACAAACTTTGCTCTAGTTGTAAGGTACACCTCTATTAAATCCATCATTTCTCTTGCTGATCGTTGGGATGGAAATTGCACCAGGTGGATGTGAAGACTGCTTTCCTCAATGGTGTGATTGAGGAAGAGGTGTACATAGAGAAACCTCAAGGCCTTGAGGTAGTTGGAAAGGAATCTCATGTTTGCGGGTTGAAGAAGGCCTTATATGGACTCAAGCAAGCTCCAAGAACTTGGTATGCTCGTATTGACAACTATCTGGCGAGACTAGGATTTACCAAGAGTGAAGCCGATCCAAACCTTTACTTTAAGGTTGTGAAGAATGCATCTGTGATCTTATTATTATATGTTGATGAATTGTTTCTGACAGGTGCCAACCCTCTTATCATTCAGTGCAAGAAGCAATTGGCTTCTGAGTTTGATATGAAAGATCTTGGGTTGATGCACTACTACTTGGGATTAGAAGTATGGTAGAAACTTGGAGAAGTCTTCCTTGGTCAAGGAAAATATGTTTTAGAGATCCTTCAGAGATTTGGTATGATGGATTGCAAACCCATGGCAACTCCGATGGTGACTAACTTGAAGTTAAGAGGCTCCGACTCCAGATTGTTAGATCCATTTATGTACTGGCGACTGATTGGTTTGTTGATGTATTTGGTTAACGCCAGGCTGAACATATGCTTTGCTGTGAACACATTGAGCTAGTTCTAGGTTGAACTGAGTCCTGACATTGGATTGCAACAATGTTCATTTTGAGATATTTATGTGGTACAATGAATTATGGCTTGAGATTTGTTGCAAACAAGGATGTACAACTTCAGGGATGTTATTGCCGCCTTACACACACACCTAAGTAAGTGAGAAAAGCCCTTAACCCCACAAGGTGTGGTTGGTGTCAAAATCAAGATGTGGGGTTGTCACCTGTTCCCAACTCTCTCCGTTTAAGCTCTCTCCTAGGTAAGCTAAGGGGGGTGGTCCCTAAATGGAAAGCTAAGTAAAAAGTGATGTGAGATTTCTAGGAGATGTTATGGTCAATTTGGATTACTTGAGATTATGAGCAAACATGATGAGCAACATGAAATGAAATATACTTCAATAACCATCAACACAGAAATAAAAGATGAGTATGTAAAACCAGTGCCTTGAATATTGCTTCAAAATAAATAACACTTGCTCAAAATTGAAATGAAACACAAGTAATCATGTCAATCAAATAGATGTTACAATAAGATGATATCACTTGCAAGATATAAAATTGCTTTCAAAGTATAACCATTTACGATTATAAAGCATGTAAAGAAGCAATATAAAACAACTTGCAAAAAATGAAATAGGCTAAAACTTCACTTGCAATATGAAAGATATGGTACTTTCCCAAATGAGATATTACAAAATCATCAATTCAAAACATTTTCATCATGACAAGTATATAAATAGATTGCAAGTAAAATAGCTTGAAAGGTAAAGCGTGTTAATATGAAATGCACTTAACTAAGATTAGATGCAATTATCTTGGTTAATTTTAAGCTAAATGTCTACTCTAAGTGAAAGATCTTCCTCTTGAACTCTTGCCAAAGGGTAAAAATTGGGGTGACTGTAAGAAAGAGGGGCTGAGGACACAATGGTGTCGTTAACGATACCCTTCCCCGGAGTCTTACTAGCGTGCCTTCGTTCCTACAAGGGGACAAGCCACCTCCATAACTGCAGGGTCACACACTCTTTACCTTACTTCTTACTAATTGGAAGAATTTTCCAAGAAAGTCTTTTCCCTATGATGTCTATCAACCAAGCTTATGCGAGGTTAATTGATTTAAAATGCAAACTATGCTAAAATTTCTAAATGCTATGCAAGTAAGTTTTCCCAAGAGAGATTTGCAATGCTTCAATATTATGGAAATGAGATAGTGCTCAAAGTAAATTGCAAATGTAACTTCAATTGGAAAAGGAAATTAGCTTGAAAATGAATCAAAGTGATGCAAGTAAGTTTGATTTGCAAAAGAGGAATTGCCTCAAGTAAATGTGAGATGCTCACAATGATATAACTTCAAAATTGTTCAAGACACATAAACATAAGCTTCATAAGCAAATGAAATTGTAAATTGCTCCAAGTAAATGCCACAAACCATAAACTTAAAACAATTGGAAATGAGATGAAGCTAAAGAAAAGTGATTTTTTGCTTGTAAAGTATGCTTGGAAAATAAGTGAGTATGATAACAAATGAGCCTATAGTGAGGCAATTGTATCCCAAAGAAATCAAATTGTTAAGCAACTAAATTAATCTTGCCACATAACTCCAAATACTTGCATGTAAGAAATGAGTTTCTCTAAAGCAAAATATCAACTTGTACTTCAAAGCAAGAATGAAATGAAAAACATACAGTGAAACTTGTAGCAAAATTTAACTTAGAAATTGAAATGTGATGGTGAGGTTGTGTTAATTTTAAAGCATGCAAAATGAGTTAAAAAGAAAAGTTAGAAAAAATGCAAAATTAATCCACCTACATGAAATCCTCCTTTTAAAAGAGGAGAAAGGATGCCTTGGGTAAACCCAAGCTCCCACAAGAAAAATAGATCTTTTATTATGATATTACAATGGAGTTAAAGCCTCGTAGAGGGCTGCCCAAAAGATGAAGGGAATTAGTACAAGATTTGGAGCTAGAAATAGCTATAATATCCCTCCAACAATAGAAACCTCAAGAGCCAATGAAGACTTTCTAAAATCTGAAAATTACAATCTCCACAAAGGCCCACGACCTATCCTTATTTGCAGCTCCTTCTAGTGTCCACGATCTTGAAATAAATCTTGGATGCTTGAGATGTCCTACAAGAAAAATAGTTAGAGTTCAATAGTCTTTCCTCAAGGCACTTGTGTCAAAACTCCAACTATGGATTGTAAAACTAAGACAAAATTAGTGTAAAAGAGCATGTAAGTATGATACAAAATAATATACAAAACCAAATCAAGTGATGGGAGTGAACCCCATCACTTGTCTAGTTTGGGAAATGCTCTTAAATAGCTAAATAAATCAATGAAAGCGCAATTTTTTTAAAGAGATTTAAATTAAGTATTTACTTCTATACAAATTATGTCCAAGAAATCCTTGCAAGAAAATCACTTTGTAAGATAAACTATGGAATTCAAAGAACCAGTGAGAGCTCCTTAGAGAATGTGTCAAGAGTGGGTTGGTATCTGCAAAGACTTCCCCTCACACTTGATATTTGATCCAACAATATTTTCCTCTACAAAACTTCGATCCAACATTAGTCCGATTTAATGAATGGAATGATAAGAAAATTGTAGAAATTGGAAAATAGCTAGAGATTTCTACTCCTAGAGCATGCTCCTAAATCAATTTCCAATGCAAGATAACTTTTTGTTAACAAATCTACAAAAGCATATGCAAATAACATAAATCAAAGCACGAGCAAAAGAAATTATACCAATAGTGAGCCAATCATCATACTCCAATGGAACAACAACTCATGAATGAACCCCAAAGTCTTTTATTGTAGTTGAGAACAAGTGTACATAAAAGCAGAGTTTTCCCAAGCACAATAGCTCGTAACAATGGATACAAAATGAGAGCACAAGGCTCTATTATAGAGAGAAACAAGAGCAAATCCCAATGTAGCAACCAAGTGACAAATGGCCATGTAGAAGATCCCAAGGGAGGAAATCGAACTCCAAGTGAGGACTCTAAGAAATCAAGTTCCATAGGTGGCACCAATATATCCTCAAGAAAAATCGAATTCTCCAAGTGTGCATACAAGCAAATCCAAGTGTGCAATGAGAGGGAGTTAATTCCCAATAACCAAGCCAAGAGATGCCACCTCGAGTTGATGCTTCCAAAGTGCCCAACGTAAATCTCCTTGAGCAAACTCGTGTTTCTTGATGGAATGACAAGTGTAGATGGGTGGGAACCAATGTGGGGACAAATTCCCACAAAAATCTTTGCCAAATATTCTCCCAAATCCTTCCAAATGTGCATTAACTCCACAAATTCGAATTTCCAAGTAAGCAACTTCCTCCTTTAATGCTAGAAATTCGATTTTCTTGAGTGGGCCATGTATTTATGATGTAAGGTGCCAAATCATCCTCCACTTGTCTTTTAACTCATTCCTTTGACTTGAGATAATTTTCAAGTCATTTCCATGTCATTTTGTCACATGGAGCTATTTATTTTTCTCCATTTAATTTATTGCTAGATTTCCCATCAAACTTAGGAAAAGTGGGTTTTGAGGGTCTATAACTTATTTTTTACCCCTCAAAGGGTGTAATAGTAGAAATTTGAGGGTGAGAGGTGTGATTTTGATCACACATACCATACAACTTCTCGAAACATCACTTATTACATATTACATTCAGATTTTATTCAAAATTCCGCCTCGCGGGAAATTTAAAAATTTAAAAATGACCCCTAGACCTAATCAAATTCCACGAAATTTTACGAGTGATCTAGTATGGTAAGATACAACGACTCTAGACACTATGAATCACCTAAAGCCTCGCCATCAAGCCGTACTCCGGCTTTGGGGTTATGCTTGGAAGAAAAAACTCAATTAATTATTAAGTCTCTGTAAGGATATAATAGTTTAACCAAGTGAAAAAAACCGCCCAGAGTAAACTCACTTGATGACAAGGTCCCAAGTTACCTAGGCTTGTTACATGACTCAACTTATCATACTAGCATCAATTTACATCATCCTCGCAAGACTTGTGGAATCTGAGTACAACAGAAGAAGATGAGAAGAATATGTAGAGTTGAGAAACTGTGATGATATGGTGAACTCTGATGGTAAATGAAGTCTCTGATACATCCTTGGTCATGGAGTATTAAAAAAATCTTCAGGTGCCACTCCAGTGGTCAATAAGGGATACACGAATGTTGATTGGGAAGGAAGTGCTGAGGATAGGAAGAGTACCTTGGGAGTATGCTTCAGTTTGGGATCTGCTATGATATCATGGATGAGTAGGAAGCAGAGGTCAATTGTACTCAACACTGTTGAAGCAGAGCACATCACAGCCAATGAGGCTTGTACCGAAGAAGTATGGCTCTGAAAGTTGTTTGCAGGATTGTTTGGCCAAGAGTTGGAACCGACAATGATACACTGCAATAATCAAAGCTGTGTGAAGCTCTCAGAGAATCCCGTGTTCCATGATAGGTCAAATCATATTGAGATTAAGTACCACTACATCCGTGACATACTACAGAGGAGAGCGATAAGGCTCGATTACCTCTCCACCGATGAGTAGACAACTGATGTTCTGGCAAAGCCGTTGCCAAGAGAGAAGTTCATGTACTTTAGAGACAAGCTGGGGCTGATGGAGATTACCTCTCTCGTTGAGAGGGAGTGCTGATATGTTTGCAACATGATAGACATTCTGCCAAAGGGGAGAATGGGTCCAAGAGACCCAGAGGGCTCAACAAGTAGTGTTGAGTGAGTGTCTCTTGGAGGAGGACCTCGATCACACACTAGGAATGGTGGAGCGAGGATCTGGACCTTGATCACACACCAGGCATGGTGGAGTGAGGTCCTTCAACATCTGTACCCTAATCACACACTAGGAAAGGTGGAGTGAGGTCCTGGACCTTGATCACACACTAGGTAGGGTGGACTGAGGTCCTTTCAGCATCTAGAACTGATTACCAACCAGGAAGGGGTTGAGTGAGGTGTTGGCCCAGAGTGCTCACTAGGAAAGGTGACTGAGTGCTTGCTAGTTGAGTGTCTCAACATTTTGGCCTAGGTAGAGGTCATGGGATTGAAGGACCGATCACTCTGGCGGAGTGATTCTCGATATGTTGATGACAAGACCATGGGTTTGGTACCACCATAGATATGGCAACTAGCGGATGCTAATGATAGATGATGATGCTAGTAATGATGGATAACCTTTTTCTTTAGATAAATTTGCTCAATTTGAGAACACCTATGAAAGTGATTATGAATACCTTCCTAGTTAAGAGGGAGTGTTAAATTTATAACTATGGTTGATCATCATAATGTCCATTTGGTCACTTGATGTAATTGTATTTATCATTGTAAAGAATATTTATAAATTCTTGAGTCAAAGAAAATTTTATTTTGCGTCAAAGTTCCATTGCGACTTTTTAAAGATGAAAATTTGAATTTTGGAAATGTAAAATTTGGCTCCAAAAGTGGCAAGTCGGCTTCCCTACAAGTCAAGTCGACCCTGGCCAAGAGACACTTACATTCACCCAAGACAGACTACTATATAAAGGCAGCTCGACCTCCTCCATTTGGGCATTCACATTCTCTCACACTAGACAGTTTTTGGGTAGGCAAGGGAAGGAAAAGAATGATGTAGGACGAAGAAGGAGGCTGAGATTTCTCTCTTCTCTATCTCTCTAGCAACTCACACGTGTGGATTGATCTCTCTCTATGGTTTGCTTTTCTGGGGCAATTGTTACAGGGGGCCAAAATTTCTAGGTAACTGGGGCAACTATTGTAGGGCCGAAATTCCGGGTCAAATAGGCAGAGTGAAGTGCAGGATTGTTTTGGGTGACTTGACTTGGAGGAGAAGACTAGGTTTGACCATAGGTCTAGGTGTATCTCTCATTGAACAAGAAGAATTTCTCTATTGAAAAAGGTTGTTGGTTTTTTCCACTTTGTGGGTCTTCCTAGGGTAAATCATGTCTTCTTTTGTGTGTTGTGATCTCTACTGTTCCACTGTTCTTTATGGTTGAATTTATGAAGTATAATTGCTTAATGTTATATTGGAATGAGTTAAAAAGAAGATTTACATCAAAAGTAATTATCATAATTTTAGAAATATTGTGCTAACCCTAATTGCACTAAGAAAATCAACATCGAGAATGTCCTAGGATGTTGATTTTTATAACATCGGGAAGTGTTCCAAGTCTCATTTTTGGTGGAGAGGCTTGGACAATAGTTATCCAGAGAACCCAAAAATCGTTTGTGGAAATTCCACTCAGATATGACTTTATTAAAATAATTAATTATTTTAATGCACAACCTAAGTTTAAACTTAGAGAAATTAAATAATTGAAGGGTATTAATAAAGCAAAGTGTGAATCTTCTAGAAAATGAAGATCAAGTCATCTTTTAATCTGAGCCATTGATTAACGATATAATATTGGCCATTGATTCATCAACGAGAAGACTATAAGAAGAGACTTGAGGGTCATTTGGAAATCAAGCCGAGGACATTCTCAGTATCCGAAGGAAATTGATTCTGAAGCAAGAGAATTCAATTTTAGTGGGTGAGTTTGTAGAGGCAGGGTTGCAGAAGTAGAAGGAGGGAGGATTCAGTTATCGGAGAAGCAGAAGTTTGGAGGATGAAGGGAAGGGTGAGCTGATTTGTAGCAACATCCCCTCCACGCAGAGTTACGCAGTCCAGGAGAGACTGCGCAGAGCTCTCATGCTGGATGACGCAGAGGATGAAGGAGGTCACCTCGAGGGTCTGAAATTCTTCTGAAGGTTCCAGGAAATTCAGCCAGGTGTATGCTAATTTTACTCTACTCATCAGACTCTTGTAAATGTACTTTCCATTTCTGAAGATAAATACAAAACCCTCATCTGCTGCACCGGTTTTCCCACATTGGGTTTTTCTCGGGACAATTGTCCAAAAATATCTGTGTTCATATGGTTGTTTCTACTGTGCTACTTGTGTAATTTTCTGTTCTTATGGTTTTGATTAAAGTGAAGATCTGCAAATGTGTTTATTTCAAAATTTACTGAAAAATCTTTAAATAACTTATCTCATAATTAGGAGAAATAAACCAAGTATTGCAGTAATAATTTTCAGTCTTGAAAATTTCACATGGTATCACAGCTAAAGGCTAAAGACAGAAAGGGAGGATCTGCCATGGACCAGAGATCCATCATCCAAAAGGGTTCACGCAGTCAAAGGGACTTATGCAGTCCTCCAGAGCATGCAAAAAAGCAGAGGGAACACGACATGAAAGTGCTGGCATCCAGACTAGAGGAGGATCTTGCTTGTGTGTCGAACACAACTCCTCCAAGTGTTTGGTATATTGATAGTGGAGCATCTGCTCACATGACGGGGGTTCGAGAATGTTTTTCAACCTACCAAGAAGAACAAATGAATTTCCAGATAACTATGGGAAACAAGGCAAAATGTACCCCCATTGGGAGAGGTACCATAACATTTCAGACCGAAGATGGCAACAAGATTCAAGCCACAAATGTTCTGCATGTACCAGGGTTGGGGTGAATTTACTCTCAGTGTCTGAGCTACAGAACAAGGGCTATGACATATACTTTATTAGAGATAAAGTGTATGCCAAACACCCTAGCTAGAGTAAAAAGGCACAAATTGGAGTAAGGAATCACAAGCTATATAAACTCGAGCTTGAATCTTCGGTGGCCCTGATTGGCAGTACAGACGACAGAGATTTGAATGAGTTATGGCACAAAAGGATGGGGCATCTACATCATGGAGCCTTGAGGATTCTCAAAAATACTGTCATAGGGGCTCCTGAACTCAGCACGAAGAAAGATGAAGTTTGCAGGGGGTGTGTACTAGGGAAGTACGCTAAGGCAACGTTTCCAAAAAGCAGCAACAGAGTCAAGGGTGTATCGGAGTTAATACACTCGGACATTTACGGTCCAATGTCCACAACCGCTCTCAGTGGTGCAAAGTATTTTGCTACCTTCATTGATGATCATTCCAGAAAAACTTGGATCTGTTTTCTGAAAACCAAAGATGAAGTCTTTGATTGATTCAAAGAATTCAAAGCCTTGGTGGAAAACTCTACAGGAAAGAAGATCAAGAAGCTGTGATCAGATAACGGTGGAGAATATATCGATAAGGACTTCACCAATTTCTGTGCAAGGGAAGGCATCAAGAGAGAATGGACAGCTCCATACAATCCAGAGCAAAATGGAGTTGTAGAACAGAAGAATCGGACCATAATAGAAGCTGCAAGGGCAATGTTGTATGACCAAGATATGCCCAAATTCTTATGGGCAGAGGCCTGCAGTGCAGCAGTATATGTACAGAATAGAGTTCCCCATAGAACCTTGGGGAAGGTGACTCCCGAGAGTGTGTTCACAAGTAGCAAGCCAGAGGTGAGCCACATTAGAATATTCGGCAGCATGGTGTACTGCCACGTTCCAGATGAAAAGAGTAAGAAGTTGGATTAGACTGCAGAAAAAGGTTTCCTTATGGGGTATAGTGAGAATGCGAAAGCATATCACATCTATATTCTAGAGAGTAGGAAAATTGTGGTAAGAAGGGATGTGAAATTCATGGAGGAGAGAGGCTTCAGGAAATCTCGAGAAATGGCCACAGATATGCAGATTGAGGAGGATCCACTAGTACAACCTCAACAGCCTACAGAGGATGGGTCAAGTGCCTCTCCAAGGCACAAGGAATTTGAGGAGAGCTCCTTTGAAGAAGAACATGAAGGAGAGCATGTGAGACGCCCACCACTGATGGGAGACCGAGCAGAGAACTTCAACAAATTCTAAAGGATGCAGAAGAATTTGTTGGAGCCCCTAGAGAAGGGAAGATGATAAGGAAGCAACCAGACATATATCAGGCACTGGTAGCTTAGGTTGGAGAACCTTCCACCTTTCGAGAAGCAGTTCAACATCAAGTGTGGGTGGATGCCATGGTGGAGGAGTATAGCTCCATCATGACCAATGATGTCTGGGAAGTAGTACCTAGACCACAGGACAGATCAGTTGTAGGATCCAGGTGGATCTACAACATCAAGTATGTTGCAGATGGTAGCATAGAGAAGTTCAAGGCAAGATTTGTAGCTAAGGGGTATGCATAGAAGGAAGGCATTGATTATGAGGAAACCTTCGCTCCTGTAGCTCGTTACACTTCTATCAGATTCGTCATCTCTTTGGCTGCGCAGATGGGATGGGAGCTTCACCAGATGGATGTCAAGACAACGTTCTTGAACTGGGTGATAGAGGAGGAAGTGTACATAGAACAGCCAGAGGGCTTCGAAACACATGAGCAGAAGACTCATGTTTGCAGGCTTAAGAAAGCCTTATGTGGTTTAAAACAAGCCCCCAAGGCATGGTATGGGCGAATTGATAGCTACTTGTAGAAGACGGGGTTCGTCAAGAGTGACGCAGACCCCAACCTATACTACTTAAGAGTAGGGGATGAGCCGCTAGTTCTGGTACTATATGTGGATGATCTGTTTCTGACCGGATCATCCAAGCTCATTAAGGGCTGCAAGGAGAATCTGGCTATCGAATTCGACATGAAGGACCTGGGGCAGATGCACTATTTTCTTGGATTAGAAGTCTGGCAGCAAAGAGGGGAAATCTTCCTGGGGCAAGGAAGATACATGACATAAATCCTGAAAAGATTTCAGATGGAAGACTGTAGACTCATGGCCACGCCAATGATTACTAACTGGAAGACGATACACAATGGAGGATGATGACGCTGATCCCACCTTGTATAGGCAGCTCATTGGATCATTGATGTATCTGGTCAATACTAGATCAAACATCTGTTATGTAGTGAATACCCTCAGTCAGTTCATGGTGGAACCAAGGAGGGCTCATTGGGCAACATGCAAGCATGTTCTCAGATATCTGAAGGGGACAGTCGAGTATGGGTTGAAGTACACCAAGGGCAATGAGGTCCAGTTGAGTGGGTTCACAGATGCAGATTGGGTTGGAAGCACAGTGGATCGAAAAAGTACCAGTGGGTACTGTTTCAGTCTCGGATCAGGAATGACCTCCTGGTGCAGCAGGAAACAAAAGTCCGTAGCACTAAGTACAGCTGAGGCAGAGTACATGGCAACAAGCACGGCTTTGTGCGAGGTCATATGGCTCCGCAAGTTACTCTTGAACCTGCTCAAGAAGCGGATGGAGTTGACCGGGATTATGTGTGATAATCAGAGTTGCATTAAGCTCTCTGAAAATCCTGTGTTTCATGACCGGTCGAAACACATTGACATTCAGTGCCACTTCATCAGGGACTATGTCCAAAGGGGAGCAGTTTAGTTGCGATACACTCCTACAGGGGAACAGGTGGTAGATATCTTCACAAAGGCTTTGAGTAAGATTAAATTCACTTACTTCATAGAGAAGATGGGGATGGTCGAGAACCCTTTCCATTAGAGGGAAGGGTGGTCTTCAGAAATAGAGGGAGCTGTAGTACAGATGAGGCAGTGGCAGAGATAATGTCACAAGGCAATGGTAAAGGAGGCAACAACGCAGAGATGAGGGGCAACAACCAGGACAACATCAACGGCGAGCACAACAAATGTTATAGAGTCAGAGCAGTGCAGTGGCATCTTGCTTGAACACTTTCCTCGCTAAGAGGGAGTGTTGATTTTTATAGCATCGGGAAGTGCTCTAAGTCTCATTTTTGGTGGAAAGGCTTGGACAACAGTTATCTAGAGAACCCAAAAATTGTTTGTGGAAATTCCACTCGGATATGAATTTATTAAAATAATTAATTATTTTAATGCAGACCCTAGGTTTAAACTTAGGGAATTTAAATAATTGAAGGGTATTAATAAAACGGTGTGAATCTTCTAGAAAACCAAGATCAAGTCATCTTTTAATCTGAGCCATTGATTAACGATATAATCTTGGCAGTTGATTCATCAGCGAGAAGACTATAAGAAGAGATTTGAGGGTCATGGAAATCAAGCTGGGGACATTCTCAGTACTCGAAGGAAATCGATTTTGGGGACATTCTCAATACTCGAAGGAAATCGATTCTGAAGCAAGAGAATTCGATTTCAGTGGGTGAGTTTGTAGAGGCAGGGTTGCAGAAGCAGGAGGAGGGAGGATTCAGTTATCGGAGAAGCAGAAATCTGAAGGATGAAGGGAAGGGTGAGCTGATTGGCAGCAAGATCCCCTCCACGTAGAGTTACGCAGTCCAGGGAGAGACTGTGCAGAGCTCTCACGCTGGATGATGCAGAGGGTGAAGAAGGTCACCCCGAGGGTCCGAAATTCTTCTGAAGGTTCCATAAAATTCAACCAGGTGTATGCTAGTTTTACTCTGCTCATCAGACTCTTGTAAATGTACTTTCCATTTCTGAAGGGGCAGGCAACGGTAAAGGAGGCAGCAGCGCAGAGATGAGGGGCAACAACCAGGACAACATTAGCGGCGAGCGCAACAGATGTTATAGAGTCAGAGCAGTGCAGTGGCATCTTGCTTGAACACTTTCCTCGCTAAGAGGGAGTGTTGATTTTTATAGCATCGGGAAGTGCTCTAAGTCTCATTTTTGGTGGAGAGGCTTGGAAATCGTTTGTGGAAATTCCACTCGAATATGACTTTATTAAAATAATTAATTATTTTAATGCAGACCCTAAGTTTAAACTTAGGGAAATTAAATAATTGAAGGGTATTAATAAAAGAGAGTGTGAATGTTCTAGAAAACCAAGATCAAGTCATCTTTTAATTTGAGCCATTGATTAACGATATAATCTTGGCAGTTGATTCATCAACGAGAAGACTATAAGAAGAGACTTGAGGGTCATTTGGAAATCACGCTGGGGACATTCTTAGTACCCGAAGGAAATCGATTCTAAAGCAAGAGAATTCGATTTCAGTGGGTGAGTTTGTAGAGGCAGGGTTGTAGAAGCAGGAGGAGGGAGGATTCAGTTATCGGAGAAGCAGAAATCTGGAGGATGAAGGGAAGGGTGAGCTGATTGACAACAAGATCCCCTCCATGTAGAGTTACGCAGTCCAAGGAGAGACTGTGTAGAGCTCTCACACTAGATGACGCAGAGGGTGAAGAAGGTCACCTCGAGGGTCTGAAATTCTTCTGAAGGTTCCAGAAAATTCAACCAGGTGTATCCTAGTTTTACTCTGCTCATCAAACTCTTGTAAATGTACTTTCCATTTCTGAAGATAAATACAAAACCCTCATCTGCTGCACCGGTTTTCCCACATTGTGTTTTTCCAGAGATAATTGTCCAAAAATATCTGTGTTCATATGGTTGTTTCTACTATGCTACTTGTGTAATTTTTTGTTCTTATGCTTTTGATTAAAGTGAAGATCTGCAAATGTGTTTATTTCAGAATTTACTGAAGCATCTGTAAATAACTTATCTCATAAGTAGGAGAAATAAACCAAGTATTGCAGTAATAATTTTCAGTCTTGAAAATTTCACATAGGATACTCAAACAAGCATCCTCCTATCTATGGAAAGGAACTTCCAGAGTTTGGAAGAAACACTTTTGATGTTGTTCCACATGTCTAGACATTTATGAGGCATATCTTGGTGTTGGAATAAAGACATGAAGATATCAAGATCAAGTTGTTTATACTTTCCTTAGGATAGGGGAATAGTGGTTGGATCAAGTTGCTTGGATTCCCAACACAATTCCTTCTCTTAAAGCTTTAATTGAAATATTTATCAGGTTTTGTGGCCCTAGACTATAGATGTATGAAGATACCTACCGAATCTTGTTGGAAACCCTACAACAAGAGGGTCTCCTTGCACTTTTTGAAGGGGATGAAGACATATGAAAATGAAACTCAGGCATTGGACGAGGAAATTCTCATTTGTGCACTTTAAAGAAATTGAATCACAAAATGATGCTTTTGTTGTCTAGAAAAAGCAGCATCATGATAACGATGATGGGATTGGAAATCTTTTTCAAGAAAACCTAGAATTTGAAGGAGCAGGCACGATCAACCTGCGATATGGGCAGCCTCATGATCATCATCAAGAAACAAAGTGTAGCTTGGATCAATAGTCCATTTTTGTTATTGATCTTAGCATGGGATAATTGTGGAAAAGGGATGAGGGTATGCCTGTTAGTTTTTTCTCAAAAGAATCCCTAAACACCTTGTGTTATCCTCATGAAGCTACAAATATTGATCAACATTTTGAAATCACTAATTGGCCACTTAGTAATAATAGTTTCAAGTCACACATGGTGTTTTTTGAGGGTTCTCCACTCTATGACGATTGTGATAAAAAAAGGAAGACAATAGAAATCTGACCAGAAACATGAAGAAAGTCAAAGAAAATCATAAGCAGTCATGGGAGGTGACAAGGCAAATTAAGCTGAGTTTGATGTTCGTTTGGAATCTGGATGTCACATAAGGGGGTTGAGCCCACTGCCACATGGAGGCCTAGTTCATAGCCAGTTTGAGGTGTCGAACTTGTTAATTTAGCGAGTCAAGTTTCCTTTGTTGTGATGTGTCAATCGAAGGGGAAGTTAAATAGGAGTGAGGGGGAGTTAACTCCCACCTCACTCCACCTCCATCTATAGTTGTTCCCTTGATTGTGTTACACTGCCAGTCAAGCAGAGATACATTGCCACTCCTATAGGCCACAAACAACTCTCAAAATTCCTCCACGCAGGCCCCATTAGTCCACATTTTTGATAGCTGTTTTAGGTCTATTTTAGGTGGAGTCTATCCACAAGTTAAGTGGGGAAGACTCGCCCTCCATTCACACTTGGAAGATGATCATCCTATGCTTCCCGCAAGAGAATATTTGGGCTGCCAAATACAACTTGTTAGTCATCAATATTTTTCACTTGTTGGTGATGAGTAGTTGTTACAGCCAAGTTTTCTAGCAGCTGATCTCAAAATTTGTTAAATTTACCAGCTGGAAAACACCCATAAATATTTTTGCCCTCCTACCTGTTCAATCAGCCCATGACGAGATAAAAACTCATTGTCAAGCCCTATCTAGCCTCAACCATACTAGCTTGTCCATCAGCTCCAAAGAAAACAATCCAAATCTGTCCAAGAAGTCTCCCCCAAGTTAGGTAGTGGCGCTTTAGGCTTTTCTCCCTTGGCAAACTATCCTAGAGCCAAAGAACCTCTATCTATTATCAACCAGTCCTAATAGACCTTCCTATTCTGCAAATAAAGTTGGTTACACCCTTAAGTCGCGCCACTGACAAGCCCTGAAGTCTCAGCAATGCATATGCCATAGGTCAAACTGATATTAGGTGGTTTTACAGTGTTTCAATGGATATTTCAAGAGCAGAAGTGTACTAGTATTCCAGAAGACAGTATTAAACTCAACATGAGAAGACAACTGCTTCTCATGTGGTTTTGAGCCTGGGATGCAGCTACAGGGCAGAGAGTTATTTCATCAAGCTCCTGCAATCACAGTCAAAGGTTAGTGAATCATAAATGACAAGAAATGCTTTGCAGATACTAGCCAAATTGCTTGTGATGTCTAAAAGAGGCACAAAGGTATTTGAAAAGCAGAATTACATGTCTCAGAGAAGTGCCCATCTTGACTTATTATCAATTTGTCATCTTCATTTGCTCAAGCATGAATAGGCAGTGAAAGGAAAGATAGCACTATTTAAAAGCTGATGAAATGGCATCACTAAGAAAACCTCCTCCATACATGAGTAGAGGGTTGGAAGACTGAGAAAACCTCCTTCATTTTACAAGCAGAGGGTTTGGCACTGTGATGATGGCCTCCTTCATCTAATAAGCAGAGGGCCAGGGACAGAGTTTGATTTTAGGGTTTTCACTGACTGAAAGGCAAATTTGAAGACCAGTAGGAGACAATTAAAGGCTTCTGGATAGAAAATAGGGTTAAAAGCAGAGGCAAAGCAGTGGTACTGTGATAATCCGAGAGGTTGATCTTTCTGCTACCAGAGTTTTCCTTCAAAGGCAATTTGAATCCAAAATGAACAAATCTTGCTGAGGTATGTGATTTCATTAAAAGTGTCTAGAAATTTCCTCCTTGATCAACAGGGATAAAATCTAGCCAGTGTTTTCCTTCAAAAGATAGGGTTTGAAATTAGTAGAAATTCATTCAAGGTTTGTAAGTTGAAAAGCTGGGTTAAAAATAGGCCAAAGAGTGATGATTGCTATTCAAAGAAAGTTCTTCTTTTCCTGTTCATGAAGATTTTTTTCAAAAACTCATCACAATGGACAAGAAGGTAACCTAAGCCTGAAAATCTGAAGGAGGCTTTGCAAATAGACACATAGGTTCGTCAATGTGTAAGAAGGGATATGGCATGTGTTTCAAGTTTAGGAACAACACTCAAAGCAAATGAAGCGTGCCACTGTTACAAATAAAGGCCTGTTACTTATGAAAATATGTAAAAAGTACCTTGCTGTTGCATTTTGAGTAAAGGAGAGGTTTTTAAAAGAAGTTCCTTTTGATAGACAGATGATGGTAAAGCCAAGGAAAATGCAGCTAAGTTTCCCTCAGTCAAAAAAGCAGTGTCATTCAAAAGGCACATCTGCAGTCATTCACGTGGCTCGGAGCAGAATTTTCCTCTACAAAACAGATATCAACAAAGGAAACAAAGTTTCATTCCTTAATGAGAAACAGTGGAAAGTTTTTGACTCTTAAAAAGGCTTCTTTACTTCAAAAAAGAAGTCATGCCTGTAAAAGAAGTTGTTCATGCCACTGTGTCATTTATTTGAGCAAAGATGAGTCTCTGTTATGTTTTAAAAGGAACATTTGCTTTATGTGTAGTTATGACCGAGAAAGCCTTTTTAAAAGGACCTCCAAAAACCTCACAAAGCAACCTCAAGGGTAATCGGCTTTTTCAACTCTAAGAGGTTAAAAGGACCGTTGCAAGCCCATTTGCAGGTTTCAAAAACGCAAACAAGCACTCACCATCACTCTCCTAGTCGCCCATTGAAGAAAAGAGAGAATTCGAGCAAAATTGGCAGAGTTTGAAGCTTTTAAACCCGCGCAGCGCGCCTGGAAAAGCGCGCGGCGCGTTCAGGGGCAAGAATACACGGAGGTTGCACTACTGCGCCTACTGCGCGGCGCGCCTCTAGGCGTCGATCACGACTGCCCGAAGGCCGACCCGACACCTGTGTTACTGCGCGACGCTTATCCTTTTGAACGTGCCGCGCCTGTTTGAACCATCAAAATGCCTCCAAAGGGTCTTGACCGCTGCTAAACTCTTCAAGCAAAGGCCACAAACCATCCTCAAGGTATTTTTACTTGCCTCCTTGGTGCATTCGATTTTCTAAAGGGGCAATGGATGCCGTGTTTTGCAAGACTAAACAGTGATTGAATAGAGAAGGTCTTAGTATAAAAGCAAGGTGGTTGTTACGATATTGACAAAGATTGTTACAGTGGGAGGCTAGTGGAGTGTTTATATTGGTTTCAAAAGGCCTAAATTGTTTTCAAAACAGAGTAATCAAACACATGCTAGTGACTAGATAGAAAACACAGTGTTATAGGTTGTCAAATGGTTGAAGGTGTCTTGACGGTGATAAGACAAAAACTAACCTCTGTCAGCAAAGTATAAGGTCAAAACAGTGTTTAAAGGGTGAGGATTTTGGTCCAAAATTAAAAGGTGCTACTGCTATAAATGCCAAGAGAGAGAGATTGATTAGAGGGCAGTATTTCTGAGCAAACTCAGAGTTTTCTGTTGCTATGATTGTTACACCTTTTTACATTGTTGGGTGGATGTTTAAAACCATCTAAAAAGACCCTAACTGCCTTCAAAAAACAATGGTGTCCTAGCAGTGGTGAAAACAGTGTTTGTGAAGGGAAAATAGTGATCCTAAGGTAAAAACAGTGAAGAGGCAGTAGTCCTAAGGTGAACACAGTTTTATAAGGTGAAAGTTTGACCATTATAAAATGCCTCCTCTGTATTATGAAATAGCAAACTAGTGCTACCTCCTTTGTCCCATAAAGCAGACTGTGGTGAAAGATCTTTTTACTCAATTTGAAGGTGTTTTTGTCTACCTATGTATGAGAAACAGTGAATACAAGAAGAGTGTTTTTGATTGGGGGGGGGTGTTTTGTCTTTGTCTAAATACAAGGATGTCTTGTTTATACCAAAACACAAAGGATCCTTGTGACCTTACCCAAGCACAGTAATCATTTGACTGTGTGCTTTTGTATTTTGATAACTATTTGTGGATTGGCATAAAAAGAGACAAAACAGTGATTTGTAAGGGGCAGAAGGTTGGTGTTGGGAGAATATTTCACAAAGCATTTGAAGCAGTTGTCTTGGTCAAACAGTGACTAACAAACAGGACAGAGGTGTGTGCTTGAGAAAAACTTTCCAAAGGCCATTTGAGGCAGCTTGGTGTTGCAGAGAGCATTCAAAACAAGATGCCTCCCAGGCAAGACAGTAGGAGTGGCCTGCATAAGAGATTTGAGCCTGTTTCCACTGAAGAAGTGAATGCCCACCCATCAGTCTTGTTCAATTTCCATGAGGTTGGGTGTTTAGATTTTTGTCAAAGAGTGCAAGAGGTGAAGAGCTTTTCCCCTTTGACACATCTTTGCGCTTTGAGGTTTTGAGAGAAGCATTTTCAGCTGGCAGGCCTAGATTTCAAATTCTCTCCAAGGTCCATCTCCAAGGCAACTAAAATCCCTTATGTCGAGGAGAAGTGGTTTAAACAAAGCCACCTGGACTCAGAAGAATACAAGCTTTTTCTGAAGCCTGAGCACAGAGATTCATGTCCATCCATTTTCCCCTTCTCATATCTTTTGACTAGCTACGCCCCCCTCATGAAGATTATCATGAAATACTTCACTTGTGAGGGAAGATTCTCCCGAGTCTATGCCTATCACATTCGATTGCTCATGCATTTCACGAGGGCCAAATTGCTAAATCTCCCTTTCTTCCTACATAGAAGCATTGAGAAAATGGCCTCTACTGTTCAGAAAAAGCCTTCTTCTCAGCAAACAACCTGCCTCTTCCATCACTCCCTCATCAAAGTCATCATTCTTCATCAGCTTGAGAAGAGGGAGGTCTCTTGGGATACTTTCATCACCCATCCGGATTTCTCCACTGTCCCTCCAGTTCATACATCTCCTACACCTCCTACTCACCATCCTTTGCCTTCTTCTAGCAAACCTATTCCCAAGAAGCTCAAGTTTACCATAGAACAAACAAAAGAGCATGATGAGGAAGAAGAGCATGAGCAAGAAGAGGGAAGTGATGATGAGAAGCAGCATGATGATGAGGAAGATGATGATGAGCAACATCACAGTGAGGAAGAACAGCAAGGGGAAGAAGGGCATGATGATGAGCAGCATGATGATGAGCAACATCATAGTGAGGTAGGACAGTAGACTCCTGGGCATGATGAAAAGGAACACAGTGAAGTTGAGCAGTCTCGTGAAAATGATGAACAGAGGCAGCCACAACATGATGAATAGCAGCCTCATGATGATGAACAGAGGCAACTATAGGATGAGGAACAACAACCTCATAAAAAGGAACAACAGCCTCATGAAGAAGAAGGGCAGCATGATAAACAAGTGCAACACAGTGAGGAGGAAAACCCTCAAAAGGAAATGCAAAAAGACAGCCAAGGCATCCATGAAGAAATCCAAGACAGTGGCAAAAATGAGGAGCAAAGTGACAAGGGTAAAGAGCCCATGGAGCATGTGCTAGCTGCCTCTCCTAGGCAAGGGGCCATGCTCTCTTCTCTGAAAGTGGCCAAGCCCCAGACAACAAAGAAAAGGGTGCCTAGAGTTGTAACTCCAAATGTGACTAGGGCCCTCCGAAGCAAGGGAAAATTGTCCAAAAAGCCCATGGTCGAATTGCCCAAGAGGAAGAGGACTAAAAGAGCCACCCAAAGCAAAGGGAAGGACAAGGAAGAAAGCAGTCATGAACAGGAAAGGGAATTCGACATCATCCAAATCCAAAGTGATGATAGTGATAATGAAGCCCGGATCCTAGAAAATCTCTTGATCCATAGAGAAAACCAAATTGATGCTTTGAGGACTGATCTTGATAGGGCTAGGAACTTCAATCACTTTTTGCAAGTTCAAAACAAGCAGATGAGTGTCCATATGGCTGTATATGAGACACGAGCCATCAAATACAAAAAGGAGGCCTCCAAAGCACAAGAGAGATTGGAAGAACTCATGGGTGAGTTCGATGAGAGTGAAGGCGAAGATCAGCCCAGGCGAGAGAGGCCAAGAACCATGGGGCTCAAAAAGGCCCTTGAGAAGCAAAAGGAAGAAGAATATGCCCTTATCCAATCCACCCTTCTCACTACATTGTTCGAAAAAGAGATGGAGAACAATCGGGAAGCATGGCTTGAGAGAGTTAATGATCACTTGGAGAAGAAATTGGAGAATGAAAATAGGGACTTGGACCTTCAACGGAGGATGACCGGGCATTATAAAAAGCTCAATCAGTTTGCCCGTCGGAAATTGAAGGCCACTCAAGAAAAACTCAAGGAGGCTAAAGGGAAGCGTCCAGCACCAAAATTGATGAAAGACACCTCAAGGCTCCAAATTTTGGCCTCATCTTCACAACATATTTCTGAAAAACCTTGAGGGGCATGCTTGCCAAGTTTGGGTGAAATTCAACAAATTTTGGTTTTTTGTCATTTTTGGGTTTTTGGCCAAAACTCATGGGCATCGCCATTTCAGTTTGGGGCATCCTTAAAGGATGAAAATGGTATCATTGGATTCCATTATTTAAGGGGCACATACTCAGCGATTTTCAGAACAATTGAAGATCATTTTCTCCCCCAAAGTGGCGAAAAACACTCGCTTTTTCTACACTCTGCCCCGTTTATCAGCAAGGCCTATTTTTTGGTTTTTTACACACAGGTCTGTTTTTGGAGGACTTACAATGGTCATTTGGGAGAAAACTAAATTTTTTTAAAAGGTAGACACTTAGATCTTTCTAAGGAGCCATCATGGGCCTCGTTTCGACATCAGGAAGGCCTCCAAAAGTTGTCAGAAAGTCAGGGGACCTTTTGCTGATGTATTTTTTGAGTATTTTTGTAAAAATTGAACCTTTCAAAAGTGACTTTTCTTCATGTGCGTTTAGCTATTTTTGTACATGATAAGTTATGAAAAGTCAATATATTTCCCTTTTTTAGCATTTTTTAGATATTTTATTAGATATTTTGTGCCTTGGGCTTTGCAAAGCCTCAAGGACAAAATCAAATATTTTGGATAGGCTAATGAGATTGCAAGTTGAACTAAGAGGTTTTCCTCACTTTGGCCTATATATTCCAAAGGCTTTCATTGTAAACAAGGCTGAACTTGATGAATAGAAGAAATATATGGTCATATAAACTTTGGAAGAAATACTTGTCTCATGCTTTTGGATAGTTTCTTGGATGTTCTTGGATGATGAAAGAGGATTGTTGTTGGATTCCATGACTTGGTAGAATGGTATAGTGTCTCTCTCTCTGTTTTGTTTCCTAGTTTTCATTCATAAATCCATGTTCTTGCTTGCTATAAGACAATAGAGAATTGATTTGAGACATGCCCTTGGAGGCACCTCAAATTTCCTGTTTCTTTATAGCTTCCATGTTTTCTTCATTCTTAGTCACATTAAAGAATTCTTGATTGCTCTTTAATAACTTTAGAATATTGTTTGCTTGTTTCATTGATGGTTTTGTGCATGCTAAGTATGATTTACGGTATGCCCTGCTTACTCATGGCTAGCCATAGCTCCACCTATGAAACTTCTCTTTGATTTATTAGATTGTCATTTGTTGAACCAAGGAGGTCTTGTACTGATTTTGCCCTTTGCCTAAAACTATGCAATCTTGTTTTCAAAGTGCCAAATAGCTTGAAGTACTATGTTTAGGCGTTCCGACATAGTGATTTGAGTTGTTTGTCTGTCTTAAATGTATTTCCCCAAAGTTTGATAGCCATTTCCCAAAGTTAGAGAGTCATATATCTCTATGCATGGCTTGAATGTTTATTTCTATGCGTTGATCAGCTTATAGTTACATTTCTCATGATTAATGGTTTGCCCTACCATGTTTATGTCAGCTATTAAACTAGTTATGCTTGAAATCCTTTGTTATTCACAAACTTGATGTCCATTTCACTCCATTTTTCCCAAAGATCCATTTTATCTCGAATCAAATCGGCTCTTCAACAACCTTGTATCACCATCTGAAAGCTTTCTTGACCTTTTCGAGCCCATAGCCCAGTTGATCTAACATCTTTTTACCTATCTTATATCTTTGATCAGTTTCATCCCTCACAACCTAAAAACCAAAACCAAAAACCTACTTCATAACTAGCCTAAAATCAGAACACAATAAGCAAACACACAGATATCCCTTACACAAATAGAGAGAGCCCACTCTGAGTCCAGGAAGGCTAGGTCCTTGGGCTCCAAAGACTTGTTTGATGTTACACTGTCATTTGGCTTGCCAATCAGCCAAATCACGAGACCCTAACATAATGGCGATCATGGTGGGACTCTGATTGATCAACAAACTTAGATTCCCTAAACATTTCAGCAGCCTTAAGAATACTATCTGATTGACTTATCCCACCGCTCACTAACATAATGGCAATCACGGTGGGACACTGAGTCAAAACATCCTAGGTATCCCTTAGGAACTCTCAAAATCTTAGTCAAACTTAGAAGAGTAAAGTCTGGTTGTCTCACCATCCTAGCGAAATGATGACTTAGCTGTAGGACACTCTTACAAACCTTAGAACTACATAAAAACTCAGAAAAACCCCAAAAAACTCCCTTAGATTGGCTTTTCCCTAGTTACTGGTGGTGGACCATAGCTACATCTTTACAAGAACAACCAAGTTCCACCTGGCGACTCCACTAGCCTCCAGTAGGCCAAAAAGCTCCATAAAAAACCAAAAAATTCATAAACCATACCTTTTTGTTAACTCATCCTTTCCAAAACTTAGAACTAATGGTGCAAACTCTGTAATCAGTGACAAACTAAGTATAACTTAGCGATTCAGAAGACTTCACCTAAACAGAGGAGATAAGCAGAAATCTTCTTGCTAAAAAGAACCATTAGCTTGTCCTTACAGCCTAGCAAACTGTTGAAACCAAGTGAATCACTCTTCTTTGCAAGTTTTCATCTCAAAGTTTGCTATAAAACTTTTTCCCAAAAGCATCTTTGATAGTGTTGGTGGTGGACCATAGTTCTCATAGTTATCCACCTGGCGACTCCACTAGTCCATCTTTTGTTTTGACCATCCTTCACATTAGTAAACCCCTAGAGAGGCCACCCATCCGAAACAATCACAAATACCATCCTCTCTAAACTCTAGACTCAAAATCTGGCTTCACGAAGAATCAACACCAGATCTCATCCAGACCCAAATCCCCCTATCATAGTAGATGACCCAGAGAAGATTCTGTGGCAAGCTTCCGAAACTGGCAATTTAGTTACTGATAGGTCCATCCGTAAAGCAAGATCAGTACCTGAACATCTCACAGCCTTGTAGGATTCCCAGTGACAAAAATATTAAAACCCTTTTTAGAAGCAAGTCACAAAGTAAGATAGACTTTGACGATCTTGAGCCCCTAGATCTGCCACAGAGTCCTAGTAGAGAGGCCTCACCTACTACACCTCCCGACTTTCAGCGTCTCCATCACTTTGGCTCCTACCATCCTAGATCTGCTCAAAATCAAATCACTAGTCCAAGTACATTCGCCACACCCATCCAAACCACTACTGTTCAAAGCACCTCAGCTCATCCCACAAGCCCTCATTTTGTACATCATCCATTACCTCCTATCATGGCAGCCTGGTATGCACCCTTGGTGTTGCCACAACCTTTGGCTTCCTTACAAAATGACTATCAATCCAAAATCCCACACTTTACTGGAGTTGAGACTACCAAACCTTCATAAATAAGTGGGAAATCAGAAAGAACCCCATTCAAATCCTGTCAGAATATAACAATATAAAACGGGAAAATGGGGACAGTGTCCAGGGATACTGCACTAGGTTCAACAGTGTGTATAACGCCCTCCCACCTCACTTCAAACCTCCACTTGGCTCAGCCTTGGAAAAGTTCCCCGAAGGCTTTGACCCAGACATGACTTATCAACTAAGAGACAAGGACCCCCCTACCTTAGAGGAAATGCAAAAAGTGGCCATAAGTGCAGAAGCCAACTTAGCAGAAAAAAGAGCTAGGACTAGATCATAAAGGAAAGTCACATACCGGGATGAGGTCTCCCCTTCAGCCCCTTCCTTCGATCCTAGAATAGATGACTTGGTTAAATCCAGGCGAAAATGTGGGAAAAGATGAGTGAAAAAACACCTCTTAGGGACAACTAGCCAAACCCTCCAAACAGAAACCAGAACCAAAATTTTAGGAGGGAGCAGCGTCAAAACAAACCGAGGGAAAATGACCAACAAATTAGGCCACCCTTTAATGAAAATTATGTGGAAGAAGATGATAGGGATACAAAACCCATTGATGAAAATCATTTGAACCTCATAGGGTCTGATAACGAGAGTGAGGTTTACCTCACAGAAGAAGAACAAGCATTCTTCTCTCCGAATCAGGATGAAACCAACTATGAAGATCCTGAGGATCCTGCCATAGATTTTCAGAATGCCATAGTAGAAGCTCACAGGCAGTATGACCTTAGAAGCAGAAAAAACCAAGACAACTCCAAGAAAGGCAGCTTAGACACTGCTAAAACCCCTGATACCATCCTTAAAAAAGCAGTGGACAACAACAAAATCATGGTCAAGAAAACTGACCAAAACAAAGATAAAGCTATTCAAACAAGTCTTGGCTCAGATGCTCCTAGCACTTCCACAAAGATTCCTGAGATGGTTGTGTCAAACAAAATCCCGAAACAAAGTCAGCAAACTCAGAACATAGAAAAAGTCATGGCTGAAAAAAATGAAGCAAACCTGTCTAAACTACAAGCACCTTTCAGTTTTGAGGGAGAAATCGCCAAAATAAAGATTACCATGCCTCTCACTGAACTTATCGCCCAAGGCTCTTATAAATCCCAAGTGTTAAAGGTCCTGAATATAGGAAATGATGCGAACACCCTTAATCTAGCTGATGACATTCCCGAAGTGTTGTTTGGTCCAAAAATAGAAGGGAAATTCCAAGAAGGAACCACTCTTCCCTTTTACATCAGTCTGAATATCCATGACCAAATCCTTCACAATGCCATGCTAGACTCCGGAGCCTCGCATAATCTCATGCTGAAGGTTGTAATGGAAAGCTTAGGCCTAGAAATCACAAGACCATACAAAGACTTATATTCATTTGATTCGAGTAGAGTCAAATGTCTAGGCTTGATCAAAGATTTTTGTTTCAGTTTGGCCCAAGTACCTGCAAAACATCTGATCATGGACATAGTGGTAGCAGACATCCCTCCCAAGTATGGAATGCTTTTATCCAGATCTTGGGGAGCCAAGCTTCAGGGAAATATTCAACTTGATATGTCTTACGCCACTATTCCTGTGTTTGACCAAACTAGAATACTCTATCGGGAGTCACACATGAAATATATGATCAGCAACCAAGAAAGGCTAGATAACATCCCAATGTACTCTTTGCATTCTGATCTAAACTCTTTCATTCTACACACTGATGAGGACATTGAAGAACAGTCAACAGGCTTTGAAACAAACTTAGACACACCACATTAGCTGCCCCAAGTCGTCTATGATGAACTAGACACTCAAAATTATCATAATCATGAGCAGCTATGTCTTGAGAAAAGTGAGCGTGTTTCTTTTGAAACAGGGATAGAGCAAGAAGCACAAACCATTATGTACTATCAAGCAAATTGCTCGAACCTTAGGCAAACATCAGCAGTAACATCAGGAAACTTTTTCAGAACAAATGCATTCGAAGACTTACATATCACAAACCTTTTTGGAACTCAGGGGCAGAGAAGCTTAATGTTCTTGCCATACCTTAAGGATTTACCATCACATAACTCTATCATTTCAAATGAAACCTTGACTGTAGCCATAACAGTTCAAAATCCAGAAAAAATGCCTGATAAACTTCTTATGAGAAGAGATGATGACTGCAGTCCAAATATACCTGAGTTACTTGAACTGACTAACATTCTATCACTCCACCAAAGACTTAGAACTGCTAGGATTTGCAATCTTATTCAAAATATTGCTTCATATAGAGAAAACAGTGAGAAACACTATGCCACTGCCATTACTCCAAGAAACAACTTCGACAAAAGAAAATACAAAAATCTGAACCAAACAGTAATAATCAAAGATAAAATAGCTGGTCATAGGATCTGTTTTGATTTTAGAAGCACTAATACACACCCTTGTGACAAATTTTTTATCTTTCCTGCCCAAGACCATGATATACCGATGATAAGTGCTTTTAATCATATGTCTTTGCAAGATGATGTTTCAGGTTATAGCCAAATGATTCCTTTGCAAAGTAGACAGCTCAAAGAATTTTTCCAGTATGCTGGAAGAAGTTCTAGTTTCAAACCCAGAATTGCAAAACCACCGGATATCAAAAATATGCTCCTAAAAGCCATGTTTCCAGTTCTGAATTTCTGCATTTTGATGTACCTTGATGATGTCATCATATACTTCAAAAATGACAAAGAATATCTGCATTATTTGAAAAGGATGTACAACAAAAGGAGGAGTGGAAATCAGAGGTATAAAGAGGTACAGCGAGAGGATACAGGGTTGTTCAGAGATTCATGCATGAATCCTTATGTCATGTTTGAAAGAGAAAATTTTCCAAATTTTTCTTTTCAAGAGCTAAGTGGACCAAGAGTGGTAGGAGATCCTTATGAGGATAAGATGCTTAAGTTTCGCCATTGCCAAGATTTCTGAGTCAAAACTTTTTCAATCATTGTATATACCGTTGTTTGAAAAATAGATCAAAAACAGAAAATTCAAAAACAATAGAAAAATAGAAAAGAGGGCGGTTTGAAAAATAGAAAGAAGACCCCATGTTCAAAAAATAGTCATTCGGAAAGCGCGCAAGTCTAAATGCCGCTACTAGTGCTCAAATGTCTTGTTCAGTTATTTAGCCTAATCATAACTGAACATGTTTTAAATTTATTTGCTGATAAGTTAGTGAGTGGAAAAGATGGTCAACATTGTGTAAGCTTGACTTATCAAAGAGAGTAGATTAGGAAAAGACACTGGTTCCACATGCTCAAAACAGAACCAAAGAGGAAAGCAGGGATGAAAAACAAATTGTGTATCCTAGCCTTGTTTTTCTAGATTTCATTTTATGCAAAATAATATTTGTGTGCAGCTTGTCTTTCGTGCCACATGTACATGACAAATCAGACTGTCTAATCCTGATTTGATCATTTTTCAATTTCATGTCTTAGATTAGAGAATAAAATCCTGTCAAATAGCCTAACCTTGACAGTCGATCTAGCAGGGTCTCTGTGCTGATGCTTGGCCTGCTGCCCTTCATCACTGCATTGCTGCTGCCCATGACGCTGCCACCGCCACTGCCACATCTGTACTTTAGCTCCCTCTCAATCTGCTGCATCGTGCTGCCAACTGTTGCACTGTAACTCAGTTGTTGAGAGTAAGAAACTGAAGTTTTCCTGCTCAATCTTTGATAGACAAGTCAATTGGGCTACATCTCATTGCTGAAGCTCCATAGGCTGCTGCTCCTTGCTGTCATTTGGAGGCTTCTGCAGCTCTGCACTGCATGCGTAAGAAGACCTCCTCTGCGCTGAAGTCCTCTATGTTGCTGCTGGGTTGCGCTGTCCTCCTGAAGCCTCAACGCTGCTGCAATTGTACATTGCGTAAGCAGGCTTGCTCTGCGCTGCTGAAGTCACATCAACCACTCTGCGCTACTGCTACTGCATCTGCACTGCGCTGCTCCCTCTCAACATCCAACTCTGCCTCTGCTCCATCTGTGATTCTCTGCACCACTGCTCCACTTGTCCCGCTACTGTCTTAAGTCTCCTGTAGCACAGATGTGATCCAAGAGTTGGGCTACTCAAGGATCCTGCCACCACTCTGTAGCTGCTCTACAAATCCATGTCGCCCCACTTTCGTGGTTCATGAGCGCTCATGGCTATGTCATCTTCGGAGCCATCGTCCGCCACAGCAGCCTTGCAGCTAGAAGCTTCCTTGTCTTTTTTCTTCTGAGGACAATTGCCGGCGAAATGTCCTAGTTTGCCGCACTGGAAACACTTGATCTTCGAGAGATCACGCTTCTTTCTCCCTTGCTGCCTCTTTGATGCCAAGGCCACATCTTCCTCTTCTTCCTTCTTCACTTTGCTCGAACCAGTGCTGTACTGTTTCTTCGTCATCTGGCAGATTTCCTCTTATCAGAGGATAGCCCACATGTTGTCCCAGTCTGGAAGGTCTGCTCTGCCCAAGAGACTTTGGACAAAAGTTTCCCATTCCTCCGTGACTGCATTGAGAGCAGTCCTCACCATGTCATCGTTATCTACCTTGATTCCCATACCAGTCGGTTGATCCTGGATCGATTGTAGTCTGGACAGAAAAGGATCGATCTCCTCTCCCTTGGCCATCATGAATAACCTCAACTGGTTCTCCAGAAGCATCTTCCTCTGGACGGATCTTCCTTCATACAATGTGGTTAGAGCCACCCACATCTCATGAGCCGTTGACTTCTCGGCTATGTGTGGGACCACATGATCTTTGACTCTGTCCATGATAAAGCGCTTGGCGTGTGCCGCGGCTTCTTCATGCTTCTTCAGGAGAAGAGCATCGGTTGGCATGGCCAAGACTTTTTCTGCATGCTCCCTCAAGTCGTATGCCTCCATGACTACCAGGATTCTGGCTTTCCAGATTGAAAATTTGGACAGACAGTCCAACCTATCCTGATCACATAGTCCATGAGGTGCCATCTGCTCAGAAAATCTGTCGGAACGAATCCTCCTCTCTATGCTAGAGACTTGGATCTAGGGTCCTTGGCGAGAAAGGCACCCTCTTCTCCCTCTAACAGCTGACTCCCTCTTTTGGAAGTCTGCCAAACAAAACAAATCAGCTCTCTTCGATCCTCTGATCGATATTTAGACTTCTTTGGCTAGAAATCTTCTAAGAAGCTGTTCTCCTCCCGCTCTTCGTCAACTTAGCTTAGGCTAAATTCTACACCGATAGAATTTTAACCCCACCAACAACTACTGAAGGTCTGCAGCTCGGCTTCCGACACTCTAAATCAACAAACAACTTCAGGACTGTGTCATCCTAGCTGGCCTCTGCGTGAGCAAACAGTCTCAATGTAGCTTCTACGTTGCCTCTGTGCAGTAAATGTGTGGGCCTGCGAGGAGACTGTGTCACCCTGGCCTCTGTGTGGCTCTGCTTTATTCTGCTGTTACACTGCTCTCTCTAGTCCGGTTTTCTGCGGCTACTGTTGCTTTCTGCAGCAAAGATTCTTCAGTCTTCTTGCTGGAGATCCAGGCTAGATTTGCAATCGCTCTCATACCATGTAAAAATTTCTGAATATCTCAAACAAAAATCCTATTGTTGATTTTCAGATTTACTTCTCCTACTTACATTAAGTTATTAATGTGAAATATTCAGCATTAACATCGAAGTAAATACATCAATAGCCTACACATACAGATCTAAATTGAATAACATGCAAAATGACAAAGTGACACACAAAGATTTTCTGGACAACTGTCCCTGGAAAAAACCAATGCGGGAAAACCGGTCTTCTTGCTGCTAGAGGGTTTTATTATTAAGTAGAATCTAAGTACAACAAATCTGGGCACCAACTGGTTAACCCGACAGAGAAATAAACTGTAGCTATACCCTTGTTCTAGAGACAGAAAAACTAACTAATTCACACCCTCAAACGAGATTTATAGAACTCAGTCCTTTTCAGTCTTCAGAAACCCCAACGTTGCTCTGAAGCCCTCTGTGTCAACTCTACTAGCTTGCGTTAGCCCCTGTGCTGCTCAGGAAGGGCAACGTCACCCTTGATTGAGTTACGCTGCCCTTGCGCTGCCCTGGCTAGCCCTGCATCAGCCCTGTTGGCCTCTTGCTGCCTCTACGTTGTCCTTTCTGGGCCTGCGTAAGCTCTGCGTAGCCCTTGAAGCCTCTGCGCTGCCTTTGTTGGGCTGTGGCTGTGCTGTTGCTACCCTCTTTGTTGCTTCTCTAGCTCTTGTTGCACTCTTGGCCTGAGATCAAACCATCCCTCTTGCCAATAGTACCCCTCGCTGCAGCTGAAACACCTATGAAATTCTTAGCAAACCATGCCTTAGAATTTCAGCTTAGTCTCAGTGCTCTGCCACTGTGTGTGTTCCCCAACTGACCCCAAGTCTATCCTTTATACTTATCTCGTTGGGAAAACAATGGCCGTGATCTAATCTTGAATCGACGACTAAGATTAAAAGAAAGCTTAATCCGTGTGACTTAAGTTATTTTCATCACATGTTTAATTTAATTAACTTTAATCTTTTAATTTTCCTAAGTTAGACTTAAGGTCCTTAATTAAAAATATTAATTAATTAAATATCTCTTAAACATGATGGAATTTCTTAAATCACTTTCTGGGTCTTGGAGATCCTTTGTACTCTAGTCCCTCCACAAATTTTGGAAGCTAGAGCACATCCGATGCTACCCCAACACATCAGAAATCTCAACATTTACTTAGTACTAACCTCTTTTTAATCATATTTTAACTTCATTTGCTTGCTGCTTTTTTAGCTGGCCCTCACCATAACAAGGGGAGATGTTGGCGAATTTCGTCTAGGATTGAGCATGTCAAGCACCTAAAGAAGACATACAACCTCCTACCTTGTAAAAACCAATAAATTCACCATTGTGACCTCTTTAAGAGCTTATTGATCCCTTTGATCTTTCAAGGATCCATTTGTAACTCCAATTACTATGACTCCATTTATTCACAAGGGAGTACTCCTTCTCTTGATTTTGATCTCTTTATTCATAAGGGATCTCATCAAACATTGTAACCTTTCTTGGGAGTTAGGGGATTTCGCCCCTAAGTATCCATCATTCCCATTTGGGGATCTTCTTGTGGTGTTCTCTTTTTGTGGTTCCTTTTGTGGTTGGATTTAAAATTAACTTAGAGTAGATAATCACATCATAACATTAGAATATGTTGCAAATTTCCTTCATTTCATGCAATCTAGTTTAGTTTCATTTCATTTAGTTTGAATAGTCAAATTTCCATATAGATAAATTTCTTTTCATGTTTTTAGATTAGACTAATTGTAATTTATTTTTGCTTTAGAGCTAGATTCCATTTCCTATTATTAGTTAGATTTCATTTTCTTGCAAAAAGTAACAAATCTCCAGCAAGTTCCAATGACTTGCTGGTTGAAGTAGATTAACTAGGGACCCTTCCGCTTCTATGTCTTCTTATTCTGAGAATGGGGGAAACCGGTAAACACTTGACTTGAGAAATAAGACTTTGGGCTTGTTCCCTTACTGTTGGACCTCCTTGCAAGCGGGCTGACTTGTGGGCTCTCTGAGGTACTAATTGAAGCCTAAGATTCCCCCTGTAGGATCCCCTTGCAACTTTCCTCAACAAAGGAGGACAAGCCTTGAAGAGGAAGTTAATCACAAATTAGTTTTAAATTTTGCAATCACCATTTGCATGTTGTGCATACACACATCGAATTAACTTAATCTCAAGTGAAAATCTAAATTAATATAAAATCAACCAAGTACACTCCATCACATTCTATCTTGAAACATTTTGTACTTGATTATTATATCATTTCCTTCTTACTTTACAAGCTTATTTACTTCGGGGCAATTCAAATTGTCATTTCCAATTTCAAGTACATTTCAATTCAAGCATTTTATTCTCCAAGTACTTTACTTTCCAACATTTTACATTTTCAAGTACTTTATTTCAAGCATCTATCTTTTGAGCAGTCTTTTGGCAGTGGCCTCATTGTTCATATCATTTACTTGTCAAGTACTTCATTCATTTTCTTATCATCATTGTATCTATGGTTTATGTATGGGTATGATGCTTATGGTTATCATTTACATGCTTTGAAGTATATGCTATGATTCATTTTATTGATGGTGGATTATATCTTGTAATTTCATTTAATCATATAACTTGTTTAACGTAGATTAATCAAGCCTTAGTATATTTTGTCTCATAGGGTCCACCCACCTTGGCTTTGTTAGGAGCAATGTGGAAAAAGTCGAAGTCGGGATTAAATCGGCAAGGGTCCAAAAGTTGAAAAACTCGATAAAGTCGGGAATTTTTTGAAAAAGTCGGCAAAGAGTTGGCAAAACTAAAAAAATACAAAAATATTCATTTTTGGAAAAAATCCCGATTTTTTCCAAAAAAATTAAAAAATTATTAAAGAAACTACCTCACTCACGATTTTTTGGAAAAAATCGGCAAAAAGTCGGGACTTGGAGGATAAAATCGCGACTTTTTCAGGGATGAAAAGTCGGCCGATACAGTCGGCTCAGGGAAAAATTCGGGATTTTTTCAAAAAGTCGAGACTTTTTGCCGACTTTTTCCACACTAGTTAGGAGTTAGCCTAGATAGAGGAGTTAAGATTTGAGTAATAGTTGCTCAACTCGAGACTTGCCCCCAAGGCCACACCAAGTGGAGTTAAATATTTTCTCCACGTTAGCCCAGGTGTGGATTCGGGTGGCAACACAACCAATATAGATGTGTGAATCCCAAGGAAACTAACTCCATGGATAAATGTGTAATGTGCTAACTAGATGGAGTGCTCCACAATAAATGATGTGGTCAATTCCAAAAATAGCAAGTACAATATATTCACAAGTGCATCCTCCAAGATAATGCTCCAAGAATACAAGGAACACCAAGCAAGATCATACAAGGTAACGTTTGTGGCCCTCTTAATATGCCACAAATTCCTTAATAAAATTACTCCATACTTGCCTCTAATAAACCAATATACGTCCCTAGTCAAAGAGGCGAGGGTACTCTCCAATAGAAGTCAAAATATGCCAAGTGTAGCTTGTTACCCCTCCTTTTAGCAGGGGTACACATATTAATTTTTTTGCATTATCACTTATATTTTGATGAGTGGGATAGATTGGTGACATAGATTAACCCTCTTTGATGATCTGATTTTCGAGGAATTTCACGTTTCCCAAGTTTGTTCACATTGTTTGAGGCACTTCACGTATATTGAGGATTGGTCACACCTCTCAAGGCAGTTTTGGGGCTGTTTGTGGACACTTGGACACCTCCTATGGATGCCATATGGAAATTGTTGGATTGCTATTGTTATTGGTCACTTTTGGAGCTGCTTTTTACGTAGTTTGAGGGTTGATTTGTGCACATGGAAGCCATGGGGAATTATTGCAGCGTTGTTGACTTGGAAGGGTGATGCAAATGATTTGTCTCTCTCTTGGTATGTTGGGGATGATGTGGACATAACTTGGTTAAAATATCTTGAAGAATAAGTGAGCTAGAGTAGTGATTGACTTCATTATATTTGACGTCGCTTAGTTGTATGGGGATTTTTTGACCCAAATTTTGACTTGTACAAGCATCCCCCATGCTTCATGGGATGCCTTGAGCCAAGGAAAGACCATGGGCCTTCATTTTAAGCATTACTTGGAGGTGTTTGACCAATATATCACTTGGTTTTAGAGCTGTTATGATGATGTTGCCCTTTTGATGGAATCTTGACGAGGCCGTTGCACTAGAAAAGGAGGAACTTTAGATCCCTTTGACTTGGGAAGACACTCCACTGTGCTGCAAGGATTGATCGTGGACCATCTACATCAAATTGGGACCATTTTGGAGGGTAGGTATTGGCATATTGGACCATTTATCTTTTCTTGCTTGGATCGAACCCCCTTTTAGAGCTTTTAATCATCAAATGATTGTACATGTGGCTTGACCACTTTATTATTATGTTGTGTTATATTACTTGATTTTAGGAGTGAGTTAGATTTAGTTTTCTTAGGCTAGATCTAAGGAATTAAATGAAATATTGCTACTTTATTTTAAAGGAAGTCAAATCTCACTCTATAAATAGAGGAGAGCTTCCTCATTTGTACTCATGGTTGGATTGTGAGAGCTCTCCTCCTCTTGGAGCTTAATGGAAGTATCTTTATGGAAAATTTTTTGTTGTTAAGGGTTTATCTATGTGGGAATTTTTTTGACTTAGAAGCTTTTTTTTTTGGTTATTTATTCTACATCATTAAAGGCATTATTGTAATTGTTCAAAACTACAATAAGGCTACAAAATTCCATCCATTGGAAGGAAAATTTTTTCACTTGGAGGGAGGACATTTAGAGGCTCTTCTCACATGATCTCTTTTGTTGCTTTGGGGTAAGTTCAATCTTCCTTGCTAGGCCATACTCCAATGTTCCTTAGTAAGGGGTTTTCACTCTATTTCATGTCATAGTTGATTTTTTGGTTGGAGGCTTTCCTCTTGGAGGGATCCCTTCTAGTGCGGCCATGGCCTATGATTTCAAGTTTTTCCTTGATTAGTTAAGGGGTTAATCTATTTCATGTCATAGTTGATTTTGTGGTTGGAGGCTTTCCTCTTGGAGGGATCCCTTCTAGTGGGGCCATGGCCTATGATTTCTTGTTTTTCGTTGATTAGTTAAGGGGTTAATTTAGATATTTAGTTCTAACTTGTTGCCCTAATACACAAGCACCAAATAACTGACTTAAGAGGGTTTTTTTCTTAATCTCATCTTCCCATTTGATTTTTCTTGGCTCCTTAACCCTAATAGATATTGGCACTGATCTTCATATCCCTCCATTGCCTTCTTCCCCTTTTTTATAAAAGAAAAAACCCTAAAAATCTCCAAAAAATATGTTTCATTAAGGCTACCATTGACATGACCTTGTGCCTAATTGACTATGCCTAAGCAAACCTAGTAGTGTAGCCTCCCTTGAGTTGGAGGAGGGCCAACCTCAAGTGAGAGGACATGTTGCTAAGGTGATAGTGGGTTGTTGAAGTTTTTAGCTCAGACATGTGTCTACCACATTGGCTTGGTGTCTAACATGTGGGAGAATGTTCAAAAGTGTTCCCTAGGACATTAACTTTATTTTATAAAGTTAAAGTGACTTTTGTGCATTATTAATGAATAAAATGATTTTAAAATGATTTAAGTTGTGATAATGAGAGATTATATCACAACCATAGTCTTATTGGCCAAGGATTTAATCTAAGCCACTAGATCGTAGGGTTAGCTAAAATTCGTTATGATGAGAGTCGAGACATAAAAGGAGTTTCTAGGGAAAGACACCAAATTATTATTCAATTCATTTTTTGAAAGAGAGAGAGAGAGAAGGGTTGAAGAAAGAGGAGAGAAGGGGAAACAAGGAGCACACAAACCAAGGAGAATACATCATTTATTGTAGTCATTGCACAGATTTCGAGGTAGAGAAATCAAGAGTCCCTGCATCGATTTCGAGGTAGTATTTTTGCACATAAATTGAGGAAGTTTGGCACAAGTTTCGAGGCAATATTTCTACACAGAAATCGAGGAAGTTTGGCATAGATTTTGGGGTAGTATTTCTACACAAAAATCGAGGAAGTTTGGCATAGAGTTCAAGGCAGTATTTTTGCACAGAAATCGAGGTAGTTTGGCACAAATTTTGAGGCAACATTTCTTGTGCAGAAATTGAAGGTTTTGGCACATACTTTGAGGTAATATTTTTGGCATAGGAATCAAGGGTTTTGACACAGATTTCAAGGTAGTTTCTTCTGCACAAATATCGAGTCTTGGCACAATTTTCGAGGTGGTAAAGTGGCTTAGAATTCAAGATAAATACAGTGAATTATTGCTGGAAAAGAAATTTCCTGTAAACTCATTTTTCTGTGGACTCGTTGTAAAAATTCTCTCTTTACTAGTTTTCCCTTCGGGGTTTTTCCAGGGGCATTGCCCGAAAAGTTCTGTCATGTAATGTGTTTATTTTCCCTAGTTTCCGCTTTGCATATGTAGTAAATGATTCAATGTATATTCTTTTATAAGTTCAAATTTTGAATGCATTTGTGTATGAGCATTAAACCCTAACAACAAGAAACTGAGAAACTTACTGAGATTGAAAATTGTGATTAGGTCAAATTAAACATGGTATCAAAGCATTGATAATGGACAGGGAAACCAAACAAGGAGAGACACTAGGGTTTGCAAGAGAGTTGCAAATTGTTCACTAAGAAAAAGGTTGGACCTTGTTATTAATTGAGTAGGTCATATGGCTACAGGTTTGAGGTTTGAGGATAGATTGAAGGGGACAGGAAATTTCAGCCCATGGAAAGCGAGGATAATATTGATTATGGAGGAATATGAGTAGTGGGACATAGTTGAGAAGCTTGTCACAATTCCTACAGATGCAACACTTTTGGCTGAATATAACAAAAAGAATGTTAAAGCCAAAAGGATTATCCTTGATGCCATTAAAGACCATGTGATTCCTCATGTTACAGGTAAGAAAAATTCATTTGAGATGTGAGATTCTTTATGCAAGTTATACCATAACTCAAACCAAAACCGAAAGATGGCGTTAAAAGAGAAGCTAAGGAACACCAAGATGACTAAATCTGATACAATTACATCATACCTTACTAGAGTGTCACAGGTGCGTGATGACTTGGGTGCTGTTGGTGAGAAGGTGGAGCAATCAGAGTTGGTTATGAAAACCTTAAATGTTTTTTCTAAACCATGAGATAGCTTTGTGGATGGGATTGTTGCCAGGGAGAACATGCTCAGTTGGGAGAGACTTTGGGATGATTTCGTGCACGAGGAGCTTAAACTTAGTTTAGGACATACAATTCAACAATAAGGGGATGATGAGGAAAATGTTGCTCTTTCAGCAAAGGGCAAGAAAAGTTTCAAGAAAGGTCCTAAGGGTGGGGCCAAGTCAAAGGGTGAACATAAAAAGGACATGAGCAAAGTCAAGTGCTTTGCATGTCATAAATTTGGGCACTATGCAGGTCAGTGTCCTAACAAGAAGAAGAAGAAACAGGTTGCAACTTCAACTAAAGTGGATGAGTTTTCCAGTCAGTTTGAGAAAGTTTTCTTTGCTGATTTACACGAGTGCAACATATACCGGTGTTTCGTATATAGATAGTGGGGCCTCCAACCATATGATAGGTTTGCGTGAGCACTTTATAGATATTATAGAGAGAGGTATGTATCTTGGGGTAGTGCTTGGAGATGATACCAAGGTCAAGGTAGTTGGGTGTGGGACAATATCCTTTCAGAGGGAGTTTCGACCACCCATGGTAGTGAGGGATGTATTGTATGTTCTTGGGTTGATGAAGAACTTGATATCAATTTCTACCATATAGGATAGGGAGTATGATGTGGTGTTCCGAGATGGATAGGTACTAATTCATCCTAAGGGATCCAGTGTCACAACAACAAAAGTGATTGAGATCAAACAAGGGAAACTATACACGTTCATGTTTCAACCAGCTCATGCCTTGATACATAGTAGTAGTAACAATGATTTATGCGAGTTATGGCATAGGAGGATGACTCATTTGCACCATGGGGCCCTTAGGGTGTTGAGGGTGATTGCTATATGATTACCAGAGTTCAATACAGAGCATCAGGATGTGTGCAAAGGGTGTTCTCTTGGAAAGTATACCATGACTACTTTTCCAAGAAATGACAACAGAGTAGCATGGATTTTTGATTTGGTACACTTAGATGTATGTGGTCTAATGTCATCAATCTCTTTGAGTGGGTATGAGTATTATGTTACCTTTGTAGATTATTTCTCTAGGAAGACCTAGATTTACTTCATGAAGGCCAAGAGTTAGGTATTCCACCAGTTCCAAGGGTTCAACGCTCTTTTGGAGAATCAGACAGGGAGGAAAATCAGGGTGTTAATGTCAAATAATGGGGGTGAGTATACCTCCAATGACTTCAAGAATTTCTGTGCGTGGGGGGGCATTAAAAGAGAGTTGATAGTTCTGTACAACCCACAAAAAAATGGGGTTGCTGAGAGAAAGAAGAGCGCTGTTGTTAGGGCAGCAAGAGCCATGTTACATAATCAGGGTCAGGGTCTACCATTTTTCCTTTTGACTGAGGCATGCAACACAACTGTTTATATCTAGAACATGAGTCCTCGTAAGGTGTTGGGGAGTAAAACTCCCGAGGAGGCTTTTACAAGGAAGAAGCCTGAAGTTGGGCACTTGATGATTTTTGGGTGCTTGACTTACTCACACGTCCCTTTAGAGAAAAGGACAAAGCTAGAGCCCACAACGGAAAGGAGAATTCTTGTTGGGTATCACGAGACTTCAAAGGCTCACAACATACACATTCTTGCTTTGAGGAAAATAATGTTTAGGTGGGATGTGATATTTGAGGAGGATCAAGCCTTTAGGAAGTCATATGACTCATAAAAGAGGGACCAACAATCTCCTAAGTCTTAGGTGCATATACCACAGGTTACAGGGTCACATAGTTCAGGTTCATAGGTTTCAGGAGTTACATTTTCCCAGGTGTTAGGTTCATAAACCACTAGTGTACAACCTTCAAGTACACGGTCTTCAGATGAGAGGGATGAGCAGGAGGATTCTGCTCCACAAGAGGTTACTTTAGGGAGGAGGAAGCCAAGATGGCTTCAAAAAACCTTACAGGAAGATCAAGGGTTTGTGGGGAGTCCCAAGAGGGCTATTAGGGAGAGTAAGGCACCAGAGAGGGTTTGCAACTATATGGCTTTGGTGAGTAGTATCACTGAGTCCTAGCCTTCTACTTTTGAGGAGGCAGTAGACCTGCAGGTCTAGAGGGATGCCATGGTGGATGACTCACGAGTACAATTCCATCATGAAGAATGATGTGTGGGAGGTTGTACCGAGACGTGAAGGGAAGTCAATGGTGACTTCCATATGGCTCTACAAAATCAAGTATGCGTGAATGGCATCATTGAGAAGTGCAAAGCATGGTTTGTGGCACAGGGGTTCTCACAAATAGAGGGAGTGGACTATGAGGAGACCTTCGCACCAGTTGTGAGATACACTTCAATCAGGGAAATCATTACCATTGTCGCAGAGATGGGCTAGAGGATACATCAGATGGATGTAAAGATTGCTTTTTCTAAATAGAATTGTACAAGAGCGAGTGTACTTTGAGCAACCACAGGGCTTTGAGATGCATGGGAGAAAGTCTTACGTGTGCAGACTAAAGAGGACCTTATATGGATCGAGGCAAGCTCTTAGAGCTTGGTACTCGAGGATTATTACCTACTTGCAGTAGATGGGTTTTGAGAAGAGTGAGGCGGATCCCAACCTATACTACATAGTGGTGGGTGGAGATCCTCTTATTCTTGTGCTATATGTGGATGATCTCTTTCTTACAGGGTTAGAGAGGTTCATAGCTAGTTGCAAGTGAGATCTTGCTTCAGAGTTTGAAATGAAATATCAGGCTGATGCATTATTTTTTGGGATTGGAGGTTTTGGCAGGAATTGAGACATATTTTTTTGGGACAAGGGAAGTATGCAATTGACATCTTGAAGATATTTCAAATGGAGGATTGCAAGCTTATGTCAACACCAATGAAGATGTTGAATACTTTTGAGGGTGAGTTGGTGGATCCCACCTTTTATCGTCAACTAATAGGATCGTTGATGTATCTTGTCAACCCCATGCCAAATTTGTGTTTTGCTGTCAACATTCTCAGTCAGTATATGGTTGAACCAAGGATAGTGCATTGGGTGGTGACAAAACATGTGCTTAGGTACCTACGAGGTCCAATGGATTTTAGATTGGACTACAAGCGAGGGGATGGAGTCAATTTGACTGGTTACATAGGTAATAGACTCAAACTAGTCAAGCAGTGTAGTGGACAGGACAAGCACTTCAGGGTGCTATTTTAGTTTAGGCTCGACAATTGTCTCATGGCTTAGTAGGAAACAAAAGTTAGTGGCATTGAGTTTCTACAAAGGCAGAGTATATGGCAGCTAGACAGGTGAGCTGTGAGGCCATATGGCTTTGCAAGTTACTGTTTGGGTTTTTTGGTCAGCTATTGCAGCTTACGGTGATTTACTGTGACAATCAGAGTTGCATTAAACTCTTGAAAATTCTGGTATTTCATGACAGGTCAAAACATATTGAGATCGAATATGACTTCATCTGGGATAATGTTCAGAGAGGGGCAATTGAGCTTCAATATATATCCACAGATGAATAAGATGTGAACATTCTCACGAAGTCGTTGGTGGAAAGCAAGTTTGTGTTGTTCAGAGACAAGTTAGGGGTGGTGAACAACACCTTCCTTGCTAAGACGGATTGTTGAAGTTTTTAGCTCGGACAAGTGTCTTCCACGTTGGATTGGTGTCTAGCATGTGGGAGAATGTCCAAAAGTGGTCCCTATGACATTAACTTTACTTTATAAAGTTAAAGTGACTCTTGTGCATTATTAATGAATAAAATGTTTTTAAAATGATTTAAGTTTTCATAATGAGAGATTATATCACGATTCACAACCATAGACATAATTGGCCAAGGATTTAATTTGAGCCATTAGATTTTAGGGTTAGGTAAAATTCATTATGATGAGACATAAAAGGAGTTTCTAGGGAAAGACACCAAATTTTATTCATTTCATTTTTTGAACGAGAGAAGTGCTGAAGAAAGAGGAGAGTAGTAAGGAGCATGCAAACCAAGGAGAGCACACAACATTTATTGCAGTCATTGCACTGATTTCAAGGCAAAGAAATCAAGGGTCATTGCACATATTTTGAGGCATTATTTTTGCATATAAATCGAGGAAGTTTGGCACAAATTTCATGGCAATATTTCTACGCAAAAATTTGAGGAAGTTTGGCACATATTTCAAGGCAATATTTCTTCATAGAGATCAAGGAAGTTTGGCACAGATTTTGAGGCAATACATAAATCGAGGGTTTTGGCACATACTTTGAGGCAACATTTTCTGCATAGAAATTAAGGGTTTTGACATAGATTTTGAGGTAGTCTATTCTGCACAGAAATCAAGAGCCTTGGCACAATTTTCGAGATGGTGAAGTGGTTATTAATTCAAGATAATTCTAGTCAATTGTTGCTGGAAAAGAAATTTGCAGTAGACTCATTTTATTTTTCTACGGGCTCATAATAAAAAGTCTGTCTACTGGTTTTCCCTTTGGGGTTTTTCTAGGGGCATTGCCTGAAAATTTCTGTGTCAGATAATGTGTTTGTTTTCCCCAATTTCCGCTTAGCATTTGCAGTAAATGATTCAATGTGTGTTCTTTTATAAGTTCAGTTTCTGAATGCATTTGTGTATGAACATTAAACCCTAACAACAAGAAACAGAGAAACTTATTGAGATTGAAAACCGTGATTGGGTCAAATTAAAATTTACATGGGTGACCTTCCTAAAGGTTCCCATCGGCTTGTGCATTGTGGTTTGGGAATTTTATCATGCACATACAATTTGGGCGGTAACACAACTAAAATATATATGCAAGAATGATGAGAAAACACCTAGGAGAGGCACGCCCTAGAAAACCATGCCATGTAGTTACCTCAATCACCCACAGTCAATAAAATAATCTCCATATGAATCACATCCTAGAGAACCATGCCAACCTCTCCAATAATGATAAAAGAATGGATGCAAACTTTGACAACTGTGCCCAAGTGGGGAGTGCTCTGTCTAAAACTCTATCTTTCCTCCATGTAAACCCCTTCAAGCGTGAATAGTTACCAAGTGAAGTAGTGCACTCAAGCAGTTAACCTTAATCTAGATAAAATGGAGTAAATTAACCATTGAATAGTTAAACTAACCTCAACATGTGTGCACAAATTTTAATGCTCTAATAAAACCATAGTCCAACGTCCCAATAGTCACCAATTGATTAAATCAACATGAGCATGTGCACCAATGTGGGGGGGATGAGTGCCATCAAGTGCCGTACCATGTAAATTAGATGTTCTCCTTAGCATTAACCCCTCTCCATGATAACAACACAATGGAAATAGAAGCTTAATGTAAGCTTAAACCTAAGGCACACCAACAAAGGACTATAATTTGATTAATACCTCATCAAATCTTAGGAAAGTGCTTGATCATCAAAGATGCATGTAGTACCCTCCTCCAACTCAAATTTAAGGAAAATTACACCAACAAGGGTACTTACATCATTAAACAAATTTCCACCATAAATGAAGTAATCTGCTGAGAAAAGTCTAGCCTAGGAGAAGGTTGGAGATTGGGGGCATAAAGTCTAAGGGCCTCTTGCACGTAAAGGGCTAAACATCTCTAGTCTAGGTACATCCCTTCCTAGTGACACAAATAATACAACACAATCACATATAGTCGCTAGGAAACTCCAACATCATTAAACATGTACCTCTTAACACCGTCATCTAACCCCTTGGGGGCGAGAACCATCATCCATGAACAAGATGTAGCACATCCAAGAAAAACAAGTGTACCAAAACTACACCATGATGAGATAGCATGCTCCATCACCATCAAATGGGCAACCAAGGGTTGATCAACAAGGCAAACACATGTGAAAAGACAACCAAACCTATGAAAATTTCAAGCCTTAGGTGATTAATGTCCTTGTAATCTCAATCAAACAAGAAGATTGCTGAATTCAATTAATGCTGAAAGTAAATTTCAGACCATAGCATCAATCACACAATAGCTTAATCGTAAAATTTTCAAAGTAGTGTCACACATACATAGGTAATTCGCCTTTAAATCATCTTTTCATTTCTTCAAAAAACTTACAAGGAAACCTCCACATGCTTCCCACAAAAACAGCATTGCACAGATACCAAAATCCACCCTGAACTGAGCTTCTATAAGATACTTGAGAAAGAACAACCTGCTGGAAAAAACCAGAAACAGCAGGAAACTGCTGTATGGCCTTAGTACAGCCTATACAGTCTTCCTGTAAGGCCAAGGTTACTTGGAAGCGGGAGCGGGAGCGAAGCGCGGAGCGCCATTTTTAAAAGTTTCCGAGTCCGGAGCGTTTTCGGGAGCGTTTTTATATATACATATATATTTTTTAATATTTTTAATATTTTTTATATTTTGATGCATATATGTCAACAAAAACATGTAGAATGATGAATTAGACATAAAAAACATAAAAACATAGATTGAGTCATATAACATCAATCATCTAGAAGTTATAATCTTCATCAACCATGCCCATGAGTTGGAAGCATACAACATATTGACTCTCGAGTCTCGCAAATCATCAATCTGAAGGTTTCAAGCTTTCAAAATTCAATATATAACATTTATCATCATTGATAATTTGATATATAACATTTATCATCATTGATTTCAAATTTCAATATCTAACATTTATCATCATTGATATATAACGTTTATCATCATTGATTCATTGATTTCAAAATTCAATATATAACATTTATCATCATTGATATTATATAACATTTATCATCATTGATTCATTGATCACCATATAACTTTCATGAAGCATCATATTCATAATTCATAATGACTAATAAACTTATAAATGCCAACTTCAAAGTTTCACCTTTCAAATTCAAACTTCAAACTTAAATTGTCATTAAATATATGAAAGAGTCAAGTTTCAACTGTTCAACTGTCAACAACAATTAGAAAAGACTAGTAAACAACAAATCTATTTTATCCACTGGCTGGCCCCTTGCCACGCCCACGAGAAATGTCTAATTTGTGCGAGCCACGAGGAAATGGTGGTCTTCTAGTACTCTCAGGAGTACCACGACCATGACTAGAAGGTGGAGGCTGGATCTGCAAAGGAAAAATAGTGTGATATCGAGAACTGGCACTGGCACTGGCACCCGCACCCGCACTGCTACCAGTAGATGGTGGGACTGGCCCTGTGTGTGGCGGTGCTGCTGATGCCAAACTACAAGCTACAATGCTACAAGCTATGAGGCCATTGGCCTAATACAAGACTACATATTAGTGATCAACAACATGATCACTCATCATCATGATCAAAATCATCACCACTACTAGACAAGGGATCATCAACATGAGCTACATAAATAATATGGCTCAAAGTTTGAGGACTCCTAAAACTCCTCTACAACTTTAGTAGTAGTAGTAGTAGCAAAAATAGACATCAAAACTACAAATCACTAAGCAACATGGTCTCTCATGAAACTCATCATTGATTCATCGCTACTAGAAATGGATTATGGGATCATCAACAAGAGATACATAAACATCATCTAGCTCAAAGTCTTCAGACTTGGATTGCTCAACCTTATAACATGATAGAAATTGAAAAGTTTAACATGCCTAACCAATGATTTTGGTTTGAGTGAAGGGTTCATCTCCTCAACCTTAAAATGCGGTAGAAAAAGATTAGCATGCCTAACCAATTGTTTTCCTTTGATTGAAGGGTACATCAAGGTTCTTAAAGGACTTCATGCTCTTGATCAAATGCCAATATCATACCCTTACACATGATAGAATCAAATGGAAACATTGCAAATTCCCAAACCATGAAACCCTGAAAACCATTAAGTCTGCTGAATTTTGAGTGAAACCTAAAATTCTAGTTTCTCCATATGAAATCCAATGAGTTCGAAACCACTCTTAAACATCCTGAGTCATTTCACTTTAAGAATTTAACATTACCATGAAATGTCAATGCTTCCCTTACCTCCACATCAGCCCTAAAACCCATTTCTGGCCATGCGTGGGTCCACGTAGGGAAAGAGTAGCTAAATGAACCTCTCCCCCCTTATAAACAATTCGTTTTTTCACTTAAAAAAATTTCCGCCTGGCAGGAAGCGTTTTTTTTTTTGCAGGGAGCGTTCGGGAGCGAACGCTCCTCGAACGCTTCCCGCGTTTAAAAAACGCTCCCGAAGCGTTTTTTAAACGTCGGAAGCGCTCAGGGAGCGTTCGCTCCCGAGCGCTTCCTGAAACGCTCCCGAAAAAATAGGGAGCGTTTTTACAGGTCGGAAACACGCTCCCGAAAAACGCTCTTGCCAGGAAGCGTTTTCGGAAGCGCGTTTCCTAGCGTTTCCGAAACGCTCCCGCACGGAGCGAGTTTCCGGAGCGGGAGCGAAGGGGGTTTGAAGCTTCCCCGCAACCCTGTGTAAGGCTGTACCAAAATGTTCCATACACCTGTACGAAAATGCAGATTACCTTTATGGACTGTTGCCCACTGCCTAGATTCACCTCTGCCTGAATCCCTGCTCTCCTCCTGTCTCAGTTGCTCAACTACTCAATTGCTTAAGTGTGCTGAAAGCCTCTACCTTGACATATCTTTATACATTTAGATGAGAATCTTTTTTTGAGAACTCCTGGTCTAAGTCATGCTGAGATACACTTTTAGACTCAACTGCACGTAAAGGGATAAATATCACTAGTCTAGGTACATCCCTTCCTAGTGACACAAATAATACAACACAATCACATATAGTCACTAGGAAACTCCAACAACATCATTAAACATCTACCTCTTAACACCGTCATCTAACCCCTTGGGGGTGAGAACCATCATCCATGAACAAGATGTAGTACATCGAAGATAAACAAGTGTACCAAAACTACACCATGATGAGATAGCATGGTCCATCACCATCAAATGGGCAACCAAGGGTTGATCAACAAGGCAAACACATGTGAAAAGACCACCAAACCTATGAAAATTTCAAGCCTTAGGTGATTAATGTCCTTGTAATCTCAATCAAACAATAAGATTGCTGAATTTAATGAATGCTGAAATTAAATTTCAGATCATAGCATCAATCACACAATAGCTTAATAGTAAAATTGTAAAAGTAGTGTTACACATACATAGGCAATTCTACTTTAAATCAGCGTTTCATTTCTTCAAAAAACTTACAAGGAAACCTCCACATGCTTTCCAAAAAAACAACACTTGTAATATTCCAAGTAGAAATAAAAAGCAATATAAAGCAACATAAACATGAAACTACAACAAATAGAGAGACATCATACATAGAATGCAAAACGTGGAGAACGCTGAGCCATTTTATTATATAACTAAAAGTGAAATGAGTACAAAGGTGATCAGAATGATGGCACCTTGGCTTGCACAAGGCAAGCTAGAGATACTCTCAGAATTACTCTTGGAATGGTTGCTTTAGCAATGATTGCGTTATCTCCAAACTGCTGCTGCTGCTGCTGCTACTGGAATAAGCTGACTCTTTGGGGCTGTTCCCCTGCTCAGAAAAATATGGGACTTTGGGAATGAGCCCCTCACTCAATACCCAGAAAAGCCCAGAAAGGGTTTCCGGAATGGATGACTCTGGAAAATCACCTCCCTAGAGAAATCACGCTGTCGCAGTGGAATATGTTGGCCTTGAAGATGTCTCTGCAATGGTGGCCTCCTCCTCCGACAAAATGATGGAATAGCTAAGGGCTGACCCCTCCTCACTATTCCGGGCTGAATCCCCGGATAAAGCTCAGCTCCTGACACTACCTCCAAGAATTGCGTGGTCTCTCCTCAAGACTGCGCTGCCCAAGCAAGTGCGTAATCCCTGCTGTAGATGCTATGGCTCCAACCTGAAAATCCAATGATAGAACTCCTCACCCGAGTAGGCACTCGAAGTCCCCTGGGGTTGAGGTTGGGATCTCCACTCGGAGACACCCGGTGTGCTAAACAACACTTGTAGACTTTGCTCAACAGCAAAAGCGTGCTCAATGTCAATAGAAAAAACAAAGATGCATAATCGAATGAGCAAATGAAGGGCCTCTCTCCCTCCTTATGCTTGGAGTGCCTTTCTCTCCCCTAGGCCCCACTAAAACTGCGCTGTCCCTCTTGGCCACACTGTCCATTCACCTCTGCGTTGCCTAGGACCCACGCTGCCCACGTTGTCACTATTCCCACGCAGTCACTTTGACCACTTGGGTCCCACGATGTTAATTAAAAGATGCTCAAGTGACTTTAGGAAGTGTTTTATTTCCGTAAGTGTGGGTTGAGTGTCTCCTGACCCACTTTATTTACTGACTCTATCTTTATAAAGTAAAATGGCCAAAAATTAATATTACCAATTAGTTGCTGCTAATTGGGAATATTACAGTCCTCCCCGCCAAAATGTTGCTTGTCCTCAAGCAACTGCAATGATGGATGCTACAAATTATTTTCACTCTCCTAAGTTGCATCCTCATCCGGTAAGTTCCTCCACCTTACCAAATACTCCCTCACTATCTTACCCCGCAACTGTCTCTCCCGGGTATCTATGATGGCCTTTGGCTGTAGCACCAAATGCCCCTCATCATATGTGGGTGAATGCTCCTCCGTTGCGGTCACCTGCTGTCCCAATGCCTTTTTCAGGCAAGATACATGGAAGATATTATGGATCTTGCTACCTGTGGGCAACTCCAACTCATATGCAACCTCCCTGATCCTGCATATCACCCTGTAGGGTCCATAGAAGTGGGGCTTGAGCTTCTCGGCCCCCTTCTACTTCAGTGTGGACTGCCGGTATGGCTGAAGTCGTAGGTAGACCAAGTCCCCTACTTCAAATTGCCTCTCAACCCGTCCTCTATCAGCATACGGTTTTTGCTGATTTTGTGCTGTAGCTAAATTGTCCTTGAGGGCCCGGAGTATATCCTGGCTCTCTTGGATCCAGTCTTTGGCCCTGGGGGCCTTACTAGCACCAAACATCACATCAGCAAAAGACAAAGCATGGTATCCATATAAAGCATAAAATGGAGACATACCAATGGACATGTGATACGTCGTGTTGTAGCAGTACTCCCCCAAGTGCAACCATCGTAACCATGCCTTCTGTTGCACTGTCATATAGTTTTGCAAGTAGCCCTCCAGCCACTTGTTCACTATCTTTGTCTGCCCATTCGTCTGGGGGTGGTAACTGGTGCTCAGAGTCAACTCTGTACCCACCAACCGAAAGAGCTCCTGCCAAAAGCCGCCCATGAAACGGCTATCCCGGTCATTGACAATGGTCTTTAGAAGACCATGCAACCTGAAAATATCCCTGAAAAACAACTCTGCGACCTGAGCTGCTGTGTACCGTGCTGATATGGCAAAGAAGTGTGTGTACTTTGTCAACCGATCAATGACTACAAAGATACAGTCCTTGCCCTGCACCGCGGGCAACCTTGTGATGAAATCCATTGATATGATCTCCCATTTCCCCTTTGGAATGGGAAGAGGCTGTAGTAACCCTACTGGATGGCTCATCTCCCCCTTGTTCCGTTGACACACTTCGCACTCCCTGACATGTCAGAGTATGTCCTCCTTGAGGCCCTTCCAAGAGAACCTCTCTCTGATGGTCCTATAAGTTTTGGTGAACCCCTGGTGGCTTGATAATGGTGAGTCATGTGAGGCATGCAACACCTTCTCCTTGAGCTGAGAACCCTCAATCAAGAAGATCCGATCTCTGAAGTATATCACCTCATCCATCACCCTGTACTTGTCATCTGTGACCTGTCCATCCAATATCTCACAGGCAAAACGGTCCTTGGAGTACTCCACCAACAACTGAGCCTTCCAATTTGTGTCTAAACTCATCAGGGACAATGCTGTTGGTCTGCGTGAGAGAGCATTAGCCACCACGTTGTTCTTCCCCTTGACATACTCGATGTCAAAATCGTATGCTTGGATCTTGCTGACCCACTTCTGCTGTCTCTCCTGCAACTGCTTCTGCTCTAAAAAGAACTGAAGGCTGTTGTGGTCAGTCCTCACCCTGAATCTGTTCCCCACCAAGTACTGTCAAAACTTGGCCAGTGCATGCATAATAGCTAGCATCTCGTTGTCGTATATGGGATACAACCTCTCATGCGGCAATATATTTCTGCTCTCGAAAGCTATGGGGTGGACTCCCTGCATCAAAACTGCGCTTACCCCCTCTCCTGATGCATCACACTCAAGGACGAAAGGCTGCGTGAAATCCGGCAACACAAGAACTGGGCAACTGCTCATCACCTCCTTGAGCCTGTCAAAGGCCCTTTGCGCTGTGTTTGTCCAACTGAATGCCCCCTCTTTTGTAAGATCTGTGAGGGGTGCTGCAAGTTGGGAAAATCCCTTGACGAACTTCCGGTAGTAGGTGCAGATGCCTATAAACCCCCGAAGTTCTGTCACGTTCTTCGGCTCTGGCCAATCTCGGATGGCCCTGATCTTCTCGTCGTGGACTCTCACTCCATCCACACCAATGATATGCCCTAGATTGAGCATCTCTGTCAATCCAAAATCGCACTTGGAGAGCTTAGCATAAAAATGCTGCTCCTCCAATATGCGCAACACAGCCTCAATGTGCTGCAAGTGCTCCTCCCATGTATGGCTGTATATCAAGATGTCGTCAAAGAATACCAGCACAAACTTCCTCAGTTGACCATGGAAGATGTGGTTCATGCAGGGCTGAAAGGTGGCTGGTGCATTGGTTAGCCCAAAGGGCATCACCAAGAACTCGAAGTGACCGTAGTGACATCTGAAAGCGGTCTTGGGAATATCTTGGTCCCTCACGCGAATCTGGTGGTACCCGGATCTCAAATCAATCTTCGAGAAGAATTTTGATCCCCTCAACTCATCCATCAACTCATCAATCTGTGGAATGGGGTATCGGTTCTTCATGGTCTTTTTGTTGAGAGCTCGATAGTCAATGCACATCCTCAGTGTGCCATCCTTCTTCTTCACCAGTACAACAGAAGAAGCAAATGGGCTGGTGCTAGGACGGATGTGCCCCAATGCTAAGAGCTCATGAATGGCCCTCTCAATCTCATCCCGGTAGGCCTTAGGATGCCTATAGGGTGTAGTGATCACAGCCTGGATGCCCTGCTCCAGCTCAATGGTGTGCTCAAACCCCCGATCTGGCAGTTGCCCTGGTGGTATATCTCCGAAAATCGTGGCATATCTGTCTAAGATAGACTGCACATCTGGGTGTACGACCTGCCTTGTAGACCTTGCCTCCGAAACACGCAGCTCCACTACACACTCTATATCTCCCTTCCGGAAGTCTGCCTCCATCCGGTGTGTTGAAACTGTTTGTGGCGGATAAGTGTGCATGCCTCGAATCATCTCGTGCTTCCCGGTCTACTTATCCGTCCACTCCATCTCCAAGGTCTCACAATCTGTGGTGACCTTCCCCAGTGTGATCAACCACTGCACTCCTAGTATCACGTTGGTGTCCGGAATGTCCACCACAAAGAAATGATCTGTTAGAGTGTAAGTCCCCATAGTCACTGCCAAGGCTGACACATGCCTGGCACAGTGCATGGTTCTGGCACCTGGAACCAGTACCAAAAACCCATCAAAGCTTTGTGTTGGTATGCTCTTCTGCTCTACTAAATATGCATCAATAAAATTGTGGGTAGCCCCACTGTCCACTAATACCGAAACACGTTGTCCCTGCATAGTACCTCGGATACGCAGTGTCAAGTATTTGAGAACCCCTCGCAAAGAAGCAAGGACTCCCCTAGTAGGTGCAAACGCTGCACCTTCCGCTCTTGGTGGTGGAGGTGGCGGATGATCTCCTCTTTGTACTGCACTGCTGCCTCCTGCCTCCATCTCCTCATACTCATCCTCTTCTCCGTCACTGTTAGAGAAAACCTCGATATAGTGTGCCTTCCCCACGACACAACGATGTCCTAGTGCACATGGCTCCTGGCATGTGAAGCATAGATTCTTCCGCCTCAGATCTCTCCTGGTCTCATCATCCAAAGGCCCTCTGATCTGGTTCCCCTTTGGAGGTAGAACCCTCATGTCCTTCCCCTTCGGCTGATATGCCGGTCTCTGGGGGAAATGAGCTCTGGTCTTGGGTGGGGCATCCTGCAAATCTCGGGTCATCCCAACTGTGTCATGAAGTGTAGTCGGCCTCGTCGATCTAACTAACCCCTGAAGAGGTTCTGCCAATCCATCGATGAACATGTAAATCATCCTGGCTGAAGACAAGTCAGGCACCATCACGGAGAGTCTCAAAAACTCATAAATGTATGTGTCCGGCTCCCGGTATGTTTGAGCTTAGTTAGCTCAACAAAGTGCTTCTCTGGATCCCTTTGATCAAACCGCTCTATCAGCCTCCGTGTAAACTCAACATATGCTGTCACCCCTGAGTGCCCAAGCATGGCCATCCCATGGAACCACCAATCATGGGCCTCACCCTCCAGGTGCAGTGTTGCCACCTTGATGGCCTCTGCCTCTGCCATCTGATTGAGTTGGAAGTAGATATCCAACTTCTCCACCCAAGCCTTTGCCAAACACTTGGAGGATCCATCAAATGTCGGCAGGTAGAATCTGCCCACTGTACGCTGTACATCCCCATCCTGTGTGTATCTGGCCCCTCTGTTCTGGTTGCGGGGTCTGCTGTCCTTCTTGAGCTGTACAAAGTCGTGGAAAGTGAGAGCCTCACCAAACTCTCGCCCGTAGGACTGATACTCGGCAAAATAATCCCCCACGTGAACCGGCTCTGGTTCCTGAGGTGCTCCTACCCTCGTGCCTGTAGCTAGAAATATGGGCATTGTGGAACGTGGGGGAGTCAGTGATGCCATCTGCTGCGTTGTGAGGTGCTCCTGCAAGTGATGGGATGTGCTGGACCCTTCTCCGGTGTGGAAACCCCTTGGGGTTTCAAGTTGTCTATGGTCTGCGTTGAACTTCTGTCCCATCTCCTCTATCCTTCTCGACAACTCCTACACAGACTTTAGGAGAAGTTCCCCGAACTCCTTCCCTTCATCCTTCTGCTCTGCCATGGGTTCTTCCTCTTCTGTATCCATTACCGGAATGCAATCACCTTCTCCAAAAGTGGCCTCAAGCTGCCTCTCTTGGTCCTTATACCTCCTTCCCCGGTAAGTGATGTATGGTTTTCCTGCGGGTGTCATAGACAATCTGCTCCACAGGCTGAGCCAAGTCTATGAGCTCTAATACCACTGTAATATTCCAAGTAGAAATAAACAGCAATATAAAGCAACATAAACATGAAACTACAACAAATAGAGAGACATCATACATAGAATGCAAAACATGGAGAACGCTGAGCCATTTTATTATATAACTGAAAGTGAAATGAGTACAAAGGTGATCAGAATGATGGCACCTTGGCTTGCACAAGGCAAGCTAGAGATACTCTCAGAAATACTCCCGGAATGGATGCTCTAGCAATGACTGCGTTATCTCCAAATTGCTGTTGCTGTTACTGCCGGACTGCTGCTGCTACTGGAATAAGCTGACTCTTTGGGGTTGTTCCCCTACTCAGAAAAATATGGGACTTTGGGAATGAGCCCCTCACTCAATACCCAGAAAACCCCAGAAAGGGTTTCCAAAATGGATGACCCCAGAAAATCACCTCCATAGAGAAATCACGCTGTCCCAGTGGAATACGCTGGCCTTGAAGATGTCTCTGCAAATGGTGGCCTCCTCGTCTCTGCAAATGGTGGCCTCCTCCTCTGACAAAATGATGAAATAGCTAAGGGCTGACCCCTCCTCACTATTCCGGGCTGAATCCCCGGATAAATCTCAGCTCCCAGCACTACCTCCTCCAAGAACTGCGTGGTCTCTCCTCAAGACTGCGTTGCCCAAGCAAGTGCGTAATCCCTGCTATAGATGCTATGGCTCCAACCTGAAAATCCAATGATAGAACTCGTCACCCGAGTAGGCACTCGAAGTCCCGCTGAGGTTGGGATCTCCGCTCGGAGACACCCGGTGTGCTAAACAACACTTGCAGACTTTTCTCAACAGCAAAAGCGTGCTCAATGTCAATAGACAAAACAAAGATGCATAATCGAATGAGCAAATGAAGGGCCTCTCTCCCTCTTTATGCTTGAAGTGCCTTTCTCTCCCCTAGGCCCCACCAAAACTATGCTGTCCCTCTTCGCCACGCTGTCCATTCACCTCTGTGCTACCTAGGACCCACGCTGCCCACGCTGCCACTATTCCCACGCAGTCAGTTCGACCCCTTGGGTCCCACGATGTTAATCAAAAGATGCTCAAGTGACTTTAGGAAGTGTTTTATTTCCCTAAGTGTGGGTTGAGTGTCTCCTAACCCACTTTATTTACTAACTTTAACTTTATAAAGTAAAATGGCCAAAAATTAATATTACCAATTAGCTGCTGCTAATTGGGAATATTACAACATTGCACAAATACGAAAATACACTTTGAACTGAGCTGCTACGAAGTACTTGAGAAAGAACAACCTGCTGGAAAAAACCAGAAACAACAGGAAACTGCTGTATGGCCTTTGGGCAGCCTATACAGTCTTCCTGTACGAAAATGCACATTATCGTTATGGACTGTTGCCCACTGCCTGAATTCACCTCTGCCTGAATCCCTGCTCTCCTCCTCTCTCAGTTGCTCAACTACTCAACTACCCAAGTTTGTTGAAAGACCTATCTTTATACTTTTAGATGAGAATCTATTTTTGAGATCTCCTAGTCTAAGGCATGCATGAGATACACTTTTAGACTCAACTGCTAAATATAAGAGGCTCACTTTTTTACTAAAGTGAATTACAATATAGAATTACCTTTTGAAAATACTTTAGAAAAATATCTCAAACCAATGTTACTTGGGAGCGAGAGCACCATTTTCAAAAGCTCCCGGTCCAGGAGCGTTTCGGGGAGCGTTTTTTTATAATATATATATATATATATATATATATATATATATATATATATATATATATTTTTCTTTTACATATATGTCAACAAAAGCATGTAGAATGATGAATTAGACATAAAAAACATAAAATCATAGATGGAACCATATAACATCAATCATCTAGAAGTTATAATCTTCATCAATCACGTCCACAAGTTAGAAACATACAACATATTAACTTGAGTCTCATGATTCATCAATCTTAAAGTTTCAAGCTTTCAGAATTCAATATATAACATTTATCATAATCGATTCATTGATCACCATAGTTGTACTTGTAAGCTAAGTGTAACCATTACAACAAAGAATATTAATCATGAAATGAAATGTTATAAAATGAAACGAAATGAAACAACTTTCAACTTTCATGAAGCATCATATTCATAATTCATAATGACTTATAGACTTATAACTGCCAACTTCAAAGTCTCAAACTTCAAACTTAAATTGTCATATTTTGTTTACAAAAAATATCTTCCATTAAATATGAAAGAGTCAAGTTTCAACAGTTATAAAACGTTAAAAACTACTAGAAAATAGAAAAGACTAGTAAACTGTAAATCTATTTTATCTATTGCTTGGCCTTTTGCCACGAGAAATGTCTAATTTATGAGTAGCTCATGGTAATGGTGGTCTTCCAGCAGTCTCCTCGCGAGAAGTACCATGACCATAACTAGAAGGCCCATGCCCTCCACGTGAGGATATAGGTGGAGGTTGCGTCAGCAAAGGAACAATAGTTGGAACTCGAACACTGGCACTGGCACTACTACCGGATGGTGGGTGTGGCGATGGCATGGCTGTTGTTGCTTCATCCTCATCTCTCAAAAGTTCTGCTTCCAATTCTTCCAGATGTATAGTGTTGTCCTCCAAATTATCGTCCTCTAGGTTGTTGTCCCAAACTTTATATGATAGATCCTCATAAGCCCGATCGCAATAATGACTCAACAACCTCAAGTTGTAGTGCACATAAACCAAGCTTTCTGCTCGGTTTTTGTTTAGTCTGTTTCTTCTCACATTATGGATGACGCTGTAGGTGCTCCAACACCTCTCTGCAGAAGAAGTATTTACAACCCGTGAGAGAGTTTTTTTTGCCAATTTTGGCAAAAGTCCCATGTTGCCATATGCTTCCCACCATGTGAGAGCATCAAATCTGTCTCTATCTTCCATTGCATGCAAAGAACCAAACAAACCAGTGCAACTAAAGTATCTGTCTAATTCAGGGCGTAGATTAGCACACTCCTCCCAGTCAGGGACCAACTTGTTTAATGCTTTCATATATCCCTCTTGTACCTTTGGATCTGTATGAGGTTTGATTCGAACCCCACCCCCAAGTGCAGGTTGGCCCAACCAAGATGGAGAGTAGTATTTTGGCATAAGGATATATGCCAAAGCATGTAGTGGAACATTAAGTTTATTCCACTGTGCACACACACACATTGTGAATCATTGAATACAAGTTTGGATCTTTTTCCTTAAAAACATCTTTTATTTGCCCCAACATGCTATCCATCTGCTCATACACCTCCCTAATCACTGATTTATTTGTATTTGCAAAGCGAATCATGCTATAAATGGGCTTGGTGAAATTCAAAATTTCCCTCACACGTGTCCAAAACAAAGAATCAAGAGCGGTCTCCTCCACCTGTTCAAACCTTTCCTGTCAACTGATGTTGTTGCCCTGTCCTTTAATACCTGCTAGTGTGGACTTGATACCATGGCAACCAATGACTCTCTTCCCTTCAAAAGGCGCCTGAAGGTGAGGTAATAGCTAGCAAATCTAGTCTTTGCTATCTTCAACAACTCCAATCTTGAGTGACTACGGAAAAGCCCATGGGTATTGCTATGATTTGTAATAAATATTTTCATTTTTTCCCTCTCTTGTACAAATCACTAAGCCATCTATATTGAGGTTGTTTGTTTTTAATTATATCATTGTTAATTTTGGACAACTAGGTCCAAACTCCATGTTGTGATGCTCAGATGAAGATGCCAATATTTTTATTGGATTCCTCTTTCGAAGAGGTGCAAGATCGATCTAAAGATCATCTTGATCCGATGAGCAAAACATTTATTTTGAAGTATTCAAAATATGTGTAGGTCGGCCTGAAATGAAATGTAGGCTTGAAGCCCGAGCAGTTGTGTCACACACCCTCACTGATGGATATAAATAGGTCAACGTTGGAGGTCATTTTCACTCATCCATCACATCTCATTCTCTCTCCTCATATGATTGGTTCGATCATCTATTGGAGTCTCTTCTTCACTCACGCGTGGGAAAAAGCAGCAGCTAGGGTTTCAGATTGTCTAGGGTTTCTAGCGCAGAAATTGACCAGTGTTGACTTTGGTCAATGCTTGGTCAAATTGACCCGAAACTCTCCCAAAACTTCGATCTCATCAATCCGCATTTTTTGGCACGAAAACTGAGGCTGGACGTTGACTTTGACTTGGTTGCGTTGACTTTCTTGCTGCTGCTGTTTGCGTTGACCGTTGACTGGAACAACATTGAATTTCGTTGACTGATCTGGCTGTCCATGAGGGTTGTTTGACACTTCTGGTTGGCTGACCATATTGAGACTTTGCTGGTTGAAGCATCCTGTTGACCGTCGTAATGCACCAATACACACATATATATTTTTGGCTTGTCTTTTGTCGATCTACTGGTATGTTCTATCTGCATTTTACTTTCTTGTTTATGTGATTGCTGACTGATATTGGGGATATAAAGTAAAGTTGCATCAAGCATAGAACATCTACAAAAATTTACATGGTATCAGAGCTGAGCTGAAGACAAAGCCCCAGTTTGTAGCAATCACCGAAGAAGAGCATGGGTATCTCAAACTATAATGGCTTTAAAGCTGATGACAAATTGACTGGGAAGGAAGACTTCCATGCCTGGAAGATGACATTGGATCTTATGTTGGAACACCAAGATGTCATGGACTATGTGCAGGGTAAAATCCAAGAGCCTCCATCCACTGCACCTGCTGCCACCAAGTCAAAGTATAAGAAGGGGGAAATCAAAGCAACGCTAATGATCAGGGACTCAATTCATAAGAGGCTCATTGTTTACATCTTTGAGCTGGGCACATTCAAGGAGATGTATGATAAGTTGGTCAACATGTTCAAGGCCAACAATGCAAATCAAGTCCTATTCTTCAAGAACCAATTGAAGAATCTAAAGAAAGGCAGGGATGAATCCGTTCAATCATATTTTCTGAAGCTGACCGAGATCAGGAATAATCTTCTGGCTACTGGGGAGACAATAGCTGACCGAGAGATTGTTCTCACTGCACTTGGATGTCTCTCATCCAAATGGCATGTATTCAACACTACCATTCTCAATAACAATGTCATACCTGACTTTGACGAAGTACTATCGAGATGTGTACAAGAAGATACAAGGATGAAGGAATATGAAAATGAAGGAAATGCTGCCTTCACTGCTCGTGCTAAAAAGAAGAACTTTGGTGGTCCGAGGAACAAAGGAAGAGCAGGGGCCCAAGGGAAGAAAGGTAAATGTTACACTTGTCACAAGCCTGGTCACTATGCTAGAGAATGCCCTTACAAGAAGGATTCTCCTGATGACGATGACAACAACAACAACCGGAGGAATGGCAATCAAAGGAACAACAGGTTCAAAGGAAAGAGGAAGGCTTCCTCTGGTGGAAATGGGCAACCCTATAAAAGGTCGAGAAATTCCAGGTATGAGGAATCAAATGTTGTTGATGATAAAAGAAATGAATTCATTCTCGTATCTTCCCTCTCTGCTGCATCTCCACCCGACACTATGGCTGTCTGGTTGATAGATAGTGGTGCCTCAAGGCACATCACTGGGTTCAAGGAAGCACTTTCTGATATGGTTGAGAAGGATACTAATCTGAAAATTATCCTTGGAGATAATGCCACATATCCGTGAAAGGGACAAGAGCATGACTCTCACTTATTAAATTCAGTCCTCACTTTGCAAGATATACTATATGTGCACGATTTGAAGAAAGAACCTTGTGTCTATTTAAGCCATGGAAGACAAAAGGTTTCAATGTGGCATTCATTCATTGATGGAAGGTGCGATATCACAGGAAGAAGAGTTTCAAAAGGAAGCTATCACGATTGGGTTTAGAGTTGATATACTCTACCTGGTTGGAGGAAGTCCACCGGGAGTGATGACATGTGATACTATCCGACAAAATGAACTATGGTACTGGAGGTTTGGACACCTTCACTACAAAGCCCTTCCCAAAGCAAGGAAGGTGGTGACAGGGATGCTCGAGTTCACAAATGATCATGAAGGTGCATGTCAGGGTTGTGCCGAAGGAAAGCGTACAAGGGGCCCTTTCCCCTCAAGTGTGACAAAGACATCTGATGTCTTGCAATTGGTACATTCTGATTTGTCTAGTATGCTGCCCGTGACATCCTTGGGAGGATGTTCTTATTATATGACATTCATAGATGACTTCTCTCGCAAAACTTGGATATACTTCTTGAAAAAGAAGGATGAGGCTTTCCTGTGGTTCTGTACCTTCAAAGCCTTGGTGGAAAATTCAACAGGGAAGAAGATCAAGATATTGAGGACTGATAATGGCACTGAATATGAGATGAATGAGTTCAAGAACTTTTGCAGAGAAGCTGGCATCAAGAGGGAGACCACAATTGTCTATACTCCTGAGCAGAATGGCGTTGCTGAAAGAAAGAACAGGACCATTGTGGAAGCTGCCCGTGCCATGCTATGTGACCAATGTCTACCGAAGTTTTTGTGGGGAGAAGCTACGAACACTGCCATGTACATACAAAACCGATGCCCGCATTCCGCTCTGGACTCCAAAACTCCCGAAGATGTTTTCTCTGGTAAGAAACTTGATGTCTCACATTTTAGAGTTTTTGGATGTCCTGTTTATTTTCCTTTACCGAAGGAGAAGAGGAGCAAGCTGGATGCTTCTAGGAAGAAGGGAATGTTTGTGGGCTACAACGAAACTTCGAAGGCCTATAGAGTCTATGTGCCTGGCCAAAGGGAAGTGGAGATATGCCATGATGTTACCTTTGACGAAGATGCTTCCCTGAGGAAAGTAATCAATCTTCCGAGATCTGAGGAAGATCATGAAGCAAGGGCTAGAAATCAAGAACCATAGGATGAGACGATGCCCGATGTTGACCCTACTGATCCACCTCCTTCAATGAGGAAGAGACCATCATGGCTCAGGGGGACACTCGAGAATGCCGAGAATCATATGGCCCCAAGGGGGACATTCCGTGAAAGCCAGAAGCCGAATAGATACCAAGGGTATCTAGCAGCCATGAGTACAATCGTACAATCTGAGCCTGGATCTTTTGAGGAAGCCGTAAAGCATCAAGTCTGGAAGGATGCTATGCACAAAGAATGAGTCCATTATGATAAATGATGTATGGGATGTGGTTCCAAGGCCGGAGGACAAAGCAGTTGTCACCTCGAAATGGATCTATAAGATCAAGCATGGATCTGATGGAAGTGCTGAAAAGTTCAAGGCAAGATTCGTTGCCCGTGGCTTCTCTCAAAAGGAAGGCGTAGACTATGATGACATATTTGCACCTGTGGCCCGATATACCACCATCCGATCTATAATAGCCCTTGCTACTATGCAAGGATGGAATCTTCATCAGATGGATGTGAAGACCGCATTTCTGCATGGTGCGATAAAGGAAGAGGTGTATGTGGAGCAACCTCTGGGTTTCGAAGTCCAGGATCGGGATACCCATGTCTGCAGGTTGAAGAAAGCCCTCTGTGGGTTGAAGCAAGCACCCAGAGCTTGGTACGAGAGGATAGATAGCTACCTGATGAAGCTGGGCTTCACTCATAGTAATGCTGATCCGAACCTTTACTTAAAGGTTGATAGAGAAAAGCCTCTCATTCTGGTGCTGTATGTGGACGACTTCTTCCTGATAGGTGCTGACCCTCTCATTCATTGGTGCAAGAGGGAGCTCGCTGCTGAGTTCGAGATGAAGGACCTAGGACTGATGCACTACTTCCTAGGCCTGGAGGTCTGACAGAGACATGGCGAGATTTTCCTTTCTCAAGGAAAATATATTGTGAAGCTTCTGGAAAGATTTTGTATGGTGGACTGTAAGTTTGTGTCGACACCGATGGAGCTCAACTTTAAGAAGTTGAGTGGCAGCGCTGCCGGGCCCGTGCTAGCAACTCCTACTAAGTATCGTCAACTCGTAGGGGCCCTGATGTTCTTAGTGAACACCCGTCCGGACGTATGTTTTGCAGTGAACACTTTGAGTCAACATATGGTTGAGCCTCATCACTTTCACTGGGTTGGTGCCAAGAATCTGTTGAGATATCTTCTGGGCACGATAAACCATTTGCTGAAATATACTGCCAGGAGCGTGACACTCCATGGATATACTGATGCTGATTGGGCTAGTAGTGTGGTGGATCGTAAGCACATCGGGATGCTGCTTCATACTTGGTTTTGCTTCGATATCATGGATGAGTAGGAAGCAGAAGTCGGTGGCTTTGAGCACCGCAGAGGCCAAATACATTGCAGCGAGTATGGCCTGTTGTGAAGCAGTTTGGTCGCGAAAGCTCTTCAGTGAGCTGTTCGGGCATGTGCTAGATACCACCGTGATACTCTGTGATAATCAGAGTGTGATTCGGTTGTCCGAGAATCCCGTGTTCTAGGATTGATTCAAGCATATTGATATCAGGTACCACTTTATCCGGGATATGGTATAGCGAGGCGTCGTAAGGCTCGATCATATAGGAACTGATGAGCAAGTCGCGGACATTCTCACAAAGCCCCTGGGGAAGGTCAAGTTCCTAACCTTTCGTGAGAATCTTGGTATCGTGGAACGACCTTATTCTGAGGGTCTTGTTGGACGATGAGCTCTGGGAGCTTTGGGGGGCTTTGGGGATAGCTTCTCGGAGCTATAAGCACACATGGGGCTAGGCTTGCTGAACCTTGTGGTGCTTCTGCCCCACCGTAATGATGACTGAGTTGGTTCACCTCTCATGATCTGTGCCCCGTATGCATCCTACCCATTTGAGTCCCGGACTCATGGGAAGTACCTCTCATTTGTCCAGTGAGGTGGGAAAAGCTAGAGACTAGTAGCAAACACTGATGGACGCATTAGAGATTGTCTTACTCTCTATGTCTAGGATGGCACGGTCCAACCACTTGATTTGGGATCAAGTCTAGTGAGGTTTCGGACCTCCTACTGACTTTGGGTCAAATAAACCAACTTCGGGTTGGTATGTGACTCTTTGAGTCCTATAGAGGTTTCAGACCTCTGGGTTGAATTTGTCAGCCGAGAATGATGTCTTTGTGACTGACCCACTTCTGTTCTGAAATAAAGAAGCCAACAAAGCAAGTTACAACGGGATGACGCACGATGTTTGGATGGCATAGGTGGATGGAGTTCTCCCTAGTTGAGAGGGAGTGTTAATTTTGGACAACTAGGTCCAAACTCCATGTTGTGATGCTCAGATGAAGATGCCAATATTTTTATTGGATTCCTCTTTCAGAGAGGTGCAAGATCGATCTAAAGATCATCTTGATCCGATGAGCAGAACATTTATTTTGAATTTATTCAAAATATGTGCAAGTCGGCCTGAAATGAAATGTAGGCTTGAGGCCCCAGCAGTTGTGTCACACACCCTCACTTATGGATATAGATAGGTCAACGTTGGAGGTCACTTTCACTCATCCATCACATCTCATTCTCTCTCCTCATCTGATTGGTTCGATCATCTATTGGAGTCTCTTCTCCACTCACACGTGGGAAAAAGCAGCAGCGAGGGTTTCCAACGCAGAAATTGACTAGCGTTGACCAAATTGACCAGAAACTCTCCCAAAACTTCGATCTCATCAGTCCGCATATTTTGGCACAAAAACTGAGCCTGGACGTTGAATTTGACTTGGCTGCGTTGACTTTCTTGCTGTTGCTGTTTGCGTTGACCATTGACTGGGACAATGTTGACTTTGGGTTGACTGATTTGGCTGTTCGTGAGGGTTCTGTGACACTTCTGGTTGGCTGACCATATTGAGACTTTGCTGGTTGAAGCATCCTGTTGACCGCCGTAATGCACCAATACACACATATATATTTTTGGCTTGTCTTTTGTCGATCTACTGGTATGCTTTATCTGCATTTTACTTTCTTGTTTACGTGATTGCTGACTGATATTGGGGATATAAAGTAAAGTTTCATCAAGCATAGAACATCTACAAAAATTTACAATCATGCATCAAAAGGTTCATTGTGTGAACCAAACACCCAGACCAAAATATGTTGGGGTATTTATCCTCAATAATTGCTCTCGTTGCCTTACAATTAGCAGCATTATTAGTGATGACTTGGACGACATTGTATGGTCCAATACGTTCAATTGTGTTAAGTAATGGTTCTGCAATGTTGATGCTGGTCTTGAACTTATCTGAATAATCATATGATGAAAGGAATATTGCACTACTAACAGACACAACAAGAACACTTATCAATGGCTTGCCTTTTACATTTGTCCATCCATCAGATACAATGGACACCCCATGCTCATTCCAAGAACTTGTCATTCTACTCAAAGAATGAGTTATTTTTGTTTTTTCATGATCAAGTCCCATGGTTCTAGCCTTGTCATACCCAGGGCTCTTGTATCCTTTGGGGGCATCATTAATGGCAGTTACCATTTCATGCCAATAAGGCGAGCGAAGAACATTGAATGGTACCCCACATGCATAGAGAAACTGATTTTTTTTTGAATCCACATCACTCAGACCCTTCGTCAAGGAAATCGGATATGGTTCTATGCCTTAAATAGATGTTTGGTCCAGCTGTGCCTCCATATCCACTGCCATGGGTGGAAGTTGATGGACTTCTTTGTCCATGCTGTGATGGCGCATAAGATTCAATGAAACCCTTAGATCTTTTAGATTTATATTGGGCTACCTCTTCTTCCCTTATGTATTTGGCTCTATCTGTTGCTGACACACTTACACAAATTTTGATTCCTATATTTTTATCTCCATCCCATGGCCTCTTCCCTCAAAGGTGCCTTCTGGCATGGGTGTATGAACCTATGTCTTGTGTATTGCAATGGGGGCATAAAAATTTAGTGGTTCCACCCTCTTTCCCTGCTTCAGGCCTTGTAACATATTTCCACAATGTTGTTTGGTCAATTTTAGTTGGTATCACTGTGGTCTCATTATCTTCACTCTCCCCTTCCTCCTCAACTTGGTACTCCTCTTTAGGATTTTCATCATATCCACTATAAGCCACTTCTTCATCCTCTTCTGGAATAGGCCTCTTTCATCTACTCTCCAACACCATAATAACAAAAAATGGAACCAACATGAACAAAATGCCAAGCCATATAGCCATGATGTTTCAAAATTCAAACTTTCAAGTTTTTAACCTGCAAAACAATGGAGTAAAGCCAAATGGGAATAGGAAAAAATGCAACATAGAAAAAAAATTCAATTTTTCATTTTTCAACAAATTAAAATGCAACATAGAAAAAAAAAATCCTTTTTTTCATTTTTCAACAAATTTAAATGCAACATAGAAAAAACGAATTCATTTTTTCATTTTTCAACAAATAAACATGCAACATAGAAAAAAAACAAATTTTCATGTTTGAACAAATTAAAAATGCACATAGCAAAAAAAAAATTTAGATTAGACTCTCCTACCTCTTTCAAGTTCGTCCTTCGATCCCAAGCTCTAACTCCAAAGTCGAAGCTCCTTTCTCACTTGCTCTCTCTTGCTCCCTTGCTCTCTTGCTCTCTTTCTCTCCTCTCCTCTCCTCTCTAGCTCTCTCTTCAAATGAAATAATAACAATGAGGGAGGGTCACTCCTTTTATTTTTTCCCCTCCCTCCCCTCCCCTCCCTTCTCTCCAAAAATCCGCCCTCCCTCTCAGTGCGCGGACGGCGTAAATTTGCCGAACGGGAGCGTTCAATGCTTCAGTAGCGTTTTTTTTAAGGAGGGAGCGCTCGGGGAGCGTTCGATCCCGAGCGCTCCATGAAACACTCCCGTTTTGGCAGCGCATTCAGGGAGCGTTTTTGGGAGCCCACTCCCTATGCGCTCCCAAAACGCTCCCGCTCGGAGCACATTTTGGGAGCGGGTTCGAGAGGGGGGGCGCTCCCCCGCAACCCTGTCTCAAACTACTGACATGTTCACATTGAACCTGTGCAGAAGTTCCTGTTTGAGCTATGTTTCTCAACAAAACCAGCAAGTAAAATCATCCAACAAAGAAAAAATGAGACTCCCCAAACTAAAAACCTCCATCAAATAATCCAATTCCAATAAGAGAAAGGGCTTCATGAAGATGCTTTCTCAAGTCGGTCCAAAAGGTCCAAGCAACCAGTAGTATGTCTCTATAATTATGATGAAAATTACGATGTGGAACCTCATACAATATGAGGTGTGACAGTGGGTATGTTAATATGTTCAAACTTCATTCAGTATTAGGGTGTCTCATGCCACCAAAAGTATTGCAGTGACTGTTCTGTTTACAATGGAAAGTTGATCCTTGCAGTCTAGCAGGAAGGGATAAGAACAATTTGAACCCCTTTCATAAGTTGTTTCCACTCTTGAAATGTCAGGTTTCTTTTGATGTGGAAGTAAATTCATATGGAAATTCTGTTCAATTTTCAAGGTAGTGTAATCGTCAAGCAATAAAGAGTTAATCTAGAGCTGAGTCCTTCTCTGTAATTTATATTCACATAACAAGAGCTTTCAGTGAATGTTATTTTGTTGTATTCTTTTGCATATAAGATATAATGAACTAAACTTCCATAGCCTTGTTTAAGTTAAGCCTTGTAAACAGGCTCATCCCTTGCAGGTCGGGAGCCCTTTTGAAATAATCCTACAAATTAAAAACTAATCATCATTTTGGTTTTATCAAATTAACTTAACAGGGGAAGCAAATTTTTTGGGAGGAGTTGCCCGATTAAAGAGTGTAACAGACTTTGATCCCGTGGCAGCAAAGAAACGCTTTTTTGAAATTTACCTCGAGAAGGTACCATGATCATTCTCCAGTAAGGTTTTGATGAGTTACATGTTTAACCTGAAAAAAAAGGTTAAACATGTAACTCATTTATGGATTTATTTATTTTCCATTTTCAACTATCTGTAGGATGACACAATGTGTTCATTGCAGTATGCTAGGCCAAATTCTGGACTGGGATACCCTGGGTCTTTGGACTTAATTCTGCAGGTATGTTTTTCAAGATTACTAACTAGGATTGACTGAAACAGAATGTCTAATGGCAATTTATATTAACTGCCGATCTCGTTACTACATTTCAAAGCTAAAGCTAAAATGTGTGTGTATCAGAAAGGAATTTCTCATCTTTTCTTCAGTGCTAAATGGGCCTAGAAAGATTTCTTGCAGTGCAAAAATGAGGGTCTGAAAGTTGCAGTCGCATCAAGTGCTGATCGAATAAAGGTTAATGCAAACTTGGCAGCTTCAGGTTTGCACCAATCAAAGTAAGTTTGTAGGAACCTTTTGATACAGATAAATAAAGCTATTTTAGTATGGCATTAGACATCACACTATACTTGGCTGCTTGAATTTCCTTTTTCTGAAAGTTGTAGCTGTCATCATTTTGAATAACAAGAGCTTGGAATATCTACTCATTTATGGATATTTGTATGGTGGTTATTCATATAGTGTTAGATGTTGATTTTTCAAGTGCAATAGATACAAGCATTAATTTCTGAAATACTGATAATTACTTCTAATGATGTAGATATTCTTTTAGCACTTTGTAATGTCCCTTCCTAATTATTTTCCTAATGTTTGAGGAATTAATTTTGCAATTTTGATTAATAATAACCCAAGGCTGTTTTGTGAAGGAATGTTAAATTTAGATAATCATGGCGTTGTATGCTTGATACACTTTTACTTCAATCTTTCTTAAGCCCAATACAAAATAGCAATCACATAAACTTGAAAGTAAAACGCTGATAGAACACAATAATATATCGATAGAAGACAAGCCAAATATAGATCAGATTTACAATTCCTTTTATCCAGCAAAGATATGAGATATTGTGGCGTTACGGCGGTCAGCAGGATGCTTCAACCAACAAAGTCTTTCTCGGTCAGCCAACACTTTCATGTGTCACACCCACAGCCCTCAAAGACAGCTCGTCACAAGTCAACACAAGTCAAACTAGGGGCAGCGCAGAAAAATCAACGCAGGCAGCTTCAGAAAAGTCAACGCAACAAACTAAGGCTTCGGTCAAACAGCCCGGAATTCCTCGATTTTAGTGCCCAGCTGTACGACCTCCTAAAATCGGAATTTCTGCAGAAGATTGAGGTCAAATGACCAAGCGTTGACCACGGTCAACGTTGGTCAACACTGCAGCAGAAAAGCCCTAAATAGATCAGCGCAAAAAACAGCAGCTTCGCTCCACCATGTGAGGGAAAAAGGCCTCCAAAGGCTATCAAACCAATCAGATCACAATGAGAGAATGTGTGATGAGTTGATGAAAAAATGACCTCCAAGTCTCTCCAATTTATGTCCACCAATGAGGGCGTGTGACACATCTCTTAGGCACGTGGGATAAATCTGGCCGACCTTGCACATGTGGAAAATAAATTCAAAATCAATGTTCTGCTCATCCGATCAAGATGATCTTTAGATCAATCTTGCACCTCTCCGAAAGAGGAATCCAAAAAAACTACGATCATCATCGTATGAGCAGTGCAACATGGAGTTTGGACCTAGTTGCCCAAAATTAACACTCCCTCTCAAGTAGGGATAACTCCATCTGTCCACAAGTGCCATCCATCATGTACCAAACCAAACATCGTGTGTCATCCTGCCGTAACTTGCTTTGCTGGCTCTTTATTTCAGAACAAAAGGTGAGTCACAAAGACATCACACATAGCTGACCCGAAGTCAGCTTAGAGGTAAAAACCTCTCTCGGACTCAAAAGAGTCTCATACTAATCCGAAGTTAGTTTACTAACCCGAAGTCAATTTAGAGGATAAAACCTCATCATACTTGATTCCAAATCAAGGTGTTGGACACGTGTCATCCCAGACATAGAGAGTACAACAATCTCCGATGCATCCACCGGTCTTGCTATGGTCTCTATCCACATTTCCCACCTCATTGGCCAAATGAGAGGTACTTCCCATGAGTCTGAAACTCCATGGGTAGGATGCATGCGGGCCTGGTCAGTGAACCAACTCAATATCCTGCTTGGTGAAATGCCGAAGCACCACAAGGTTCGACAAGCCTAGCCCCGTGAGTGCTTATAGCTCCAAGAAGCTATCCCCAAGCCCCCTGGAGCTCCCAAAGCTCATAGTCCAACTCAAGCAGGACCCTCAGAATAGGGTCTTTCCACGATTCCAAGCTTCTCACGGAAGGTTAGGAACTTGACCTTCCCCAGGGGCTTCGTGAGCATATCCGCAACCTGCTCATCAGTTCCTATATGATTGAGCCTTACGGCGCCTCGTTGTACCATATCCCGGATAAAGTGGTACCTGATATCAATATCCTTGGAACACGGGATTCTCAGAAAGACGAATCCCACTCTAGTAATCACAAAGGATAACAATGGTATCTAGCACATGCCCGAACAACTCACTGAAGAGCTTTCGCAACCAAACGACTTCACAACAGGCCATACTCGCTGCAATGTATTCGGCCTCAGCGGTGCTCAAAGCCACCGACTTCTACTTCCTGCTCATCCAAGATATCGAAGGAGAACCCAAGGTGAAGCAACATCCAGATGTGCTCTTGCGATCCACCACATTGCCAGCCCAATCGGCATCAGTATATCCATGGAGTCTCAAACTCCTGACAACGTATCTCAGCCCATGGTTGATTGTGCCCCGAAGATATCTCAACAGATTCTTGGCACTAATCCAGTGAATGTGATGAGGTTCAACCATATGTTGACTCAAAGTGTTCACTGCAAAACATACGTCTGGACGGCAGTTCACTAAGAACATCAGGGTCCCTACGAGTTGTCGATACTTGGTAGGATTTGCAAGCATGGGCCCAACACGTTTCCACTCAACTTCTTAAAATTGAGTTCCATCGGTGTCGACACAGAGTTATAGTCCACCATACCAAATCTCTCCAGCAGCTTCACGACATATTTTCCTTGAGAAGGGAAAATCCCGCCTGGCCTCTGCCAGACCTCCAAGCCTAGGAAGTAGTGCATCAGTCCTAGATCTTTCATCTCAATCTCGGAAGCTAGCTCCCTCTTACACCGATGAATGAGAGGGTCAACACCTGTTAGAAAGAGATCGTCCACATAGAGAATTAGAATGAGAGGCCTTTCTCTATCAACCTAAAATAAAGGTTTGGATCAACATTACTTCGAGTGAAGCCTAGCTTCATCAAGTAGCTATCTATCTCTCATACCAAGCCCTGGGGGCTTGCTTCAACCCATAGAGGGATTTCTTCAACCTGCATACATAAGTGTCTTTATCTTGGACTTCGAACCCTAGAGGTTGCTCCACATAAACCTCTTCTTTTATTGAACCATGCAGAAAGGCAGTTTTCACATCCATCTGATGGAGACTCCATCATTGCGTTGCAGCAAGGGCAATGATAGATCGGATGGTGGTATAGCGGGCGACACGTGCAAATATATCATCATAATCTATGCCTTCTTTTTGAGAGAAGCCTTGGGCAACAAATTTTGCCTTGTACTTTTCAGCACTACCCTCAGCTCCATGCTTGATCTTGAAGAGCCATTTCGAGGTGACAACAGATTTGTCCTCCGATCTTGGGACCACTTCCCAGACATCATTCTTCATAATGGACTCATATTCTTCGTGCATGGCATCCTTCCAAACTTGATGTTTTACGGCTTCAAATGTTCCAGGCTCAGATTGTACTATTGTACTCATGGCTGCTAGATACCCTTGGTATCTCTTCGGCTTCTTGCTTTCACGGAATGTCCTCCTTGGGGCAATATGTCTCCCGACATCTTCGAGAGTATCCCTAAGCCATGAGGATCTTCTCTTATTTGAAGGAGGTGGATCAATGGGATCCATAGGTCCTTCAACATCGGGCATCAGGTCATCCTTCGGCTCTTCCAACTTCCCTCCTTCATCTTCTTTGTCTTCCTTGGAGTTAGGAAGATTTCTTACTTTCTTGAGGGCAACATCTTCATCGAAGGTGACATCGTGGCATATCTCCACTTCTCTTTGACCAGGAACATAGATTCTATATGCCTTCGAAGTTTCACTGTAGCCCACAAACATTCCCTTCTTTCCAGAAGCATCCAACTTGCTTCTCTTTTATTTCGGCACAGGAAAGTAAACAGGACAACCAAAAACTCTAAAATGAGAAACATCAGGTTTCTTACCAGAGAAGACTTCTTCGGGAGTCTTGGAGTCCAATGCGGAATGCAGGCATCTATTTTGAACAAACACAACAGTGTTCGCAGCTTCTCCCCATAGAAACTTCAGAAGACTTTGGTCATATAGCATGGCATGGGCAACTTCTACAATGGTCCTGTTCTTTCTTTTAGCAACACCATTTTGCTCAGGAGTATACACAGTTGTGGTCTCCCTCTTAACACCAACTTCCCTGCAAAAGTCGTTGAATTCACTTGACTCATACTTGGTCCCATTGTCGGTCCTCAAAATTTTGATTCTCTTCTCGGTTTGATTTTCCACCAAGGCTTTGAAGGTACAAAACCATTTGAATGCTTCGTCCTTCTTCTTCAAAAATATATCCAGGTCTTACTAGAGAAGTCATTTGTAAAAGTCATGTAATAGGAACATCCTCCCAAGGATGTCACAGGCAGTATACCAGATAAGTTAGAATGTATCAACTGCAAGATATCAGTTGTCTTTGTGACACTTGAGGGGAATGGTCCCCTTGTATGCATCCCTTTAGCACAACCTTGACATATACCTTCATGATCATCTCTCAATTCGGGCATCCCTGTCACCACCTTCCTTGCTTCGGGAAAGTAAACAGGACAACCAAAAACTCTAAAATGAGAAACATCAGGTTTCTTACCAGAGAAGATTTCTTCGGGAGTCTTGGAGTCCAATGCGGAATGCGAGCATCTATTTTGAACAAACACAGCAGTGTTCCCAGCTTCTCCCCATAGAAACTTCAGAAGACTTTGGTCATATAGCATGGCATGGGCAACTTCCACAATGGTCCTGTTCTTTCTTTTAGCAACACCATTTTGCTCATGAGTATACACAGTTGTGGTCTCCCTCTTAACACCAACTTCCCTGCAAAAGTCGTTGAATTCATTTGACTCATACTTGGTCCCATTGTCGGTCCTCAAAATTTTGATTCTCTTCTCGGTTTGATTTTCCACCAAGGCTTTGAAGGTACAAAACCATTTGAATGCTTCGTCCTTCTTCTTCAAAAATATATCTAGGTCTTACTAGAGAAGTCATCTGTAAAAGTCATGTAATAGGAACATCCTCCCAAGGATGTCACAGGCAGTATACCAGATAAGTCAGAATGTATCAACTGCAAGATATCAGTTGTCTTTGTGACACTTGAGGGGAATGGTCCCCTTGTATGCGTCCCTTTAGCACAACCTTGACATATACCTTCATGATCATCTCTCAATTTGGGCATCCCTGTCACCACCTTCCTTGCTTCGGGAAGGGCTTTGTAATGAAGGTGTGCAAACCTCCGGTGCCATAACTCTAGAGCTTCCTTGAAGTTCTTCTTCCAGATAAGTATCCTTCTCAACCAAATCAGAAAGGGCTTCTTTATAACCAGTACATCAATCAAAGTCAAACTTGACTTGATAAACTTTTGACTTTAAGAAAGTGGATGGTCTGCAATTCAAGACACATAATGTCTTCTGAAGTTGCTATCATGAACTGCTGTTGATAAGGGTTCTTAGCACACTTCTGAGATAGAGTTAGGGTGTTATAGTGACCCTTATATAGCTCTAAGACATAGAGATTCTTAGTACCCTTTCAATGCAACCCAGCCTTACAACGCTGCCCAAACTGATAATGCAGTCCAACCTTACAATGCTGCCCAAACTGATAACCTTCCAATGCTGCCTTCTAGCATCATCACAAATCTTAATGAATAGATCTGATGTAGAATGGAGTGCGACCTGCATAGAATACTTTGATTCAGCCTTGCTACCCTTAGGCTATATGCGGTTAGCTGAGGGTTGATTGCGGCAAGGATAAATGACCCAAAACAGGATTGTTGGATACTCAAAATAACCCTCGACTGTGATGCTATAGAGCTCTGCCCTACGGCCCATTGATCTGAGATGATAGACTATAAAAGGCACACCCAACTTACCTCTGTTACAACATCCTGAAGTGGCCAGAGATCTGCGGCCTTAATCATTATGAAACAGTCCTTAAAATTCCTCAACGCTGACCCAAATATATGTTGCCTTCCTTCGCTAGACCTTCGTATTTAAGAGAAGACAATCTTCTCCTCAAACCCACGCTGGAAGCTTTCTAGCCACAGATCCACAACCCTATTTGACGAATCTTGATCTAGGTGACAGACTTCACTAACCATTACTGTTTATCATGACTAGATGACCTCTCCAGAGCTCAGACAATAGAATGCTGAAAGATTGTTTCAGGATTGCGGTATTGTATTTTTACAGCAATACATCAATGCTCCTTACTGATTTTCAAATCAAATCAGCACTAGGCCTCTTGATTGATTAGGCCAGTCTTCAACAGGATTGATGAACTCATATCATGATTAGATGCCTTTACTCCACCAAGCAAAAGGATAGAAGTTCTTATTCTGGCTTGCAAGATTCTTATATGCAATCTTAACTTATACAAGATCATCCAGAGAAAAACATCTTCTACGTTATTTCTCATGCTAGCTACATACCTGATGGTTCATTCCTTCGTAGCAGAATGCTTCTCAACTGTATTACATTCTTCCTTGCTTGGGCTTGTCCTCACCTGCGCTCTCATACCATGTTAAATTTATATAACCATGGTTTTCTATGCTTGATGCACTTTCACTTCAACCTTTCTTAAGCCCAATACAAAATAGCAATCACATAAACTTGAAAGTAAAATGCTGATAGAACAAAATAATAGATCAATAGAAGACAAGCCAAATATAGATCAGATTTACAATTCCTTTTGTCCAACAAAGATATGAGATATTGTGAAGTTACGACGGTCAGTAGGATGCTTCAACCAGCAAAGTCTTTCTCAGTCAGCCAACACTTTCATGTGTCACACCCACAGTCCTCAAAGACAACTCATTACAAGTTAACGCAAGTCAAACTAGGGACAATGCAGAAAAATCAACGCAGACAACTTTAGAAAAGTCAATGCAGCAAACTAGGGCTTCGGTCAAACAGCCCAGAATTCCTCAATTTTAGTGCCCAGCTGTACGGCCTCCTAAAATCAAAATTTTTGCTGAAAATTGAGGTCAAACGACGAAGGGTTGACCACGGTCAACACTGCAGCAGAAAAGCCCTAAACAGATCAGCACAGAAAATAGTAGCTTCGCTCCACCGTGTGAGGGAAAAAGGCCTCCAAAGGCTATCGAACCAATCAGATCACAATGAGAGAATGTGTGATGAGTTGATGAGAAAATGACCTCCAAGTCTCTCCAATTTATGTCCATCAACGAGGGTGTGTGACACATCTCTTAGGCATGTGGGATAAATCTGGGCGACCTTGCACATGTGGAAAATAAATTCAAAATCAATGTTCTGCTCATTCAATCAAGATGATCTTTAGATTAATCTTGCACCTCTCCAAAAGTGGAATCCAACAAAAATATGACCATCGTCATATGAGCAGTGCAACATGGAGTTTGGACCTAGTTGCCCAAAATTAACAAGGAAACATAGGAAAATAGTGTAAATGAGGGATAGGAGTGATGGGAAGGGATTAGGGAGGTGTATGACAGGTGGAGGAAAGGTGAGTGAGCTTTAAAATTAGGGTTATACTCAGCAATTTGCCAATGAGATTGTGAAACTAAGCAAATACAACCAAAACCCTAGAAGAGGGAATTTCTCTTTCCAAGCATGAAACAAAGTCAAAAGAGGTAATTTAAGGGCCCACTTACTTGTATCTGATACACTAGAACTTGTTGTTAATGAAGAATCCCTCTGCAATGAAGTTTTGTGCCTCCTAAATGATGGCAGGTAGGGTGCAGGCGCTAAGGAGAGTTGTTCACTCTTCTCTCTGTAATTTCTTTCACCAAGGGAGTCTCCTTCAAAGTCTTGTTTCCATTTCATTTATCAAATTCGTGGAATTTGATTAATGAAATAAATGATAGATTAAAAGCTCTTCAATAAAATGTTAATCCTTGCAACAATATTGCAAAGCCCTTTTAACTATGAAATCGCCCTTGAAATCGTATCAGTGCCTTTCGGCCTTCCAAATATCATAACACAATATGCCTTTTAATAGTTCAAACTCGTTGGAATCAATATCCAACCTTCAGAACTTTACACAAAATGTAATGTTTGCAAATGTGTCCAAATAACAATTAAAGCTTCGCCGGTCCCACGTACGTTAGACGTTAAGAGGAATACCATTACACACACTTGGCACTTACCTCGACTTAACAACCATGCAACTTCCAACGCGTCCGCCCTTTGATCTTCCACAAAAACGATCCGATGGAATTTGCGTTATTTCACGAACAGAGCTTTATCACCCAGAAGCTACGCGAAATAAGTGGTATTGCGATGGTGAGGTCTCATGATATGATTGACTCGCGTTGCTAAAGGTGAATACCGCCTTGGACCCAAATGCCGCGCGATACCGCTAGTATTCTCCTCCAAAACCGCTCAGCTTCCAATGAATTTGTAAGGTGTTCAACTCAGAATCCCCATTGCGGTTTTAACTCGCTTCCTTCAAATTCGTTTCACCGCCGTGATGCTATGTATTGGCTCGACTAGTATTGATTTAACAAACAGAGGTATCAACGATCATGATTCCTCGACAGGTATTGAAGCCACCTGCGTTCTTCATCGAGAGAGCTGAAACTCACCTATGCCTATCGAATCCCTTACACAGGATTAAGATGCACGCAGTTCATGAACAGAGAGCGTGGATTCAAACGGTTTCGACTCACCACAAACATGAGTCACACTACCCTCCCTTTCTTCTGCTGTAGCCAACGGATATGGTCGATTTAGCCGATTTCACAAAGCGATTGGATTTGATGCATACGGACCTTCATGCAATGTTTATACAAACAGAGACTTACTATGGTTTCGCTCTTCCAACAGAGCCCAACTATTTGACTTCCCTTGACTCTTCTACACAGAAATTATACACTCAATTCACACACCGAGGACATGGGTTCAATACATCCAGAGAGTAAATAGGAGATTTTCACACAGAAACTGAATTCTTCAATTTTATGCTCAGGATTCCCGAAATCGAAGGAATGAATCCTTTGGGAATTTTCCAATAACACACAGATATCAACAAGTCCACAATTTTATTAAAAACAGAGAGAAAAACCTCTCGACTCAGTCTTCTATTGCAAAATCCCCCCTTTTCTCTATATCAGGGGTTACCTTATAAATCTTTACATGACTGTTCGGTTCCTTCTTGAGGACCGGTTTATTCTTATTCAAAATAAAAGCCTAATTACATAATATTGCTCTAATTCTATCAACAGAAACTAAATAGACTGACACGAATCAACTATTCGACTTCTTCAGTTATTGAACTAACCCCAGTAGATGTTCTATGTACAGAGATGTACCAAGGTATTTGGACACCTTTGCTGCATCGCTTCTTGCATACTTAACCCACCTTAGTCACAACATGTGGACAATTTTTCACATTGTCACCGGGAATCCAATGCTCCCTCGCATCGACTCTCGGGGTACTTCTTCATGGCTCCTGCCGACACTCTTGGTTTAATCCCCATGCCCATAACATAACTCAAGATCCAAGTAGCATCTTCATCTGGCTGGTCCTTCCATTTGATCAAATATTGGAAATATTCTTGCCCTCTGGTTCTCTTAAACACCCTTTTGTCCAAGATCTTATTTGGTTGTAATGGCTGTGCTGGAGGTAACTTTTTTACCCACTCAATCTTTTCTTTATTTGCTGGTCCTTCATCTGTGCCACCATCTTCATACCTGTACAAATCTGCAACATTAAATATTGGAGATATCCCAACATCAGGTGGTAATTCAATTTCGTAAGCATTAACAGAAAATTTTCTCAATATCTTGCATGGTCCTATCTTTTTGAACTTCAGCTTGTTATACTACTTCTTTGGAAATCTTTCTTTCCTCAAGTGTGCCAAGACCAAATCACCAGCTTCAAAATTAACTTCTCTTCTGCTCAAATCTGCTCTGCCTTTATACTTTATGCTGCTGCCTTGTAGCTACTGTTTTACCTGCTCATGTATTGCTTGAATCTCTGAAGCAAATTCCTCTCCATCACCACTCTTCAACTCTCCCTTTCCCAAGTTTCTCAATTTAGATACTCCTCTGGGGTGCATTCCATAAACTATATGGAATGGACTCTGTCCTGTACTTCTGTTAGGTGAATCATTGTATGTGTACTCTGCTTGTGGTAAAATGTGATCCCACTGCTTAGGATGTTCTCCTGCAAGACTTCTCAAAAGATTACCCAAACTGCTATTCACTACTTCAGTTTGTCCATCAGTCTGAGGGTGATATGCTGAGCTGAAGCTCAGATTAGTACCAAGCTTCTTCCACAATGTTCTCCAAAAATGACCAACAAATCTGGTATCTCTATCAGAAACAATACTCTTAGGCAACCCATGCAATCTAACAAATTCTTTGAAAAATAAATTGGCAACATGAGTGGCATCACTGGTTTTATAACATGGAATAAAATGTGCTATCTTTGAAAATCTGTCAACTACAACAAAAATTGTGTCATTTCCCCTCTGTGTCTTAGGCAATCCTAAAACAAAATCCATACTTACCATATCCCAAGGTCTGTCTGGAATAGGCAATGGAATGTACAACCCCACATTCTGGCTTCTCCCCTTTGCATATTGACAGACTTTGCAATTCTTCACAAATTTTTCCACTTCAGATCTCATCCTTGGCCAATAATAAAAATGACTCAGCTGCTCATAAGTTTTATCAGTACCAAAATGTCCAGCAAGTCCACCACTATGCTTCTATCTGATTAAATTCTCCCTCATGAAACAATTTGGTATACACAATTGATTTCTTCTGAATAATAAACCCTCTTGCAAGAAATAATCCAACCACCGACTCCTATCTGTCAAAACAGGGTTACAGCATGCTTCAAATGCTTCTTTGAAATCTGAATCTGTCTTATAGAGTTCTTTAAGGAAATCAAAGCCTACCACTTCAAATTGGGTTTCTTGAACAAGCATGCTTTTCCTATTCAAAGCATCAACCACCTTATTTTCTTGGCCACAAATATGCTTCAAAACAAAATTAAAACTCTGGAGATATTCAACCCATTTGGCATGTTTGTGATTCAATTTGGGCTGCTGCATAATATATTGTAAAGCATGGTTATCTGAGTATAGCACAAATTCTTTAGACATTAAATAATGTCTCCACTTCTTCAATGACTGCACAATTGCATAAAATTCCTTTTCATAAGAAGAGTATTTCCTTCTTGTCTCATTCAGCTTCTCACTGAAGTATGCTATAGGCCTATCATCTTGACTCAACACAGCTCCAATAGGTTCCCCACTGGCATCACACTTCACTTGAAATGGCTTGTTAAAATCAAACAAAATTAAAACAGGTTTCTCAGTTATTTTCTATTTCAAAAGCTGAAAATTCTTTTCAGCTTCAGTAGTCCAATTGAACGGCTGTTTGTCCTTCTTTATAGTTTCAATGATAGGTGCATTAATCTTGCTAAAATTCCTTATGAATTTTTTGTAAAAACTAGCAAGTCCATGGAAACTTCTTACTTCAAAAACACTTTTTGGTGAAGGCCACTCCACAATTGCTTTGACCTTTTCTGGGTCCATCTTTAATCCTGCAGCAGAAATAACAAAACCCATATATACCAGTGCTTCTTTCATGAATGAACACTTCTTTAAATTTATCAGCAACTTCTCTTGATGTAATTTCTTCAAGACATAATTAAGATGCCTTAAATGTTCTTCCTTTGTTTTGCTGTAAATTAGTATGTCATCCAGATATACTACTGCAAATTTACCAATAAATTCCCTTAACACTTCATTCATGAGCCTCATAAAAGTACTAGGTGCATTTGATAACCCGAAAGGCATTACCAACCACTCATACAATCCTTCATTTGTTTTAAAGGCTGTTTTCCATTCATCACCTTCCTTTATCCTAATCTGATGATATCCACTTTTCAAATCTAATTTTGAAAAATATCTTGCTCCACTCAAACTGTCCATTAAATCTTCAATTCTAGGCAAAGGAAATCTATACCTGATTGTTATCTTGTTGATTGCTCTTGAATCAGTGCACATTCTCCAACCTCCATCTTTCTTTGGGCTCAACACTGTGGGTACTACACACAGACTCAAGCTTTCCCTGATCAAGCCTTTGTCAACCAATTCCTGCACTTGCTTTCTGATTTCTTCATTCTCTGTGGGAGTCATTCAGTAGACTGCTTTGTTTGGAAGATTTGATCCTGGAATCAAATCTATCTGATGGCTGATTTTTCTTACAGGTGGTAATTCATCAGGGAAATCATCCACCACAATATCACAATAATTGTCCAGCATTTCTTGAATTTCAATTGGCAAATCAGAAATTTTTGTAGAAGTAAGCACTACTTTAGGTTTGCAAACTAAAGCAAAATTTACCTCTTCCTCTTCAATCCGCTGTAAGTACTCTTTCCCACTTAGCAATAAAGTCTTTGGATCAGACTTTCTGCTTGATGGTTCTCCTTCCTCCATAGGTATCAATGTTTGATGCACTCCATCCTTGAAAAACTTATAAGTGTTCTTCTTACAATCATGTACTGCTGCTCTGTCATACTGCCAAGGTTTGCCCAACAGTATGTGACACACATCCATAGGCATCACATCACAAATGATCTTGTCCTTGTAGCTGCCCATCTGCAATTCTATTTCACATTTCTCCTTCACAATTAGCTGGTGTCCTTCATGAAGCCATGACACCTTGTAGGGTGTTGGATGTTCCCTTGTCTTCAATTTTAGTTTCTCTATCACCTCTGTAGAGACCAAATTGTCTGTGCTGCCACTATCAATGACCAATTGACAGCATTTCCCTTGGACTTTGCACACACTCCTGAACAAAGTCTTCCTCTGTGCTGGTTCAACAACTTCCTTTGTTTGCTTCAACAAAACCTTATTGACCACCAAAGATTCTCCTTTCTCTGGCAGAATTTCTTCCTTTGTTTCAGACAACCCTGCTGCTTCTTCTCCAGTCTGAGCAACAATTGCATTTCTCTGACTTGTACCCATATTCTCTGGGCATTCATATTGTTTATGTCCCAATTGGTTACATCTATAACACCTCACTTCCCTCCCTCTATTTCTGCCTCCTCTTCCTCTGTAGGAACTCCTTCTGCCCCTTGCATCACCTTCTGTGGATGCATGCTGAGGTGAGTTGCTGCTAGCTCCATCTCTTGGTGCTGTAGACCTTCCTCTACCACCCTGACTTCCCTTTCCCCAAAAAGTACCTCTTCCTTTGGCAGACTGCTTTCTCAGGAGCTTCTCTTCAGCTTTCAAGGCCATTTGATAACCCTCTTCTACTGTCTTAGGAGACAAAATACCTATCTCATCCTGGATCTCCAACTTGAGACCATTTACATACTTGGCAACCTTCTTTGCTGTGTCCTGGATTTGTCCAGCACTTATACTTACTTTATAAAACTCTTCTGTGTATTCTTTCAATGTCATCAACCTCTGTCTAAGATTCTGCATTTGTCTAAATAATGTAAGCTGATAATCACTAGGCAAAAACTTACCTTTCAGCTTTGCCACCATTATGTTCCAATTCTTGATTGGTTGTTTACTAGCTTTCCTTCTCTCTGCTTGCACTCCATCCCACCAAAATGCTGCATGTCCCTTCAACCTTGTCACTGCAAATTTGACTCTTTTGTCTTCACCCATGTCTTCATAATCAAAACATTTATTCATCTCATTGATCTAGTCTATCAATTCTTCTGGATTCAATCCTCCTGCAAAGCTTGACACTTCAAGTCTAGGCTTGGATGTAGACCCCAGAACTGATTTAAGGAGTCTCATCTCAGGAGTAATCTCAACATTCTCTCTTGCCTCTTCTTCAGTTTCAGGTTCACTGACATCCTCAGGATCTCTTGGGTGTCCTAATTCAATTGCTTCCAATCTGGCTTGGAACTGTTGCATGGTCTCCAATACTTCTGCATTAGCAACTGGCCTACCTCTTCTTCTACTAGCAGCACCTCTAGCGATTCGGACAGCCATGCTGGAGTTCTTCTTCTGGTTTTTGGAAGCCGGCTCAACCTCTACAAAAATGTCTTGAAATCTACTCTGATACCACAAATGATGACAGGTAGGGTGCAGGCGCTAAGGAGAGCTGTTCACTCTTCTCTCTGTAATTTCTTTCACCAAGGGAGTCTCCTTCAAAGTCTTGTTTCCATTTCATTTATTAAATTCGTGGAATTTGATTAATGAAATAAATGATAGATTAAAAGCTCTTCAATAAAATGTTAATCCTTGCAACAATATTGCAAAGCCCTTTTAACTATGAAATCTCCCTTGAAATCATATCAGTGCCTTTCGGCCTTCCAAATATCATAACACAATATGCCTTTTAATAGTTCAAACTCGTTGGAATTAATATCCAACCTTCAGAACTTTACACAAAATGTAATGTTTGCAAATGTGTACAAATAAAAATTAAAGCTCCGCCGGTCCCACGTACGTTAGGCGTTAAGAGGAATACCATTACACACACTTGGCACTTACCTCGACTTAACAACCATGCAACTTCCAACGCGTCCGCCCTTTGATCTTCCACAAAAACGATCCGATGGAATTCACGTTATTTCACGAACAGAGCTTTAACACCCAGAAGCTATGTGAAATAAGTGGTATTGTGATGGTGAGGTGTCATGATATGATTGACTCACGTTGCTAAAGGTGAATACCGCCTTGGACCCAAATGCTGTGCGATACCGCTAGTATTCTCCTCCAAAACCGCTCAGCTTCCAATGAATTTGTAAGGCGTTCAACTCAGAATCCCCATTCCTTCAAATTCGTTTCACCGCCGTGATGCTATGTACTGGCTCGACTAGTATTGATTTAACAAACAGAGGTATCAACGATCATGATTCCTCGACAGGTATTGAAGCCACCTACATTCTTCATTGAGAGGGCCGAAACTCACCTATGCCTATCGAATCCCTTACACAGGATTAAGATGCACGCAGTTCATGAACAGAGAGTGTGGATTCAAACTGTTTCGACTCACCACAAACATGAGTCACACTACCCTCCCTTTCTTCTGCTATAGCCAACGGATATGGTTGATTTAGCCGATTTCACAAAGAGATTGGATTTGATGCTTACGGACCTTCATGCAATGTTTATACAAACAGAGACTTACTATGGTTTCGCTCTTCCAACAGAGCCCAACTATTTGACTTCCCTTGACTCTTCTACACAGAAATTATACACTCAATTCACACACCGAGGACATGGGTTCGATACATCCAGAGAGTAAATAGGAGATTTTCACACAGAAACTGAATTCTTCAATTTTATGGTCAGGAATCCCAAAATTGAAGGAATGAATCCTTTGGGAATTTTCCAATAACACACAGATATCAACAAGTCCACAATTTAATTAAAAACAGAGAGCAAAACCTCTCGACTCAATCTTCTACTGCAAAATCCTCCCTTTTCTCTGTATCAGGGGTTACCTTATAAATCTTTACATGACTGTTCGGTTCCTTCTTGAGGAATGGTTTATTCTTATTTAAAATAAAAGCCTAATTACGTAATATTGCTCTAATTCTATCAACAGAAACTAAATAGATTGACACGAATCAACTATTCGACTTCTTCAGTTATTGAACTAACCCTATCTATTCTAAGTGCAATAGACAGCTAAGGTATTGACACCTTTGCTGGTACATTTCCTTGCATACTCGAACCCACCTAGTCACAACATGTGGACAATTTTTCTCACATTGATGACTGGAATCCAATGCCCCTGCATCAGACTCCTGGGGGCAATTTCCTTCATGGGCTCCTGCCCATGAGCTCTTCCACAGAACTGCCCAGCTTCTGCAACATAACTTCCGTCATCCAAGTAGCATCTTCGTCTGGCTGGTCCTTCCACTTGATCAAATATTGGAAATATTCATGTCCTCTGGTTCTCTTAAACACCTTCTTGTCTAAGATCTTCTCTGGCTGTAATGGATGTGCTGTAGGTAATTGTTTTACCCACTCAATCTGTTCTTTATCTGCTGGTCTTTCATCTGTGCCACCATCTTCATACTTGTATAAATCTGCAACATTGAATATTGGAGATATCCCAACATCAGGTGGTAATTCAATTTCGTAAGCATTAACAGAAAGTTTTCTCAATATCTTGCATGGTCCTATCTTTTCGAACTTCAGCTTGTTATACTGCTTCTTTGGAAATCTTTCTTTCCTCAAGTGTGCCAAGACCAAATCACCAGCTTCAAAATTAACTTCTCTTCTGCTCAAATCTGCTCTGCCTTTATACTTTATGTTGCTGCCTTGTAGCTACTGTTTTACCTGCTCATGTATTGCCTAAATCTCTGAAGCAAATTCCTCTCCATCAGCACTCCTCAACTCTGCCTTTCCCAAGTTTCTCAATTCAGATACTCCTGTGGGGTGCATTCCATAAACTATATGGAATGGACTCTGTCCTGTACTTCTGTTAGGTGAATCATTGTATGCGTACTCTGCCTGTGGTAAAATGTGATCCCACTGCTTAGGATGTTCTCCTGCAAGACTTCTCAAAAGATTACCCAAACTTCTGTTCACTACTTCAGTCTATCCATCAGTCTGAGGGTGATAAGCTGAGTTGAAGCTCAGATTAGTACGAAGCTTCTTCCACAATGTTCTCCAAAAATGACCAACAAATCTGGTATCTCTATCAGAAACAATACTCTTAGGCAACCCATGCAATCTATCAACTTCTTTGAATAATAAATTGGCAACATGAGTGGCATCACTGGTTTTATAACATGGAATAAAATGTGCCATCTTTGAAAATCTGTCAACTACAACAAAAATTGTGTCATTTCCCCTCTGTGTCTTAGGCAATCCTAAAACAAAATCCATACTTCCCATATCCCAAGGTCTGTCTGGAATAGGCAATGGAATGTACAACCCTGCATTCTAGTTTCTCCCCTTTGCATATTGACAGACTTTGCAATTCTTCACAAATTTTTCCACTTCAGATCTCATCCTTGGCCAATAATAAAAATGACTCAGCTGTTCATAAGTTTTATTAGTACCAAAATGTCCAGCAAGTCCACCACTATGCTTCTCTGTGATTAAATTCTCCCTCATGGAACAATTTGGTATACACAATTGATTTCTTCTGAACAATAAACCCTCTTGCAAGAAATAATCCAACCACTGACTCCTATCTGTCAAAACAGGGTTACAGCATGCTTCAAATGCTTCTTTGAAATCTGAATCTGTCTTATAGAGTTCTTTAAGGAATTCAAAGCCTACCACTTCAAATTGGGTTTCTTGAACAAGCATGCTTTTCCTATTCAAAGCATTAACCACCTTATTTGCTTGGCCACTTATATGCTTCAAAACAAAATTAAAACTCTGGAGATATTCAACCCATTTGGCATGTTTGTGATTCAATTTGGGTTGCTGCATAATATACTGTAAAGCATGGTTATCTGAGTATAGCACAAATTCTTTAGACATTAAATAATGTCTCCACTTCTTCAATGACTGCACAATTGCATAAAATTCCTTTTCATAAGAAGAGTATTTCCTTCTTGTCTCATTCAGCTTCTCACTGAAGTATGCTACGAGGCCTATCATCTTGACTCAACACAACGCCATCAAATAGCTTCCCCATTGGCATCACACTTCACTTTAAATGGCTTGTTAAAATCAAACAAAATTAAAACGGAGTTTCTGTAGTTATTTTAGAACAAAATTTGAAAATTCTTTTCGGCTTATTGGAGGTCAATTGAGCAGTGGTGTTTGTCCTTATTTATTGTTTCAATGATAGGTCCATTAATCTTGCTAAAATTCCTTACGAATTTTCTATAAAAACTAGCAAGTCCATGGAAACTTCTTACCTCAAAAACATTCTTTAGTGAAGGCCACTCCACAATTTCCTTTACCTTCTCTGGATCCATTTTTAATCACAACGGCGAAACAGCAACCAGATACTCTTGCTCTTCTTTCCTTAGATGGACACTTCTTTATTCCATGGCTTAACTTCTCTTGATGTAATTTCTTCAAGACATAATTAAGATGCCTTAAATGTTCTTCTTTTGTTTTGCTGTAAATTAGTATGTCATCCCAGATATACTACTGCAAATTTACCAATAAATTCCCTTAACACTTCATTCATGAGCCTCATAAAAGTACTAGGTGCATTTGATAACCCAAAAGGCATTACCAACCACTCATACAATCCTTCATTTTTTTTAAAGGCTGTTTTCCATTCATCACCTTCCTTTATCCTAATCTGATGATATCCACTTTTCAAATCTAATTCTGAAAAATATCTTGCTACACTCAAACAATCCATTAAATCTTCAATTCTAGGCAAAGGAAATCTATACCTGATTGTTATCTTGTTGATTGCTCTTGAATCAGTGCACATTCTCCAACCTCCATCTTTCTTTGGGCTCAACACTGTAGGTACTGCACACAGACTCAAGCTTTCCTTGATCAAGCCATTGTCAACCAATTCCTGGACTTGCTTTCTGATTTCTTCATTTTCTGTGGGAGTCATTTTGTAGGCTTCTTTGTTTGGAAGACTTGATACTGGAATCAAATCTATCTGATGGCTGATTTTTCTTACAGGTGGTAATTCATCAGGAAAATCATCCACCACAATATCACAATAATTGTCTAGCATTTCTTGAATTTCAATTGGCAAATCAGAAATTTTTGTAGAAGTAAGCACTACTTTATGTTTGCAAACTAAAGCAAAATTTACCTCTTCCTCTTCAATCTGATGTAAGTACTCTTTCCCACTCAGCAATAAAGTCTTTGGATCAGACTTTTTGCTTGATGGTTCTCCTTCCTCCATAGGTATCAATGTTTGATGCACTCCATCATTGAAAAACTTATAAGTGTTCTTCTTACAATCATGTACTGCTGCTCTGTCATACTGCCAAGGTCTGCCCAGCAGTATGTGACACACATCCATAGGCATCACATCACACATGATCTTGTCTTTGTAGCTGCCCATCTGCAATTCTATTTCACATTGGTCCTTCACAATCAGCTGGTGTCCTTTATGAAGCCATGACACCTTGTAAGGTGTTGGATGTTCCCTTGTCTTCAATTTTAGTTTCTCTATCACCTCTGTAGAGACCAAATTGTCTGTGTTGCCATTATCAATGACCAATTGACATCATTTCCCTTGGACTTTGCACACACTCCTGAACAAAGTCTTCCTCTGTGCTGGTTCAGCAACTTCCTTTGTTTGCTTCAACAAAACCTTATTGACCACCAAAGATTCTCCTTTCTTTGACAGAATTTCTTCCTCTGTTTCAGACAACCCTGCTGCTTCTTCTCCAGGCTGAGCAACAATTGCATTTCTTTGACTTGTACCCATGTTCTCTTGGCATTCATAGTGTTTATGTCCCAATTGGTTACATCTGTAACACCTCACTTCCCTCTCTCTATTTCTGCCTCTTCTTCCTCTGTAGGAACTCCTTCTGCCCCTTGCATCACCTTCTGTGGATGCATGCTGAGGTGAGCTGCTGCTAGCTCCATCTCTTGGTGCTGTAGACCTTCCTCTACCACCCTGACTTCCCTTTCCCCAAAAAGTACCTCTTCCTTTGGCAGACTGCTTTCTCAGGAGCTTCTCTTCAGCTTTCAAGGCCATTTGATAACCCTCTTCTACCGTCTTAGGAGACAAAATACCTATCTCATCCTGGATCTCCAACTTGAGACCATTTACATACCTGGCAACCTTCTCTGTTGTGTCCTGGATTTGTCCAGCCCTTGTACTTTATAAAACTCTTCTGTGTATTCTTTCACTGTCATCAACCTCTGTCTAAGATTCTGCATTTGTCTAAATAATGTAAGCTGATAATCACTAGGCAAAAACTTACCTTTCGGCTTTGCCACCATTCTGTTCCAATTCTTGATTGGTTGTTTACTAGCTTTCCTTCTCTCTGCTTGCACTCCATCCCACCAAATTGCTGCATGTCCCTTCAACCTTGTCACTGCAAATTTGACTCTTTTGTCTTCACCCATCTCTTCATAATCAAAACATTTATTCATCTCATTGATCCAGTCTATCAATTCTTCTGGATTCAATCCTCCTGCAAAACTTGACACTTCAAGTCTAGGCTTGGATGTAGACCCCAGAACTGATTTAAGGAGTCTCATCTCAGGAGTAATCTCAACATTCTCTCTTGCCTCTTCTTCAGTTTCAGGTTCACTAACATCCTCAGGATCTCTTGGGTGTCCTAATTCAGTTGCTTCCAATCTGGCTTGGAACTGCTGCATGGTCTCCAATACTTCTGCATTAGCAACTGGGCTACCTCTTCTTCTACTAGCAGCACCTCTAGCAATTCGGACAGCCATGCTGGAGTTCTTCTTCTGGTTTTTGGAAGTCGGCTCAACCTCTGCCAATATTTCTTGAAATCTACTCTGATACCACAAATGATGGCAAGTAGGGTGCAGGCGCTAAGGAGAGCTGTTCACTCTTCTCTCTGTAATTTCTTTCACCAAGGGAGTCTCTTTCAAAGTCTTGTTTCCATTTCATTTATCAAATTCGTGGAATTTGATTAATGAAATAAATGATAGATTAAAAGCTCTTCAATAAAATGTTTATCCTTGCAACAATATTGCAAAGCCCTTTTAACTATGAAATCGCCCTTGAAATCGTATCAGTGCCTTTTGGCCTTCCAAATATCATAACACAATATGCCTTTTAATAGTTCAAACTCGTTGGAATTAATATCGAACCTTCAGAACTTTACACAAAATGTAATGTTTGCAAATGTGTACAAATAACAATTAAAGCTCCGCCGGTCCCACATACGTTAGACATTAAGAGGAATACCATTACGCACACTTGGCACTTACCTCGACTTAACAACCATGCAACTTCCAACGCGTCCGCCCTTTGATCTTCCACAAAAACGATCCGATGGAATTCGTGTTGTTTCACGAACAGAGCTTTAACACCCAGAAGCTACGCGAAATAAGTGGTATTGCGATGGTGAGGTGTCATGATATGATTAACTCACGTTGCTAAAGGTGAATACCGCCTTGGACCCAAATGCCGCGCGATACCGCTAGTATTCTCCTCCAAAACCGCTCAGCTTCCAACGAATTTGGAAGGCGTTCAACTCAGAATCCCCATTGCGGTTTTAACTCGCTTCCTTCAAATTCGTTTCACCGCCGTGATGCTATGTATTGGCTCGACTAGTATTGATTTAACAAACAGAGGTATCAACGATCATGATTCCTCGACCGGTATTGAAGCCACCTGCGTTCTTCATCGAGAGGGCCGAAACTCACCTATGCCTATCGAATCCCTTACACAGGATTAAGATGCACGCAGTTCATGAACAAAGAGCGTGGATTCAAACAGTTTTGACTCACCACAAACATGAGTCACACTATCCTCCCTTTCTTCTGCTGTAGCCAACGGATATGGTCGATTTAGCCGATTTCACCAAGAGATTGGATTTGATGCTTACGGACCTTCATGCAATGTTTATACAAACAGAGACTTACTATGGTCTCGCTCTTCCAACAAAGCCCAACTATTTGACTTCCCTTGACTCTTCTACACAGAAATTATACACTCAATTCACACACCGAGGACATGGGTTCGATACATCCAGAGAGTAAATAGGAGATTTTCACACAGAAACTGAATTCTTCAATTTTATGCTCAGGAATCCCAAAATCGAATGAATGAATTCTTTGGGAATTTGCCAATAACACACAGATATCAACAAGTCCACAATTTTATTAAAAACAGAGAGAAAAACCTCTCGACTCAGTCTTCTATTGCAAAATCCCCCCTTTTCTCTGTATCAGGGGTTACCTTTTAAATCTTTACATCACTGTTCGGTTCCTTCTTGAGGACTGGTTTATTCTTATTCAAAATAAAAGCCTAATTACATAATATTGCTCTAATTCTATCAACAGAAACTAAATAGACTGACACGAATCAACTATTTGACTTCTTCAGTTACTGAACTAACCCTATCTGTTCTAAGTGCAATAGACAGCTAAGGTATTGACACCTTTGCTGGCACATTTCCTTGCACACTCGAACCCACCTAGTCACAACATGTGGACAATTTTTCTCACATTGCTGACTTGAATCCAATGCCCCTGCATCACTAAAGAAGAAAACGCAGCACCCTGGCAAAGCGCAGCACCTGCGCAACACAAGCACATCGCATTGTAGAGATGGGCACTCTAGGAAAACAAATTGCTGTTCTGAGGGTGAAAGTGAGTTTTCTTGAAGATGAAATGAGCAATTGAGAAGCTCATTTAGTCTTTTGTAGCTTTGGAAATCGATTTTCACCTTTGGTGGTTAAGTGGCCTCACCAAGTCTTTTCACTTTTGATTTGAAACTTTGCAGCTTTAGAACCTTTGAGAAACATATTACATCCATGATTGAAATGAAATTACACTTTAAAACCTTTATTGAACATCTTTCAATATTACTACTCCTTCAATGCCGAATTCAATGGTGAAATGACTGATTTTTTATGATTTTGACCCTAAAACCTAATGGTGACACTTCATGAAATGATGAGCAGAATGATGACCATGCTGATGTGACTGAGATGGTGATGGAGACATTTCAATGGTGACTCATCAAAATGAATGATGGCAAGACCAAAACATGGACTAGAAGGAGTAGTAACACACCTGGACACACTAGCCAGTGACCAAATTTTTATTCGAAGACCTACTGAAACCATAAAAATTTGACTTAAGACCCTAACCAAACCTTGTAAGAGCATATTTGTTCACTGGTGACTGGCAGGACTGGCAGACAGTAGCAATCACTACGGTAATTTTTGATTTAAGAGTTCATATTTATAATTGAATAAATTTGGATGAGCTTATGCAGGGATGCTAAAGGGAAGTATATGTCTTCCATATTCGACAACCATATGGAAGGATAAAGGATCCTTGGAAGAAATATGGTTCAAAGGAAAGCAGCAGGACATGAAGCTAGACCAAACGAGAACACTGATGGATCACTTTCTGATAGAATGAAGACATGACTCATGGATGAAAATGATGGATGATCTGTGCCCTATAAAGAGATCCCAAAGATGAAGACTCCTCAAAAAAGAAGAAACTCATGACATCGAAGGAAGGAGTTCTTCAGAGCAGCTGGATGTCCCATTATTTTCCTATAGAGCTACTGCAGGTCCCTGATTAAGAGGGAGCCTGTTAATAAGTTTCTTACTTGGAAGAAACTTGGTAATTCCTAAGCCGAGAGGGAGCTTAGGTACATTCCTTATATAGGAATGAGTACATTCCTTGGTGGAATATGTCCTCCCTAGTTGAAAGGGAGAGATAGACACATCATTTTGGTCTTCACCTAGGAAGACAGAAAGGAAGATTGGGTAATGATCTGGCATCCGATACTCTTTGAGGATGTATTAGGGCATCCAAGACAAGAGTAGTCGTGGAAGGACCAATATTCTTTGAGGACTGGGAATCCAAGATAAGAATAGTCCTGGACATACTCTGAGTGGACTTGGGTGGGGTATTTCCAAGAGAGACAATGATGAAGGTGTCTACTAATCATTGGTCTCGCCAGCATTGGGGCTCAATATCTCGTGGAGAAATGGAGATGTTAGTCAAGGCCTTGCACTATGATAATGTTGGTTAATATGATGCTATATAGATGGGATTACCAATCCAATTCTTCTTATGAGATTCTTCAGATTGAGAATGGCGAAGTACCATTATGAATACCCCCCTAGTTAAGAGGGAGTGTTGAAAAGTGTAACTAGGTTCGGTCTTCATAATGACATGTAATTATAATTTTATGTAATGAATAGACAAAGATAATAAAATTTATTTATTGTAATGCTTGCATCATGGGTTTCATGTGCAAGAAGGTTTTATTATAGGTCAAAGACTTCTTCTTGATGTCTTTAGGATTTTGTCGTCTTGTCATAAAGATAATTAGAGTCATGTAAATGAAGTCATGTTACACTTGTAAAAGGACACATTATTGATGTAAGAAGTATACTCCAAGACCTTGTCACGAGGCCTCTTGAAGTTGGCTCAAAGTATGATGCAAATCCTCCTTGAAGAAGTCGGCCTACCCACCTATCTTCATGTAGGCCTAATAGCTAGAGACACTCCCTATATAAAGGGTGATGCAGCCTCATTATAGGATCATCACTTTGGATCAGGGTCTGCAATTTAGTGCAAGAAGAGAAGGAGTATTAGCGAGAAGAAGAAGTTGTTGAAATTTGGTTACCGGAGGACAGGTGGTTCCCTAAGGCTTTGATCTTTGGCCTAGGGAAAAGTGTCCAAAAGAATTTATTTTTTCTCCTAAAGTGACTTTATAAAGTTATAAAGTCAAATCTAATTTAAAAGTGACTTTAAGTGATAAAGTTACTAAGTTTAATTTTAAAGTGACTTTAATAAAGTCAATGTGAAATTAGAAAGGGAAAAGTGACTTTGGAAATAAAGGACTAAGTGGGTCTTTATTAAAGTGGGGTGAATTAAAAAATAGAAAGTGAGATTTCAATGAGCATTTAATCTCAGCCCTAGATCTAAAGCTATCTCAGCCATTGGATTTAGGGATTCCCCAAAAGTCACTTAGGGTTAGGTTAAAGGAGAAAAAGGAGGGAAAAGGTCATTCATTATTTCATGAGGAGATTGAGAGAAGGAGAGGAAGAAAGCAAAGGATATTTCTGAGCAGTGAGAGGAAGAGGACAACAGCAAGGAGATTCAACAAATCTGTACAACAAAGATAGAGCACGGTTTTCAAGGCTAGAGGGCATGAAAATCGAGAGGAGAACAACATTTGTTACTTCTATTTTGGCGCGATTCCCAAGGAGGTTGTACAACAGTTTGAGGGACTGTTTTTCTGATTTATGTACAGCAGAAAATCAACACAGAAATTGAGGTCGTACAATAGTTTCAAGGCAGCCGTACAACACGGAAATTGAGGCAGCTGTATAGCAGTTCCGTACAACATTGTTTTCGAGGAGGTCGTACAGCCGTACAACAAGTTTTTTCTATGATGTCCGTACAATATTTAGTGCTGCACAGTTTTCAGTAATTTCTGTTTTGTGTGGGCACGAAAATTGAGGTAGAGTTTTGCATGGTTTTCAAGATAAGTACATTTGAGAGGTTGCTGTAATTTATTTTTACTGTGTATCTCTGTTTCACTGTAAAAGATATTTATTAGAAATAAAAAGAGCTTTCGAACTGGTTTTCCCCAAGAGTTGTAAGGGGTTTTTCTAGGGTCAAGTTGACCAAAAATCAACGTGTTTATTTTCTGTGTGTGGCTGATTTATTTTCTAAGTTTTTATTTCTGCATTTCAGCACTGTGAAATTTCCAGAATTAGTGTTTTCAGAAAATATTTATTTTTTCCAGCTTGTTGAATGTATGGCTATGGGAATGGGCATTTAACTATATGGGAGAAATAAGGAGAAACTGAAAACCGGGGTTGGGTTATCAAATTTCTACATGGTATCAGAGGTAGATCGCTGAAAAGTGCAGTTTGGGACAAGAAGAAGAAAAATTATTGCAAGCTGATTTTTCACACAGAAAACAATACCTTTACTACAGCAGTGTTATTTTCAGCTTATTAGGACAACAAGCATGTCTTTGGGCTTGAGGGTGGAGGATAGGTTGGATGGGCATAGTAACTACAATGTATGGAAGGAGAGAATGCAAAGCATTTTTGAGGAGGCAGAAGTCTGGGATATCATGGTGCATACCGCACAGAACCCTGTTAATGTGCCTACTGATGCTGTTCAGTTGGCTACATTTAATAAGAAAAATAACAAGGGTAAGAGACTGATTCTAGATGGAATCAAAGACCATTGCATTCTTTATGTGAGAGGAAAGAGATATGCTCATGAGATGTGGACAACATTGACCAATCTCTACCAGAGTACCAATGAGAATAGGAAAATGGTCCTAAGGGAGAAGCTGAAGACCATTAAGATGGGCAAGACTAATAGTGTAGCTGAATATCTCACAAAGATTACTAATGTGAGAGATGCATTGGCAGCAGTTGGAGAGGTCATTCCACCCACTGAGTTGGTGCGATTGCAGTGAATGGCCTTCCCAGTTCATGGCTGAACTTTGCTGATGGGGTTTGTGCACGTGAGACCCTTCCCACTTGGGAGAGTTTCTGGGATGATTGCATACAAACAAAAATCAGAAAGAGCCAGCTTGGGGCAGCCAAACCAATTGAGCAAGATGAGGATGTAGCACTGTTGGCAGGAGGTAAGAAAGGCAAGGGAAAGAAGCAAGCTTCCACAAGTGGTGGTGGGAGCAAAGGCAAAGGTAAAGGTAAACAGGGGAACACGCAAAAGGACTATTCCAAGGTGAAGTGTTGGAATTGTCAGAGGATGGGACACTATGCAGTTGTGTGTCCGGAGAAGAAGAAGAAGGGGAAGAACCAAAGCATGGCAGCATCAGCAGAGATAGAGGACTTTACGGATAGCTTTGACCGGGAGTTTGGGTTCATTGCTTGTGAGTCCGCTAGTGCAGGGTCACCTGCCACAGAGGTTGAGAGGGAGTGTGCATTTCCCTCCACTAGCGGAGCATCTTCAGGTATCTGGTATGTTGACAGTGGGGCTTCACGTCATATGACAAGAGTCTGTGAGTACTTCTCAGAGCTTTCAGAGAGTGGCACTGATATAGAGGTATTACTTGGAGATGACAATGTTGTTAGAGCAGTCGGTGTGGGGACATTGACATTTGATAGGGAACCCAAACCTCCCTTGAAGGTGTCAGATGTTCTATATGTGCTAGGGATGAGGAAGAACCTCATATCCGTCTCAGCATTGGAGGACAGAGGATATGAGATATTGTTTAGGAGAGGACATGTGCTGATACATCCCAAGGGCGTTCCAGGTTGATTCAACTAGAGTGATTGGTGTACGCCATGCAAAGGTGTACAAGTTTGCATTTCAGCCCCTTTTGGCATTGAGCAGTAGTACCGGCAGCAGAGCTAGCAGTTCAGAGCTGTGTGAGATTTGGCACCGCAGGATGGGGCACATGTATCATGGAGCCTTGAGGACATTGCGGGAGATCACTACAGGTGTGCCAGATTTCAGTACTGATCGCTTTGATACATGCAGAGGATGTGCTATGGGCAAGTTTTCCAAATCTCCTTTTCCCAACAGTGACAGCAGAGCGACTGGGATACTTGATTTGATTCATTCCGATGTGAGCGGTCGGATGTCTCATGTGTCCTTGAGTGGATATGAGTATTATGTTTTATTCATTGATGATCACTCCAGGAGGACCAGGATTTATTTCTTGAAGACCAAGAGTGAGGTCTTCAAGCGATTTCAGGAGTTCAAAGCTCTTGTGGAGACTCAGACAGGTCGGAAGGTCAAGTCCCTGAGGTTGGACAATGGAGGAGAGTACACCCTTGGTGAGTTTGTTGAGTATTGTGCGGAGGCATGCATTAGGAGGGAGTTCACAGTTCCTTACAACCCCTAGCAGAACGGGGTTGCGGAGAGGAAGAACAGATCCATCGTTGGGGCTACCAAAGCCATGTTACATGATCAGGGGTTACATTGCTTTTGTGGGCAGAGGCCTGCAACACTACTGTATATTTGCAGAACAGGAGTTCACATCGTGCCTTGGGACATGTGACTCCGAAGGGGGCTTTTTCTTGGAAGAAACCCAATGTTGGTCATTTTCATATCTTTGGGTGTATTGCATACTCCTACATACCCAAGGAGAAGAGGACCAAGCTAGAGCCCACCACAGAGAAGGGTATCTTTGTGGGCTACAGTGAGACCTCGAAAGCCTTTCGGATTTATATTCCCGCGCAGAGGAGAGTTGTTGTCAGGTGGGATGTGAAGTTCGAGGAGGACAGGGCTTTCAGGAGGTCATGAGAGTTAGAGTATCTGAATCGGCCAGACCCTGAGGAGCAGCTGAGTCAGGCACAGGGATCAAGTGGGCAGGCAGGGATCAGGAGGATCCGGAGGTACATCGATTACGGTGTCAGGTTCGTCAGTGAGCAGTGGCTCACAGAGTCAGAGGGGTGGTGCTTCGGGCAGCATGCAAAGCAGTCCGCAGAGCAATTCACTAGGGAGTCCACTGATGGACAGTTCACATGGTAGCATCTACAGGTTCAGGTTCAGGCAGGATGACAGCAGACAGACAGTTAGGAGTTCAGGCTCCTAAGAAGGAGGAGGAGTTTCATTCTCCAGTGGGAGAAGTGTGCTCAGGGAAGAGGAAGCCCAAGTGGCTTTAGGATACCTTGAGAGAGGTCACATCTGTTGTTGGGCCGAAGAGGCCGGTTAGAGAGAGCAGGCCACCTGATAGGTTCTGTAGCTATATGGCAATGGTTGCCAACATCGTTGACTCTGAGCCTTCTAGCTATGAGGAGGCAGCTACCCAGAAGGTCTAGAGAGAGGCCATGCAGTAGGAGTATTCTTCTATCATGAAGAATGATGTTTGGGAGGTGGTGCCAAGGCCTGAGGGCAAATCCGTGGTTACTTCCAGATGGCTTTACAAGGTAAAACATGTTGCAGATGGCATCATTGAGAAATTTAAGGCAAGGTTTGTGGCTAGAGTGTTCTCCCATGTAGAGGGAGTAGATTATGAGGAGACCTTCGCTTCCGTGGCTCGATATACTTCGATTTGCTCCATTATATCGATAGCGGCAGAGATGGGTTGGAAGATCCACCAGATGGATGTGAAGACCGCATTTCTCAATGGCTTCACACATGAGGAGGTGTACATTGAGCAACCACAGGGCTTTGAGGTGCATGGGAAGGAGTCCCATGTGTGCAGACTGAAGAAGGCCCTTTATGGCCTGAAGCAAGCTCCTAGAGCTTGGTACTCCAGGATAGATACATACTTGCAGGAGATGGGTTTCACAAAGAGTGATGCAGATCCGAACCTATACTTCATTGTGATAGGTGAGGAGCCTCTCATTCTGGTGCTGTATGTGGATGACTTGGTCATTACGGGTGCAGAGAGACTCATAGAGCACTGCAAGAGAGATCTTGCGTCGGAGTTTGAGATGAAGGACATTGGCTTGATGCATTACTTTTTGGGTTTGGAGGTGTGGCAGGAGGAGGAGCATTTCTTCTTGGGGCAGGGGAAGTATATTGTGGACATCCTTGGCAGATTCCACATGGAGGATTGTAGACCCATGTCGACATCGATGATCACCAACTGGAAGAAGCTTCACGCTTCAGATTCTGAGTTGGTGGATCCCACATTGTATAGACAGCTGATTGGTTCCTTGATGTATTTGGTCAACACTAGACCAGATATATGTTTTGCAGTCAACACGATGAGCTAGTTCATGTGTGAGCCTAGGAGGGTGCATTGGGTTGCTGCAAAACACATTTTGCGGTACTTGCAGGGGACAGTGGAGTATGGTCTGGATTATAGGCAGGAGGATGGAGTGAGATTGGCAGGTTACACTGATTCTGATTGGGCAGGTTGTGCTTCTGATAGGAAGAGCACTTCAGGGTGCTGTTTTGGGTTGGGTTTGGCAGTTGTGTCATGGTTCAGCCGAAAGCAGCAGTCAGTAGCATTGAGTTCAGCGGAAGCAGAGTATATGGCAGCCAGTCTAGCTAGTTGTGAGGCCATCTGGCTTCGCAAGATGTTGTTTGGCTTATTTGGTCAGCCGTTGAGACCTTCAGTGATTTACTGTGATAATCAGAGTTGCATTAAACTCGTGGAGAATCCAGTATTTCATGACAGGTCAAAGCATATCGGGATCAAATATCATTTCATCAGAGACTATGTTCAGAAAGGAGTTGTGAAGCTTGAGTATATTCCCACTGATGAGCAGGTTGCAGATATTCTTACCAAAGCCTTACCACGGGGCAAGCATGTCTATTTCAGAGACAAGATGGGTGTGGTGAGGAACACCTTCCTTGGTAAGAGGGAGTGTTGAAATTTGGTTACCGGAGGACAGGTGGTTCCCTAAGGCTTTGATCTTTGGCCTAGGGAAAAGTGTCCAAAAGAATTTAATTTTTCTCTTAAAGTGACTTTATAAAGTTATAAAGTCAAATCTAATTTAAAAGTGACTTTAAGTGATAAAGTTACTAAGTCTAATTTTAAAGTGACTTTAATAAAGTCAATGTGAAATTAGAAAGGGAAAAGTGACTTTGGAAATAAATGATTAAGTGGGTCTTTATTAAAGTGGGGTGAATTAAAAAATAGAAAGTGAGATTTAAATGAGCATTTAATCTCAGCCCTAGATCTAAAGCTATCTCAGCCATTGGATTTAGGGATTCCCCAAAAGTCGCTTAGGGTTAGGTTAAAGGAGGAAGAGGAGGGAAAAGGTCATTCATTTTTTCATGAGCAGATTGAGAGAATGAGAGGAAGAAAGCAACGGAATTTCTGAGCAGTGAGAGGAAGAGGACAACAACAAGGAGATTTAGCAAATCCGTACAACAAAGACAGAGCACGGTTTTCGAGGCAAGAGGGCACGAAAATCGAGGAGAGAACAACATTTATTACTGCTATTTTGGCATGATTCCCAAGGAGGCCGTACAACAATTTGAGGGATTGTTTTTCTGATTTCCGTATAACAGAAAATCAACACAGAAATTGAGGCCGTACAATAGTTTCAAGGCAGTTGTACAACATGGAAATCGAGGCAGTTGTACAGCAGTTCCGTACAACACTGTTTTCGAGGAGGCTGTACAACCGTACAACACGTTTTTCTATGCTGTCCATACAACATTTAATGCTGCACAGTTTTCTGTAATTTCTGTTTTGTGTGGGCACGAAAATCAAGGTGGATTTTTGCACGGTTTTCGAGATAAGTACATTTGAGAGGTTGCTGTAATTTTTTTTTACTTTGTATTTCTGTTTCACTGTAAAAGATATTTATCAGAAATAAAGAGAGCTTTCAAACTGGTTTTCCCCAAGAGTTTAGGGGGTTTTTCCAGGGTCAAGTTGACCAAAAATCAGCATGTCTATTTTGTGTGTGTGGCTAATTTATTTTTTGAGTTTTTATTTCTGCATTTCAGCACTGTGAAATTTCCAGAATTAGTGTTTTCAGAAAATATTTATTTTTTCCAGCTTGTTGAATGTATGGCTATGGGAATGGGCATTTAACTATATGGGAGAAATAAGGAGAAAATGAAAACCGGGGTTGGGTAATCAAATTTCTACAGAACTGTGATTGGGTCGAGAAAAAAAAGGTATACTATCTTTGTTTAAGGGTCTTCTCCCTCCTCGCATATCTCAGGAGGGCCTAAGGTGCTCACAGTGTGAAGAAGGACGTCTACAAGTTCAGTCTCAGGCTGCCACACCTCGCATACAGTTCAGGGAGGCTGAGGCCTATCACAGCAAGAGAAAAGGTGTGAATAGAAGGCAAGTCTACAAGGTTTCAAGGTCACCACAGTTCGGTCTTGGGTCTACACTATACCTTGCATATCTCAGATAGGCTGAGGGTTTCAAGGGTGCAGTAAGGGGGTCGAAAGAGAGACTATAGGCAGCCGAGAAAGACTCTAAGGAAGCACATTGTTTAGGGCTACTAGATTAGGGACCAAGCTTCCCTAATACAGGTGTAGTGTAGTGCAGAAAAGGAAGTTCATCATAAGGAGCCGAGAAGAGCTGTAAAAGGATAGTGACAAGGGTCTTGGAGGAACACTTCAGTCAAGGATCTCTGTCATGGTCTTGGTAATCGTCAATTGAAGATCTATAAGAAGAATTTTGATCGGGTTTTCCTCTCAAGGAGTGAGGTTTTGGCCCTGGCTTGCAATCCTAAATACTGTGTCTCTTGTGCATTTGATAATTGACTTGATGAAGAACATAATAATCTGACGAAGACAAGATCTAAGTGAAAGAAGCTTAAAGAACATCACAAGTAATTATCAAGAAGAAAATTGCAATAAAAGCCCTAATTTCAACCACGTGACCTTGCAGTTATGGAAGTGGCTTTGTCCCCTTGTAGGAACGAAGGCACATAGGATTTGTAAAGACTTTGGGAAGGGTATCGTTAACGACGGACTAGTGCCTACTTAGCCCATTTTCCTTGCAAGTCACCCCAATCCTTACCCTTTTTTTAAGAATTTGAAAGGGGAATTTCTCACCTTAGATTAGACATTTAAATTTAACCAAGATAATTGCATTTCACATGGTTTAGTTTTAGGCATTATCTTGTCAAGTTACTTTATGAGCATTTTCCATTTTACTTGCAATATTGTTATACATCTCTTGTACTTGTCATTCTAAGATCTATTTGCTCATGGCTATTTGATGTCATTGTCTATTTCGAAGCATTCCCTTTACAAGCACAAGCTCTACTCATTTTTGCAAGTTATATTTCTTGTTGTTCATATTTCATATCTTGACCTAACATTGCTTTTGTAGGATTACTTGTCATTGTAACTTGAATTTCCATTTCCATTATGCAAGTACTTGTTATTTACATTTGAGCAATTATTTGAAAAGCACTGGTCTATACTCTTTATTCTTATATGTCATATGGATCATCATTGAATATATCTTTCATATTGCTCATACATTTACATACTTGCTTATATCTTGAACCAAGTTACCTTTGAGAAGTAGTTCCATTAACTTTAGTCTCCTAGAACTTCTTGTTTCACGAAGTTTCATTTCACTAACCATCCCTAGGGACCACCCCCCTTAGCTTAGCTAGGAGAGAGCTTTAATGGAGAGAGTTGGGATTAGTTGACAACCCCTTATCTGAGCTTTGCCACCAAAAACACACCTTGTGGGGTTGAGGATATTTCCCACATTAACCTAGGTGTGTAGGCGAGGCGGCTACATCTCCTAAAATAGGAATTATAAATACAAATATTGTGTATTATCCACTTTTCCAGCTCTTTAATTCTCTTTAATATGTGCTTTAGCTACAATGTCAATGTGAGTAAAGATACCACATGACATACAAGATTGCAAAGTAAAGCCAAAAACATATCACAGCAAATTCTGGGCTAAAATTAAGAATGCTAGTTTCTTCACATATTATAATTTTCATGACAACGTTTCAAAATGATAATTGTATTCCTATATTCTACAACTTGCACATAAACTAACAGTTTTTGTTGAACCAAGATTAGCTTCTTTTACTCAGTAGGTGTGGAGAAAAATAAAGGGGAAACAAGCTCTGGGAGAAAAGTAAGGAATTTTATTTTTACTTTATGTTGAAATTATCCTTGTTTTAACTCAGAAGAAGAAAACTGTGTCTTTTCATTTGCGCAGCTTTGATGCAATTGTATCAGCTGATTTATTTGAGAACCTGAAACCTGCCCCAGATATTTTTCTAGCAGCTGCCAAAGTGCTGAATGTTCCTCCTAATGAGGTATATAAATTTTATGGTCTAGTTATATTGGGTACATGTTTTTTGTTCTTTTCAAGTGTATTTTGCAATGCGCCAAAATGTTTCCTTGAAGTATACATGGAAAATAAAAACTTGTCCATTTGGCTGAAAATATTAGTTGTTTTAGTTAGTGGATTCTAGGGATAGTTAACTAAGCTTTTGTTATGAAATGATCTAAAATCATAAAACTAAAATTACAGGGATCATATTCCTATGAAACATAACTTCGTTAAAAAAATCATGTTTCCACTCTTTTTTTATTTTCCAAGCATTTCAAAAGTTGGTTACCATATTATAATAAAGGGTGATGTCAATTAATAGGTGAAAAGTGGATAATTTATTATATTTGTATATTTCTATTTGTGACTCCATTTGTAAGTCCACTAATTACTCCATCTATCATTACATATCAATTTTTGGTTCTATGTACTCATCAATATATAGTGGAACATAGAGTGTAGAGTGTTTATAGTTGTGACAATCTCTCTTCTTGCACTTTCGTTTCTTATGTGAGTATTTTCATTGTTGTCATTTTCATTCACGCATTAGTTGGTATTAGAGCCTTTGATGAAGGGCTTGGGAGTTCTATGATTCTAGTATGGTGTTCTCCCATTCAAAATTCTCCTTTGAACTCCTCATATCGAGATTCTCTAGGATTGTTTCCAATCCCCATCTAGAGCTTCCATGGCTGAGCACAAACATATTGTGTGATTTATAGTACATCAATGCCTTCCTAAAGCGTTTTACAAGGTGCTTGATGCCACTCCAATCTGTCATTCAATATTTTTTTTTATCTACAATCAAACATATTCATGTAGTGGTTGTATCTTTGTTGTGTTCAACAACATGAATTTTTTGGCTTGTGATCTTGCAAATATTCTAAAGATCACCATACCATGAATTTTAGTGCACAGTTGCATATTTTCCAATTTCTCCCAATGCCATTGGTTTCTACATTTGTATCATAGATCCGTCTTGCTGATGTAATATGCAAAATATGCATAAAATCAACTAAGCCAACAAGAAATACACCAAATACTTGTTGAAAATTGGCAGCTCAGGGATGAACTTCATTAAATAAAACTCATTTCTGACAATTCTGGAGTGACTTTCTAAAAATAGAAAGTCATGTCTAGCATCTCAAGTATGACTTTCCAAAATAGTAAATCACATTGCATCAATTGGTTATCAAGTATTGTTGATGGAAAATCACTTAACTTATCATTAATCAATCCTAATAGTTCAATCTTGACTTAATCAACAATATTATTAATATTATTATTATCCTTTATGATATTACGATATTATTATTAAATAGAATTACAAGTCACCTTACCTTCATCACCTCAATCTCGTCACACCTCTCTCCTTCATGTCTCACATAACACTACGTAACTCTCTCTCTATCTCTCAATGATATGTTACACTCTCTCTTATGCACTCATTAAAGACATGGCATATTCCTCTTACACTAGTGTCATAAAACATTCCTCTTATGCTCTCTTTAATGCATATGTTACACTCTCCTTAACTAGGGCATGCGTTCCTCTATTAATGGCATAAGTTACTAAGGCATGTGAAGTTTTAATCTATTGCATTAACTGGAAATTATTCTTCTCACTGAATAATATTTTGTGCAATTTATTTTCTATTATGACAAACAACAAATACAATCACTACTGCAATTTTCACCAAAAATAAAATGCATTGCGGAAATAAAACTAGAACTAAGAAAATAGAGCACACACAATAAAATTGACACCGTTATTTTTTGGACAAATGTCCTCGGAAAAATCTAATGTGGGAAAACCGATGCAATAGATGAGGGTTTTATTATTATTAATCAACAACAAAATATGAGTACAATAAATCGGATGCCAAACTGGCAATCCTCTCCTCAGAAATCACTGGCAAAAAAACTGAGAGAATTTTCTCTTTCTCCACAAGCAATCCTGGCCTGATTTGACCCCACAATCAGCTCCCAATCTGCCTTTGCGTCAACTTCTGCGTAGGCTGAAACTCGCACTGCCTAGAACGACGACTATCTACCTCTGTTGACTGTCTTTGCTACTGTGAATGATTCGCTGGCCCTCTGAAAGAATTTTCTCAACATTCAACTATTGAATCAAACTCTCCTTTAGTTGTATCGAGCTTCCTCATTGAGGCTCTGTGCAACCTCCTATGGAATAACTCGGCCTCTCTCTGTTGCCTCCTTCGGCACTAGAAAATCCTCTAGAATCACTTTGCTGCTACTCCTCAATCTTTTCTACTCAATCTTTGGCTGAAATTCTTCCTGACACTGAATATCTGCTCTCTAGGAAATTTGATCTGCTTAGATCTCCCTCTCACTCGATGTGTCTCTGGTGTATCGATCTCCAACCCCATCAACTTTCTCTTATAGTCTCTCGTTGGTGAACCGATGACCTAATTAGATCTATCTTTGCCTCTCAACTAGGGAAGATATACTCATTCCTATAAAAGGAATATACCCAAGCTCTCTCTTATCAAGGGACTTGTCCAAGCTCCTTAACCAGGGGACTTGTTTCCAACAACAACTCTTTGCTCTTTTGGTGGAGATCATGGCACCTTCAGCTTCTTGTAGAGCTTCTCCTTTCAATGTCATGAATTTCATCTTCATCATTATGGAGCCTTCATCTTCCAATTTTTCTTCGTAGGGCATCGACCATCCATCACTTTCCTTTACGAACCATATGTGTCATGTCATCCTCTTTTCATTGTAAAGCGATCTTCTAGTCCACATCTGGCTTATCTTCATTTGACTACCTCTTCCAAGTCTTGTTACTTTCAGGATCTTCCATCCATTCCCATGAGTACTAGTTGTAGGTGACATCTACAACTCTCTTTCGGTAGCCTTGTTTCAACCCAGCCAGATGTTGTTCAAAAATAAAAATGAGCATCAAATCAAAGTTACCTTTTATGATGGCCTTTCATCATGACATTTGCTTGCTTGCAACATCAACATCCCGCACATTCATAAACACATCTCCAAGACATTCAATGTCAAGTGTCTCCTTCCTTTACAGACTTTATCAGAGTTTTCATACCTTCTTGATGGAGATGTCTTAGCTAATTCTCTTATTCATTGGATGTTGATCACTTATCTTATCTTACGTGACTATCGTTGCATCTTTCACAATCTCTTCGTTCTTTCTTCACATATTGCTCCCTAGGAACTTCCATCCATAGTTCCAACTTCCTTCATTTTTGTCAACCACCTCATATTCCTTATGAGGATATATTATGTTGACTTCATCTTTTCAATATGTGAACCATGCCTTCATGCATCTTTTCAAAGGAAGAGATCCCTTTTCTTTGATCATGCTCATGAGGTAGAACATTTACCCATGCTATCTGCAACTATATGATGACATGACTTGATTGATCAAACATATACATACCTCTTTTCTCCTTTTCGTCATGTAGACTTCCTTCAACAACTTAATTTCTTTGCTTGAAAGTTCTTCAACCATGCTACATTCCTTTGTCATCATACCATCATCCTTCTAAACAATCAATCCCATACAAGGTGGAACATTCAACAAGATACTTGCTTTTTCCAAGAGGGGTGAACCTTTTAATGAAGATTTCAACGAAGAATCTTAATTATCCTCATTCTGCAAATGCTCCTTCCCAATGATGACGATGTATGATGATTTCCTTCTACCATGCTAGATGACTTTCTTCCTGCATACTACTTATGCTTTCAATGAGGCTACCAAAGAGCTACTTCCTTTCTATGATGACTACTACATCCATGTAGACTTGTACATCAACTATCCTTTCAAGCTTCTATAATGATGTCATCTCCTAATATGATGCATCCTATGATGCTTACAATGCTTTCTACCATGATAGCTATCTTTTACAAAACTGAAAAGAACTAAGTGAAGGAGATTATCTCAGTCATAGTAGAGATCTTTCACTTCCTCCTTTGATTTCCTCTTCTCAGGGTCTTCCACATCTTCGGTGAGATGGGCTTCATTTCTTTCTTTCCTTTTGTTGTTGTCCTTCTTGAGTTTCGGACAATCTCTCTTGAAATGCCCATATTCTTGACAGCCATAGCATTGGATCTTTGACATATCAATTTTTTTTTTTTGAGGACCAAATTCCCTAAATTTCCTTTTCTTCTAGCCATGGCAACAAATGCTTGAACTTGTTCGCTTGGTCCCACATCACTTTTTTCCTTCAACCTTGTTTCTTCAATTCTACACAATGACCAGAGTTTACTGAATGGGGTGGCTTCCTTCTTTCCATATATGCTTGATACGAAGTTGCCTCATTCATCAGGTAGTGCATTGAGCACCATGGTGGTCATCTCTTTGTTAGACACTATTTCCCCCAACTCTTGCAGTTGATCTCGTATTTCTTCTTTTGATACCTTCATCTTATATAGCTCGGTTCTCAAAGATATTTATTCTCCTCCAGTGCTTACGGAGAATAATTCTACTAGCTTGTCATAGATGTCTTTTGACTTTTCCAATTTTGCTACATAGGGGATGAGAGAATCCTTGATTGATTCTATAAGGATTCTTTGAGCCCTTATTTCTCCCTTCATATACTTGCTAGAGCTTCAACTTCTTCTTTTGGTGGTTCGGCAATTGAACCCTTAACATGTCCAATGACTTCATTTTCTATGAGTATCAAATCTGTCCCCTTCTTCCATGCAAGGAAATTTGATGACTCAACCAACTTATTGTTCTCCTTGCAAAATGAAGTCATTTTGATAGTAGATTTAATTATAGATATAAAGATACTTACTTGTCAAGTGAAGAGGCTCCTTTGATGGTGATATATTCAACTTGATGCTCTCTTGATTTTGATGATGATGTCTATTTCCTTGAAGATGAAAACGCTTCTTCTAAAGACGTCCTTCTTAAAATATGCTTGAGATGTGATCCTTGATTCAAAGAGAGGGAGGTCACCTTGATTCCTTTGATGATGATTGCAATGCTTCTTACTGCTTCCTTTTGATGTAGACACTTCAAGATGCTTCTAATGTGTAGATATTATTTGAGTGGAGGTAGGGTCCTTGAGGTCTTTCCTTTCCTTGAGATGATGATTGTAAAATGTGTGAGCTTCCCAAGAACACTTCAAGTGTGTAACCCTTCTTTGGATGAGCTACGGTTTTGAGGTCTTTTATGATATTCCTTAGTTCCTTCCTTGATACTCCTTAGATTGCTCGACCCTTATGAATTCCTTCTTGATGGTTCGGTGTCCTCTTTTATGCCTTGAACTTTCTTGATATTCCTTTTGATGGTCCTTCTACAAGTTGCCTTTCCTTGTCTTGTCACCTTAGCTCTGATTCCATGTTGTGAAATCTAGGGCAGCTAGATTAGGTGATTTCTCTTATTTTGACAATTGCTTGTGATGTATTTTTACTTAACTTAATTAGATTCTTCTTTCTCTTGATTATATTTAGTGTTGTTATCATCAAACAACTACCAAATCATAAAAAACAATGAGACTAGAGGACACAAGATATAGGCGACCAACCAGGGCCAAAACCTCTCCTCTTGAGAGGAAAACCCACAAGAATTCTTCTCTTCTTCTAGAATCTTCAAATGACGAATTCCAAGAATTAAGACCCTTGACAAAGACCCTTCCAAGACCAAGTCAACCTTTCTCCTTGATGAACTTTCTTTCCAACAATTTCGACCCCAACAAATTCCTCAACAACTTTGACCCCAACAGTCTCTTTTGCAACTTCGACCCTAACAATTTTCCAGCAATTTGACTTGCCCAACAACTTTCCAACACTTCGACTTCTCTAGCAACTTTCCAACACTTCGTCTTGCCCAACAACTTTCCAACACTTCAACTTGGCCATCAACCTTCCAGCACTCTGACTTGCCCAACAAATTTCCAACACTTTGACTTGCCCAACAACTTTAGAAACCTTAACACAAGAAAGAGAGAGAGAAACCCAAAAAATTCGATCTTTCTTCTTCTTTTTCGTCCTTTTCCAGCTTCTTCCTTGAGGAGATCAAACTTGCTTGTGTGTCCAAATGAGGTCGAGTTCCTTCTTATTTATAGGCTTTCTAGGGGTACAAATTGCTTCCTTGAGGCCTGTTACCCACCACCTGTGGGTAATGTATATAGGAGAATAATTTTCTCCTAGATGGTCCTCAGCTGGTAGCCAACAACCCCTTCTAGCCACCAGATAGCTCGATGTGCCATTTTCTCCGCCACCTAAGCCAGCCATGTGGTCCCTCAACCACTTGTTATGAATGTATGTTTTAAGGTGGGCCTTCCGACCCCAAAGGTATGCCTTCTCATTGGTATATTTGAGTAATTTTCCTTACGTGTCATGGGCACTTTTGGACATGGACTGGTGGGGGGATTCGGCAGAAAGAATGGGTTAGGCTTATATTCTTGTTAACATTGCCCGATTTCATTGTTACCGTTGTATCCTAGTCCCGTGGGGTCTCCTTTACTGACCATTTGGCTTTTGGGTTGGCACTACATGGGAAATCCCAATTTTGGTTGCGTGGTCCTGCTTTCCATACCACCTACATCAGTCCCCTTCCACTCGTCTTAGCCCCATTCATCTCATTTCCCATGCAGCTCCACATGTGTCCATTGGGTCCACATAGGGTTAGACTCTCCCTTGTTGAGAATTTGAAAGGGCATACTTTAATTCAATTCTCTACTTGATAATTACTTTTGAGCTTGTGTCTCTTACTCAGGTCTTCTCTTTATTAGATTATTAGGTCTTTCATCAAGTCAATTATCAAAAGCACAAGAGACACAAATTTAGGCTATTCAAGCTTGGCCAAAACTTCTCCCTCTTGGAGAGGAAAACCCGCAAGTAATTCTTCTTATAGACTTTCGGTTGACAAGTACCATGATCATGACGTAGACCCTTGACCCTTGTATGCCTCCAAGACCTTGTTACTCCTCTTTTCTTGGCTTCTTATGCTGATCTTCTTTTCTGCACCGTTCTGCAGTAGGACTAGAGAACTCAGTCTCTAACTGTACTCCTTTCTGCACTCCTTGACCATAGGAAATCTCGGTTCCTAGATAAACTATACTCAACATCCTTGCTATAGCATATACTTCATTCTTCTAGCCCTTGGTCTATCTAGAATCCAGTCCCTTCTTCGTGTTGAGAATTCGGAGGGGCAATGATTAATTCAAATTCTCTTCTTGATAATTACTTGTGAGCTTACTTCTTTTAATTATGTCTTCTCTTCTTAGCTTATTATGTCTTTCATCAAGTCAATCACCAAAACACAAGAGACACAAATTTAGGCTCTTCGAGCCAGGGCCAAAAACCTCTCACTCTTGGAGAGGAAAACCCGCAAGAAATTCTTCTTACAAACTTTCATATGACAAGTACCATGACCATGACACAAATCCTTGACCCTTGTATGCTTCCAAGACCTCGTCATTGCTTCTTCATTTACTCCTTGAGTTGATCCTTCTTTCTTGCTTTTTCCTGCACCGTTCTGCACCAAGGCTAGAGAGCTCGGTCTCTACTTGGCTCCTTATTAGAGATATCGACACCCTGTCATAAACAGTCTTACGTTGTACCTTAATCTAGCTGACTGTACACTTGACTTATTTCCTTTCACTGAGCAGTTCACCTTATACTATGATGATATCTTTACACAACTTAACATAGCCCTTACTTTAGCACAGTGCCTTCTTGCCCTTATTGCAGTCCTTTCTTATACTAAACACTGTCATATAACCGCACTTATATACTGTCCATTATAGTTCAACGCTGTCCTATTTCCACACTTTAACACAGTCATATACAATCCTTCAACGCAGTCCAATTTTCACACATTTACAGAGTCATATATCAAAAGTTATTCTTGCAATCTGGTTCGCAAATCTTCACATATATATATTATGTTATATCTCCTTTCTTCACACTTTTTTCACTATATTAGCCCTGTTCCTTATGTCTGCAATCCACAGTCTTTATCTCCTTAAACCTTGTTCGAAAAACTCAGAGAAGACTGAGATTGTGTGTTCCTTTTCTTCGCAGTATATAGGGTGTATATAGTTGACCGTACCTGTAATTGAGCCGACCTGTCTATGTGTAGTGAGGCCAACTTGAACACTGTTTATAGGCCGACTTGTAGAGTGTATCTTCCCGCGTGATGAAGGCTGACTTGAAAGGTTTTCCAACGCTGATCTTGATCATCATTTGTGCCATGTCTTCAAGCTTGATTGTCAAGGTCATGAGGCATACAAGTGTAACTTGACTCTTCATAAACATGACTCTTTAATTTGTACATTTATGACCAGAATACAAATCCCTAATAGACATCAAGAAGCAGTCTATTGACTTATAATAAAACCTTGCTCATGAAACCCATGAAGGAAGCATACCAAAAATATATATTATTAATCTTTGTCTTCTTCATTACATAAATACATAATTACATAGTCAATACGAAGACCGATCCTAGTTACACTTTCCAACACTTCGCTCCTTCTTGTAATACTTTAGATAGACCCTTGCACTGTGTTAGCACCTGCGTTAACCCTTACCTTTTGCCACATTTCTGAATTGTGATATGCCACCTCTATGTTGCACCTCCGAATTGTGATATGTCACCTTTTATGGTAGAGATATCCGAAGTGGTTAGACCCAATACAGTGACACAATACTTCTCCTTCACTTCTCTGTATATACCCTAACCGTAGTTCCTGTCTTCGTGCTTGTTATCTCAAAGATGTTTGAGTTCTGTGTCACCAAATGAGGCCGCAGAGATGTCCGAAAAACTCAGATTGTCCGAACTGTTCTTGTCTATGTTCTACATAGTATACTAGGTTATAAATAGTTGTTTCCATTTGTAATAAGCCAACCTGTGTATGAATAGATGTGACTGATATTTGAGCCGACTTGTCCAATTGTTATGAGGCCGACTTCTTCAAGGAGTATTCCATACTTTGGAGGAGCGTATTTTACAAGGTCTTGGAGGCATATAATTACATCAATGAGTGACCTTTATACTTCATATACAGGACTCTAAATTATACTTTATGACAAGATGAAAAATCCCTAAAATACGTCAAGAAGAAGTCTTTGACCTATAATAAAACTCCTTGCTCATGAAACCCATGAAGAAAGCTTAACAAAATATATTTTATTATCTTTGTCTTCTTCATTACATAAATTCATAATTACATAGTCATTATGAAGACCAAACCTGGTTACACTTTCCAACACTCCCTCTTAACTATTGAGTTATTCATAATGGTACATGGTTACATTCAATTTGAAGAATCTCATAAGAAGAATCAGATTGGTAATCGCATCTGTATAACATCATATCAACCAGCATTGTCATAGTGCAAGGCCTTGACTAACAACCCCATCTCTCAACGAGACAATGGGCTACAATGCTGGCAAGATACATGACTTATAGACACCATCTTCATTGTCTCTCCAAGGTACATACTCCACCCGTGTGTTCACAAAGTATGACCATCCTAGACTATTCTTATCTTGGGTAGCTAGCCCTCAAAGAATATCGGTCCACGACTACTCTTATCTTGAATTCTCTATTACATTCTCAAAGAGTATTGGATGCCAGATGATTAGCCAATTCTCCATTCTGTCTTCCCAGTTGAAGACCAGAATGATGTGTCTATCCATTCTCTCCTTCATGGCCTTCACTTAGACTTACGACGGTTAGCCCTGGTCTAGTGCATGACACATGAATTACAGAATCAAATCCGTCACTTCCTTTTAGTTTAGGAAGGACATACTCATTCCTATACAAGGAATATACATAAGCGCATTCTTAGGAATTACCAAGTTTCTTTCAAGTAAGAAACTTACCACCAGACTCTCTCTTAACCAGGGACCTACAGCAACAATGGTGAGACACCCAGCTACTCATGAAGAATTCCTACCTTCGATGTCATGAATTTCTTTCATATTGAGGAGTCTTCAAGTTTGGCATCGCTTCATGAGTCATAGATCATCTATCAATTTCATCCATGAGTCATGTCATCTATCAGAAAGTGATTCATCAATCTTTCTGGTCCATCTACATGCCATGTTGTTTTCCTTCGAACCATATTCCAAGGATCTTTCGTCCTTCCATATGGTTGACAGCCCTGCATAAAAGTATCCAGATATCTATATACATATGAACTTTTAAATCAAAATTTGCCTCGGTGATGATCTTTCTCCATGACATCTTCTTGTAGGCATCAAAATCCTTTATTCAGATTGACACATCTCGTAAAGATATGTATTGTCAAGGGTCTTCATCTTTACCGGATTTCTATCCGAGTCTACATATCTTTCCAAGAGATCTCCTAGTCAAATCTTCTTTTCTTCTGAATGATAACTGCCTTTTATCATGGTTGCACTTCATGATCTCTTCCTTTCTTTCTCCACACAATTTTACTTCATTCACAGGAACTTCCAGTACATAGTTCCTGTTTGTATACAACCACCTCATATTCCATATGAGGACATATTATGTTGATTTCATCTGTTAATAACATCATTTGTATCGGAAGAGATCCTCCTTTCTTTGATCATATTTCTAAAGGTAGAAGTCCATCACCTACAACCATATGACATGACTTTATAGCATCTAGTGTCAGCTTATACATATATGTACCTCATCTCCCTTTCTTTTGAGTCATCCTGTTCAATTTTCCCTAAAATGAAGAATTTCATTCCATTGACCTGCTTCATCAATGTTGATTTCTATAGCATCAGAAAGTGTTCTAAATCTAATTTTTGGTAGAGAGGCTTAGACATCAGTTATCCAGAGAACCCATAAATCGTTTGTGGAAATTCCACTCGGATATGACTTTATTAAAATAATAAATTAATTTAATGCAGACCCTAAGTATAAAGTTAGGGAAATTAAATAATTAAAGGGTATTAATAGAGCAGAGTGTGAATCTTCTAGAGGATGAAGTTCAAGTCATCTTTTAATCTGAGCCATTGATTAAAGATATAATCTTGGCCGTTGATTCATCAGTGAGAAGACTATAAGAAGAGACTTGAGGGACATTTGGAAATCAAGCCGGGGACACTCTCAGTACCCGAAGGAAATCGATTCTAAAGCAAGAGAATTCGATTTCAGTGGGTGAGTTTGTAGAGGTTGGGTTACAGAAGCAGAAGGAGGAGGGAAGAGTCAGTTATCGGGAAGCAGAACTTAGGAGGGTGAAGGGAAGGGTGAGCTGATCAACAACACGAACCCCTCCACGTAGAATCACGCAGTCTAGAGAGGGACTGCGTAGAGCATTCACGCTGGATGATGCAGAGGGTGAAGGAGGTCACCTCGAGGGTCTGGAAATTGTTTGGAAGGTCTAGAAAATTCAGCCAGGTGTTTGCTAATTTTTCTCTGCTCATCAGACTCTTGTAAATGTGCTTTCCATTTTTGAAGATAAATATAAAACCCTCATTTGTTGCACCAGTTTTCCCACATTGGGTTTTTCCGGGGACAATTGTCCAAAAACATCTGTGTTCATGTGGTTATTTCTATTGTGCTATTGGTGTAAATTATCTTTATGTTCTTATGCTCTTAACAATAGTGAAGATCTGCAAATGTGTTTATTTCAGAATTCACTGAAGCATCTGTAAATAACTTATCTCATAAGTAGGAGAAATAAACCAAGTATTGCAGAAATATTTTCCTCTTGAAAATTTCACAATCAATATGTCATCATATCCTAATCCCAGAATTCTGTAAGATAGAATTCCCGATGAAACCTTTTGTTTTTCTTCCTAACCACTGAATCCAAAGAGGACTCCATTAGAAAATGTCAGCACTTGTTTCCATAGATGACCCTTGATCCAGATGACTACCTTCCATCAATGTTGTTATCAGTGAGGTTCCCAGGAGCCAGTTCTTTCATAGCATAGTTGTATAGCGTACATTATCCTATGACAAGTGCTCCTTCCATGCTTCGATCATGATGCTATTTCTAGAGTGATGCATTAATGTACAATGCTTCCTAACATACTATTTTATAACCGACAGAAACCTCTTAAAGAGGAAGATGATCTCAATCATAGTGGAGATCTCTCACTTCTTCTTTCTTAGATTTCTTTGCACTAGGTTCTTCCCTTTCTTTTGTGACATGGGCTTCTTCCATTTCCCTCTTTTCCTTTCTAGATTTAGGACAATCTCTTTTATAATGCCCAAGTTCATTACATCCAAAGCATCGTACTTTGTCCATATTTCTCCTTTTATTCTAAGGACCAAATTTACCAAATCTTCCTTTCTTCCTGGACATGGTTACAAGGGCTTCATTCTTTTCACTTGGTCCTGTATCAGCTTTGGCTTTCAATCTTGTTTCCTCTATTTTACATAGAGACCATAGATCCTGGAATGGTGTTGCTTCTTTCTTCCCATATAAGCTTGAAGCAAAGTTACCCCATTCTTTCGGTAGAGCATTCAACACCACTGTAGTCATTTCACTATCAGACATTACTTCTCCCAATTCCTGCAGCTAGTCTCATATTTCAGAAATCCTCATAAAGTATGAAGTGATTCCTTCCTCTCTTGAAAATTTCATCTTGTATAGTTCTTGTCTCAGAGAGATTACTTCTCCTGCAGTACTTACAGAGAATAGCTCCACCAACTTTTCATATATTTCTTTTGCAGTTTCTAGTTTTGATACATAGGGTATGAGTGAGTCTTTAATGGATTCTATGAGAATATTCTAGGCTCTTATTTCTCCCTTCATGTACTTGGCATGAGTTGGAGCATCTTCTTTTGAAGGTTGAGTTGTAGATCCTTTGATGTAGCCCATAACTTCATTTTCAATTAGATTCAAATCTGGGAAAGTTTGATGACCCAACCAATTTGTTACTCTCTTTGCAATAAGTCATTTTGACAAATTCAAATGAGGTCATAGAAGTATTTACTTGTGGAGATTGATTTCTTCCTTCTATCATCTTCTTGGATGATGATGATGGCAAGAACTCCCTCTTAGATTGATTTCTTCATAGAATCCTTGATGATCAAGGATGACTTTGATGATTACTTCGGAATGATGATGTCTTCAATAGTGTTGGGTGGTGCTTGATGATGTGTCTTCCAACAATGTCGATTAGGCTTCAATATCAAGAATCTTTGATGGCAAAGATTACCTCCTCGATGTGTGGATCCTTTGAATAAGGTTGAAGGTCTCCTTGAGATGGCTTGAGGGTTTTCTTGCAAACTGATTTGACCTTTTAATTTAGACTTTGACTTTTGCGTTGATGCCTTTTAGAAATTGGTTCTTGCTCTTTGATCCTTGAGTGTCTCCTTGTCAAGTAGCCCTTTGTCTTCAGCACCTTAGCTATGATACTATGTTGAGAATTTGGAAGGGCATAGCTTAATTCAATTCTCTACTTGATAATTACTTGTGAGCTTACTTCTCTTACTTAGGTCTTCTCTTTATTAGCTTATTAGGTCTTTCATCAAGTCAATTATAAAAAACACAAGAGACAAATTTAGGCTGTTCAAGCCATGGCCAAAACCTCTCCCTCTTGGAGAGGAAAATCTACAAGTAATTCTTCTTATAGACTTTTAGTTGACAAGTACCATGACCATGTCACAGACCCTTGACCCTTATATGCCTCCAAGACCTTGTCACTGCTCTTTTCTTGGCTCCTTATGCTGATCTCCTTTTCTGCATCGTTCTGCATCAGGACTAGAGAACTCAGTCTCTCAATGTATTCCTTCTTCTTTCTGCACTCCTTGACCCTAGGAAATCTTGATTCCTAGATAAACTATTCTGGACCTCCTTGCTGTAGCATATACTTCATTCTTCTAGCCCTTGGTCTATCTAGAATCTAGTCCCTTCTTGTTAATTTTCCATAGATATTCTATGCTAGATGCAAATATACTTTAAACTTCTAGGGCTTAATGAAAGTAAGATGCAGATAGAACATACCAATAGGTCGATGGAAGACAAGCCAAAAACAAAGATAAAGAATGGTGGCTTTATGGCGGTAGCAGGATGCTTCAACCAACAAAGTCTCCATAAGGTCAGCCAACCCAATGTGTCACACAACCCTAAGACGTCTCATTAAGAATACTCCACAAAGACGCTACACCAAGAAGCCCTAAATGCAGAACCAAGAACGCTGCTCCATCGCCATCAAGAGAGAAGAAAATGCCTCCACACATTGTGTGTATAATGAACTCCAAGTCTCTCCCATATATAGGCATCTTTGGGGGTGTGTGACACATCTCTTATGCATGTGGGATAAAACGGGCTGACCTTGCACATGTGGAATAAATTCAAAATACATGTTCTGCTCATCCGATCAAGATGATCTTTAGATCAATCTTGCACTTCTCCGAAAATGGAACCCAATAAAAATATTGGCATTGTCATTTGAGCATCATATCATGGAGTTTGGACGTAGTTGTCCAAAATTAACACTCCCTCTCAACTAGGGAGAGCTCCATCCACCAGTGCCATCCAAACATCGTGCGTCATCCCACCGTAACTTGCTTTGCTGGCTTCTTTATTTCAGAATAGAAGTGGGTTAGTCACCAAGACATCATTCCCGGCTGACAAATTCAGCCCAGAGGTCCAAAAACTCTATAGGACTCACAAAGAGTGTCATACAAACCCGAAGTTGGTTTACCTGACCCGAAGTCAGTTGGAGGTCTGAAACCTCACTAGGACTCAAGAGAGTCATATACTAACCCGAAGTTAGTTTCATTGACCCGAAGTCAGTTGGAGGTCCGAAACCTCACTATCCTTGATCCCAGATCAAGTGGTTGGACCGTGTCATCCTAGACATAGAGAGTACGACAATCTCCGATGCGTCCATCGGTCTTGCTATGGTCTCTATTCACATTTCCCACCTCATTGGCCAAATGAGAGGTACTTCCCATGAGTCCGAAACTCCATGGGTAGGATGCATACGGGGCACAGATCAGAGAGAGGTAAACCAACTCAATATCATCATGGTGGGGTGGAAGCACACCAACTATATTCGGCAAGCCTAACCCTGTGGTTTCTTATAGCACCAAGAAGCTATCCCTAAAGCCCCCTTAGAGCTCCCAGAGCTCATCGTCCAACAGGACCCTCCAAATAGGGTCATTCCACAATTCCAAGATTCTCACGGAAGGTTTAGGAACATGACCTTCCCCAAGGGCTCTGTGAGAATATTCGAGACCTGCTCATCAGTTCCTATATGATTGAGCCTTACGGTGCCTCGCTGTACCATATCCCAGATAAGTGGTACCAGACATCAACATGCTTGGATCGATCGCGGAACACAAGATTCTCTAACAAACGAATCCCCCTCTGGTTATCACAAAGGATAACGGTGGTTCGAACAACTCATTGAAGAGCTTTCGCAACCAAGTGACTTCACAACAGGCCATACTTGCTGTAGAGTATTCGGCCTCAGCAATGCTCAAGGCTACCAACTTCCATTTCCTGCCCGAAGCAGAACTAAGTGTGAAGCAACATCCAGATGTGCTCTTGCGATCCACCATACTGCCGGCCCAATCGGCATTAGAATATCCAAGGAGTGTCATGCTCTCGACAGTGTATCTTAGCCCGTGGTCTATCGTGCCCCAAAGATATCTCAAGAGTTTCTTGGCACCAACCCTGTGAATGTTATGAAGATCAACCATCTGTTGACTCAAAGTGTTTACTGCACAACATACGTCCGGACGGTTTGTTCACTAAGAACATCAGGGCCCCTACGAGTTGTCGATACTCAGTAGGATTTGCTAACACGGGCCCAGTAGCGCTACCACTCAACTTCTCAAAGTTGAGCTCCATTGGTGTTGACACGGACTTACAGTCCACCATTCCAAATTTTTCTAGAAGCTTCAAAATATATTTTCCTTGAGAAAGGAAAATCTCGTTAGGTCTCTACCAAACCTCTAGGCCTAGGAAGTAGTGTATCAGTCCTAGGTCCTTCATCTCGAACTTAGTAGCGAACTCCCTCTTGCACAGATGAATGAGAGGGTCAGCTCCTATCAGGAAGAGGTTGTCCACATATAGCACCAGAATGAAAGGCTTTTCTCTATCAACCTTGAAGTAAAGGTTTGAATCAACATTACTATGAGTGAAGCCCAGCTGCATCAAGTAGCTATCTATCCTCTCATATCAAGCCCTGGGGGCTAGCTTCAACCCATAGAGGACTTTCTTCAACCTGTAAACATAGGTGTCTGATCCTGGACTTCGAACCCCAGAGGTTGCTCTACATACACTTCTTCCTTTATTGCACTAGGCTGCTTTCTGAAAACCAAGGTTAGTTCTTGGTGATTATATTGATGACCGGAGCGTCAATAGGAGCCTCATTGCTCCATCCAGCAACACAGATAAATATTGTTTTTCGAGATCATAGAAGCACTCTAGCAGTCCTCAACTTTTTGCATATCTTGATGAAGAAGATACAAGTCTTACTCCCTCTTACCCAAGGAGATTACAAGCCTAAACTAGCCTTTCCAGGGAGCTTAGTGCTTATCAGACAACATACCTATCATCAGATCTGTAAACATGCCTTAAAACAGAAATGTCCTTTCATGTTTTTTATGATGGGTTCTCGGAATCATCATCTCCAATATACAATGACGGTTGATACAAATGGCTTGCTGAAGAACTTCTTAATAGAGTGGCTTCATAGTAAGCCATGCTTGCTGTTTTATATATACTGTTTCATTGGTACTTCCAGAGTAACAAGCTTCAGTCTTTGATTTATTCTTAGAGGAACTTTCCAACCAACAATGATCTTTAGATCATACATGATCTTAATGAGCAGCTATCCGATATATAATGCTTATCTTTAAATTGACTTAAGGTCTTAGTATCAAGGCATAGGTGTTGACTATGATTGGTTCAACAACTTCCTGATTTTAGAAACAGATTGAGGTTATTCATCAACACTTTATAGTATAGGTAAATGAGAGGACCCTTTCTCTGATGGATTAATATCTGAACTTAAAACATTATAGTTCCCTCTGGAGCCTTGCATTGGGTAATCACCATGAGCTGCCTAGATTAGAGATGGGACTCTTCTATGAGGTATTTGTGATATCAAACTTTTAAGAAACATTAATTCAAAGAAGAGAATTCAGAAATCCTTCAAGATAGTTGTATCACATTACCATATCCATGAAGGTCCTTGCTTCACCAAGATGTCACGGATTTGTATTGCATATTCATCAAGGCACTTCTGCTGACAAGGGTAGTTATACAGAGTTGTATCACAGAGCTATGTATTTCTGCTCCAAGCTTTTCTTGAAAGCTTCAAGTGCTGCAATTCCTTTTGCTGGCTAAACCCTGTAGCTTCTTCATTCAAAAGATATCTAAAATAAATTTGATCTTTCTTGTTCACAACTTCAATTGTGAACAAGACTATCAACATATCATCATAGCTGATATATATAGAAATGAAGGAGCCAAGAATGTTTGCTTGACTAATAACTTCAGATCTTCATACTTAGTTTGAGCTATCTTTCTGCTGCCTTGAATTTCTTAGGATCAATGATTTTCAATCTTTACCAAATAGTTATGTGGATCATTGTAAGAGTGTAACCATGGATCATATTTTTATGGGCTTCCTCCTTTCTTCTTCGATTTACAATGGCACCAAAACATGCTCACTATAGCATTGTGGTATATCTTATCATCACAGCATGGAGTCCACTGTGATATGTCCGTATGACAGAAAAGTAAATGTGCAGAGGAGATCCTCAGGAAAGTCGAGAGGGTTTAATGGAAGATTCACATCTTCATCTCGGTCATTACTCATCTGAGACTTCATATATTACATCGAATTATGCTAGGAGGTCGGCGTTAAGAAGATGTTAATATATCTATCTATCTATATATATATATATATATATATATATATATATATATATATATATACAGGACGGAAACAGCCTCGTCAAAAGAGATCATAAGGAAATGACAACTTCAGTAACTTCATCCTCACTTTAATTTTCGTGGAGGTCTTCTTTAACACTAGATCTTATGGATACCTTAGACAGAGGTATGGCCTCACCAATTTCGTCTCCGTGGTCGTGGAAGGACACCCGGAGCTTTCCCATCTACCACCCGTCGACTTCCGGTGTAGTGTTCTGCTATGATTTGGTACGCTTGCGGTGAGAGCGGTGCTCCGGCATGAGCTACCCCAGGGGCAGCGTTGCCTGCGGGGTCTGCAATGACAACACTGATGTCGTTGCTGGCCCAACTCTCTGGTCAACTTATGCAAGGGTGTTATGGGAGGTCAGAGGCCACCATACATAGTACTGTGTTAGTTTGTGGGCTTTTGTTTCTTCACTTGGGCAACGAAGACTTTTTTTTTTTCATATCAGTTGACAACAACATCGCGACCTTCCAAGAAGCGACATAATCCAAACTCTTGTCCACCGTCAAATCCCGGGAATTCAACAGAACAACCTTGTCCGATTACGGCAAGCGGAGATCATACCCTTCGCAATTTTTTTTTTTCGACCTTTTCGTCTATATCCGATTTTGTCGGATACATTTCTGGATGAGTCCCATATGTTGGTCTTCCAGGGCGATGATCCTCCTACCTGTCAAAGAAAAGTCCCGGGCGTTGGCGTCACCGATTAATCGGGGCAATCGCTGCAGAATCCCAAGATCGGCTGTGATGGCTATCTACTTCTTTGACGCAAAAGAAAGCGTCTTCGCTGCAATACCGGATGTCGCAGGGTGGAATTAGGTCCACACCGATCGGCCCCAAGAGACTCGATTTCTGTTTAGATATGCCACTCAATCCATAGGTCGACACCTTCAACAAGGGTTTGTGAAATCTGCGCTTAACTAGAGGAGAATGCCCTCAGAACTGCTCGAAATTATGAGGCAGTCGAAAATACTCACAGAGAAACACTTGCGAACAATTTCACGTCAAGTTTCTCGAGCCCAAGGTCTTTACGTCAAGTTTCTCGAGCTGCAGATTAGAGCAGAAAGAGAAATCGTGGCAATGGATTTAAAGCCAGCGTTGAACGGAGTTTGAAACAAAATCCACCTTTATGCGAGAAACCAACCCTTTTTTTTTCAAAAGACTGCTGCTTCAAGGGATATAAGTCTTGGCTGCCGAGAACTTTAGAGAATGAGCCCTACAAATATGATTTTTAACCTTCAAAACATCCCTTCAACAGATCCGCACTTTAATAGCTGTCCCTTGACATAGATTGGACTTTGTCTTCCCCTTAGCTCTGATTCCATGTTAATTTTCCATAGATGTTCTATGCTAGATGCAAATATGCTTTAAACTTCTAGGGCTTAATGAAAGTAAGATGCAGATAGAACATACCAATAGATTGATGGAAGACAAGCCAAAAACAAAGATAAAGAATGGTGGCGTTACGACGGTTAGCAGGATCCTTCAACTAGCAAAGTCTCCATAAGGTCAGCCAACCCAATGTGTCACACAACCCCAAGACATCTCATCAAGAATACTCCACAAAGACACTGCACTAAGAAGCCCTAAATGCAGAACCAAGAACGCTGCTCCATCACCATCAAGAGAGAAGAAAATGCCTCCACATATTGTGTGTATAATGAACTCCAAGTCTCTCCAATATATAGGCATCTTTGGGGGTGTGTGACACATCTCTAATGCATGTGGGATAAAACAGGCCGACCTTGCACATGTGGAATAAATTCAAAATACATGTTTAGCTCATCCGATCAAGATGATCTTTAGATCGATCTTGCACCTCTCCGAAAGAGGAACCCAATAAAAATATTGGCATTGTCATCTGAGCATCATATCATGGAGTTTGGACCTAGTTGTCCAAAATTAACACTTCTTCGCTCCTTCTTGTAGTCCTTTAGATAGACCCTTGCACTGTGTTAGCACCTGCGTTAACCCTTACCTTTTGCTGCATTTTCGAACTGTGATATGCCACCTCTATGCTGCACCTCCGAACTGTGATATGCCACCTCTATGTTGCACCTCTGAACTGTGATATGTCACCTTTTATGGTAGAGATATCCGAAGTGGTTAGACCCAATGCAATGACACAATACTTCTCCTTCACTTCACTGTATATACACTAACTATAGTTCCTGTCTTCGTGCTTGTTATCTCAGAGCTGTCCAAGTTCTGTCTCACCAAATGAGGCTGCAAAGATGTCTGAAAAACTCAGATTGTCCAAACTGTTCTTGTCTTTGTTTAGCGCAATATACTAGGGTATAAATAGTTGTTTCCATCTGTAATAAGTTGACCTGTGTATGAATAGATGTGACTGATCTTTGAGCCGACTTGTCCAACTGTTATGAAGCCGACTCCTTGAAGGAGTATTTCATACTTTGGAGGAATGTATTTTACAAGGTCTTGGAGGCATATAATTACATCAATGAGTGACCTTTATACTTCATATACATGACTCTAAATTATACATTTATGACAAGATGACAAATCCCTAAAAGACATCAAGAAGTCTTTGACCTATAACAAAACTTTTTGCTCATGAAACCCATGAAGCAAGCTTAACAAAATATATTTTATTATCTTTGTCTTCTTCATTACATAAGTTCATAATTACATTGTCATTATGAAGACCGAACCTAGTTACACTTTCCAACACCCCTCCCCTTGTCGACACCTTGGGTTGGGCCTGGAACGATGCCCCGAAGGTTTATGCAACTCAAAAGAAAAGTAAAAGCATAATTTGGCCACTCTCAACTGGAGATGTACCACAAAATGCAAAAGATGGCCGGGACATGCAAATTTAACATGTGGGAAAAGCCAAACATGAGCTCTACCCCTTACCCATGGCCATCACCCTAGTTCCTATGGGCCCTAGATGAGCCCCCTCCATCATTAAGGAACCCATGATTGTCCCAACCCCTAGTGAGAAATGAACCACCCCACCTCAAGGGGATATTCACTGCAACATCTCACACATCATGCTCTCCTTCCCCTGGAGCCCCAAGCAGTTATGAAGAAAAATCAATAAAAGGTGAAAGGCATATGAAGAAGGGTGGAAAACAAAGGCCGAGGTAACTCATGTACCATGATTTTCTCCCCCCCTACTCTTATATACCCAAGTATGAGCTTCCCTTGTTATAGCTACCCTTGCACCTTGACATGTGGCTTGGATGTTTCCGCTGATCTCCAGTCCATTCCATTATTATATGATTTGCCACCTGCCACTTGAAGGATGCACCATGGACATGTCAGCCCCTTTAGAGGTTGAAACCGCATAATAGGGTCTTTGGCTAACCTTGTATTTAGCTTGGAGACACTTATACATACCAAAGCCCACTATGGAAGGGCATGCCACCATGAAGTGCCCCACTGGTTCCATGACTTGTAAGCTCTTTTACTTGATTATTCTAACGATTTGTTGTATTGGAGGGCAAGGGGTTGCATTGGATCTTATGCAGGGATTGCAGGTGGATTTCCATTTGGGGCTTCGTCTCCCTATACAGGGTCCTAGCCCTTCAGAGGGCCACATTGGCACTTATAGGGTGAGTGTTGAGAGCCAAGGGCCTCCACCATAGCCGAGATTACTTCGTGGATCTCTAGCAACGTTCATTGATTGCTCCTATTCCACCTTTGGGATGAGGATGATGCACCTGGTTCACCATGCCCAGTCAACCCCACAAATGCACCATTCACTTGGCAGATGTTCTAGGGTCCATAGGATTGTTCCCTACTGCAGAGGCAGGGATTATGTCATCATTCCACCCCTTGTAGATGGTCTACAAGCACTTCTGATCCATTTGTAGACCCGTGAGGATGACCTTGTGCCCCCACGCCCACTTGGGAGCACTACAGGTTTTTGCTTGGAAAACAAGGGGCCACCCCCTTGTCCACTATGATGGGAGTCCATTTCTACATTATGGCACCCTTTTGGACTTCATTTCGCCTCCTCAAAGGCCCAACAATTCACCTTGTTGATCATTCGACCCTCTTGAGAGACTTATTCATGTATTATTCAACTATTTGGTGGGCTTGTCACCAAAAGTTAGTGTTATTATGCACATTATTTTATTTTAGGGGCTAAATTAGGCCTAATTAGCTAAATCAAATTCATTAGGAAGTGTATAAATAGAAGTGTGATGGAATCATTTGATCATCATCACTTGGATTAGATCATATCTACTTGTGAGATTTTCACTATCTTTTGAGGATGAGATTTTTGGGATGAATGGATGAATTTCGATGTTTGGATAATCTTCTGTCTTAGAGCTTCTATGATTGGCATATCTTGGTGATTGGATATATTCTTCGTACATGTAAGTAATGTTTTAATGCTATTCTTGTTATTTATCTTGTTACATTCATGATGCTGGGATTTTCGCTATTCTAGGGTTAATTTGCTGCTTTTCTTGGAATGAAATTGTGGAAAATAAATCTCTCAATAGCGTTGTATCATGTATGGGCCATGTTAGAATGACTGGATGTTCCTAGAGACAATCTTGTTGAATTTGTCTTGATAAGTTTCCAAATATTGCTAAATGAAGTATAAATGACCTTGAAGTTGCTTCCATTAAACCCTAAAACCTAGTAAAGTTGCTTTTTAGTTCTCCTTGACAAGTGGAAATCAATATGAACACTAGTGATCACTTTAAAGTTCATATTTTCCCCTCACCTTCCTCTTTTTCTAGGTCTAGCCCCATTGGGTTTCCTAGGGCATCAATTTTCTTGCAAACCACTCATCATAAAAATTCGATCTCTTGGCCTCTACTGCGCTGGTGAGTCTCCTAGGTGTCCTCCAATTTTGAAGCCATTCTGACGGTTGGATCTTGAGATATGTCAAGCCCTAGCCTTGAGACCAAATTTTTCCCTTAGTCTCCCATGGATAGTTACCTCATAGGGATCATTGCATCAAATTTGAAGAATTTTTTTCCTTTAATCCTTTTCTTCCCCTTGATTAGGTCAGGCACACCCTTGGTTGATCAATTCCATCCCCTTGACCTAATTCTGGGTCCACTTGGTCCCGTGTAATCCCACAATATTTTAAAGATAAATCCATAAAGACCACTTCGAATCCAAGTTTCCACAAGGATTTTAAGGTCTAGGAATCTCCTTGACAAGTCATATACTCAAACCCTAGCCCTTGGAATTCTCCTAAGCCCTTCCTAGCGAGCCTTTCATCTTGCTTTCTAAGCAAGCTAGGAATATATTTGAGTGTGTCTTGTGAATAGGCTTCTAGGATCGCTTGTTCATCCCATCATTGATCCATTCATCTTTGTGATCCTTATTATACCGGGTCTCCTCCCATCGGTGAAAGTTCGTAAAGAGCAGGGAGCCTTAGTTGAGGTGATAGTGGGCTATCGCTCTATTGTTGCCCTTGACCTATGTAGGAATTTACAGGGTAAGTTCCTTAGATCAAACACTAGAGGTCACCGCTCACAAACAGATCATAGATCAGTACACCAATATTTGACGTGGTTAAAACCCTTGAAGAGGGAAATAGTCCATGACTTGAGCCAACACGGCCACCTCAGGCAATTTATTAATATAAAGAAAGAAAATTTACATAAACTTCTCTCATAAACAGTCACCAGAAAAATGACCCTCCATGCTCTTTAAATAGAGATCATGGACCAATTAGGTGTTAAGCCACGGATCAAGTGTCGGTAATACCGAGGAGAGAATGAACCATCGGATCACTACATATCGTGACCGCCAGATTATAAGTTACAAAAGTACATACTAAAAAAACACACTTTACCTAACTCTACGCTAGATCAAGTTATACTTAACTATTTCCTATGTGTCAGAATATCCTAACATCCCCCCTTAAGAACAACTTGGGATAGGATTGAAGGATTTACAAAGGTGACACAATAGGAGAAGGAAGGAGGCATTAAAGCCTATCCCCCCTTAATGATAACTTTCCTGAACTCTAAGCATAGATCAAAGTTTGGTAAACTTCGCTTCTGTGAGAGCCTTTGTAAAGATATCAACAACTTGATCATTGGTTGAACAATAGTGCACTTCAAGAACACGATCATGAATGAGCTTTCTGATGAAGTGTATGTGTAGCTCAATGTGTTTCATGCGCTGATACTGAATTGGATCTTTGCATAGCTGAATGGCACTCTGATTATCACAGCAAAGTGTAGTTGGATGCTGCTGGAAGATCAAATTCGGACATGATTTAACGAAGCCACAGGGCTTCCTTGTTGGCTTCAACAACACCACAATACTTTTCTTCTGCCGAAGAAAGAGAGATGGCACTTTCTTTCTTACAAGACCATGTAATAGGTCCTGAACCAAGAGTGAATAATTAACCTGAAGTAGACTTTCGATCGTCAGGGTCACCAACCCAAATAGAATCAGTGTAATCAATCAACAATGGAGATGCTCCTGCACTGTAATGAATCCCGAACTGAACTGTACCTCGAATATATCGAAGTATTCTTTTACCTGCTTTCCAGTGACTTTCATGAGGTTTGTGCGTAAACCAAGCAACAAGACCAACGACAAAGGAAAGGTCAGGACGGGTACGGGTTAGATACAAAATTTTACCAACAAGTTGACAGTATAAGGTAGCATCAACTTCAGGGGAAGTACAAGTGACTGAAAGCTTGACTCCAGACTAAAAGGGAGAAGGGGCTGGCTTACAGTCTTCCATGTGAAAGTGGCGTAGAATATCACAAACATACTTGGACTGAGAAAGGGTAATACCTTCTTTGGATTGCAAGACTTGAAGACCAAGGAAATAATGCAAGTGTCCTAAGTCTGTCATTTCAAACTTCTTTTTGAGGTTAGACTTTACATGGTTTATATGGTTGGGATCACTACCAGTAAGGATAAGATCATCAACATAAAGAACAAGGATGATTAAGGACTTACCCACTTTCTTGGTGTAGACAATGTTGTCTGAATGACATCTAGAAAAGCCATTATCTAAGAGAAACCTATCCATTTTGGCATACCAAGCCTGAGGGGCTTGTTTGAGACCAAAGAGAGACTTCTTAATGCGACAAACAAGGCTAGAGTCATTTTGGATAAAACCAGGGGGTTGTTATGTGTAGATTTCTTCATGCAAGTCCCCATGTCAGAAGGCGGATTTAACATCCATCTTATGGACTTCCCATTTAAAGGAGGCAACAAGGGAAAGAACAAGGCAGATAGAATTCATTTTGGCAACAGGGGAGAAGATTTCAGTATAGTCAATGTCTTCAAGTTGTGAAAATCCTTTAGCAACAAGATGAGCTTTATGTTTATTCACTTTTCCATCTGGTCCAAACTTTGTTTTGTAAACCCATTTGCATTTGACAAGTTTTCTTCCCTTTGGAAGAGGAAAAAGATCCCAAGTATCGTTTGCCAATAAGGAACGATATTCTTCATTCATAGCTGCATCCCAATCTAGATGACCTGAAGCTTCTTCAAAGGTATCTGGATCATGATTTTTTGGAACTTGAGCCAATAAGGAAGAGGCTCCGTTGAACTGAGAACATGCACAACTGAGTGATATTTCTTAGAACCTTAGTAGGAGTGCGATTTACTATGTAATTTGCACAGTTAATTTCTTCTTCCCAAAACTTAAGACTAAGTCCATTAGATTGAAGCATACAATTAGCCATTTCTTTTAGAGTGTGATTCTTCCCTTTAGCTACACCATTTTGTTGTGGAGTATACAGAATAGTATGTTGCAATGGAATGCCATGCTCAGTGCAAAAGTTGATAAATTTGTTGTTAACATATTCTCCTCCATTGTCAGATCTTAATTTAAGAATTTGATGTCCAGATTGTTTCTCAACAAAGGCATTAAAGGCCAAGAACATGTTAAAAAATTCACTCTTGAGTTTTAAGAAGTATACCCAAGTGCGTTTGGAAAAATCATCAATGAAAGTTAAGAAGTACTTGTAGCCAGAGAAGAAACAATTGGAAATAGACCACATAAATCACTGTGCACAAGCTGCAAAGGGGCTGAAGCGTGCCAAGAGGCATGTTTGTCAAAACTATCCTGATGATGTTTTCCAAGTACGCAACTGGAACAAACACCATCTTGGCAAGATACCATAGGAAGATTTGTCACCATATTTTCTTTACATAGAGTTTGAAGAGAGCAATAGTTTAAGTGACCAAATCGATCATGCCAAAGTTTGCTCACTTCATCATTATGAGCAACAAAAACAAAGGGAAGACATGATGACCCAAAGTTGTCAAACTTATATTGTGAAAATTCTACTGCAATGTATTGGTTTATTTTCTCCTACTTGATTTAATTAATACAAGTTATTTCCAGAAATTAGATTAAGAAAATACCAAAAATAAACACAACTATAGCCTACACATGCAAATCATTTACTGAATAATACGCTCATGCAACAAAGTGACACATCGATTTTTGGACATAAGTCCTCGGAAAAACCCAAAGCGGGAAAAACGGTGCAACAGATATGAGGGTTTATTATTACGTAGTTCTGAGTACAACAAATCTGGGTTCTAGATATGGAAAACCCGACAGAGAATAAAAGAAATCAAATCTACAGCTAACCTGATGTTCTAGTGCCAAATATCAGACTTATCCACACTCTCAAATGAGATTTACAAGACTCAGCCCGGATCTGACCCTAGAAACCCTCAACGCTACTCCTGAAGCCCCAGCGTCAGCTCTGAAGGCTTGCGTTAGCGTCTGTGAGGCTCTGGGAGGGCCTGCGTCACCCCTGGAGGGTTTACGCTGCCCTTGCGCTGCCTTTGCTAGGCCTACGTCAGCCTTGCGTGGCCCCAGCTGCCTCTGTGCTGCCCCTGTTGGACTGCGTGGCTCTGAAGCCCCTCTGCGCTGCCCTTGTTGCTGCTCCTCTGCCTCTTGCTGTCTCTTGGCTCTTGGGGTCAGATCATCCACTCCGCCAATACTACCCCACTGTAGAAAATTCCTTCGGAAATTCTTAGCAAACCCTCCATAGAATTCCAGATCTATTCCTCAGTTCTGCAACTGTGTGTGTCTTCCAACTGACCCTCAAGCCTTTCTCTTATAGTTTTTCGTTGAACCCTTCAACGATCGAGATTAAATCATTCATCAACGGCTGAGATTAAAAGACTGCTTGATCCATGTGACTTAAGACAATTTCAGCACGTGTTAATTAATTCACTTTAATTATTTTATTTTCCTAAATTTAGACTTAGGAAATCCATTAAAATAATTAATTATTTGAATAACTTGAACACCAAATGAAATTTCTCAAATCCCTTTCTGGGTTTTGGAGATCAAGTGTGTCCTAGCCCCTACACAAAATTTCAGGGCTAGAGCACACCCGATGCTATACCAACTATACAAAATCTCAAGACTCCCTCTTAGCACGGAGTGTGCTCTAGGAAAGTGTACTCTAGCAATGCATCCACACCATGCATTACAAGATCTTGAAGCTGGATTCTGTGTTGCTGATGCTTGGCCTGCTGCCCTCCCTCCACTGCACTACTGCACTCTGTACTGCTGCCCATGCCACTGCCACTAACACTGCCACATCTGTACTGCAGCTCCCTCTCAAATTGCTTCATCATGCTGCTCATAGCACTGCCACAACTAACTATTGCACTGCAACTCATTTGCTGAGAAGTAAGCATCTGAAAGACTCTGCCCAACTATTTGACAGATAAGTCAAGTTGCCTTCCATCACTGGAGCTCCCTGGATGCTAATTTACGCTGTCCTCCTGGAGACACTGTCATGCTGCAACACTGCACTGCGTGAGCCTAGCTTCTCTGCGCTACTGAAGTCCCATCAACCCTCTCTGCGCTGCTGCCTCCACGCTGCTGTTGCCTCTGCATTACGCTGCTCCCTCTTCAACTCTTCAGCTCCCTCTTCCGCTTCAATGTGGCCTTCTGCAACCATCTCCTGACTCATCTTGCTATCGTCTTAAGGCTCCCGTAGCTCGTATGTGATCCAAGAGTAGGGCTGACTCAAGGATCCCGCCAATGTCTGTAGATGCTCTACAGATCCATGTCACCCCACCTCTTATCTTGAGGTACATGAGCACTCATGGCTGAATCATCATCATAGCCATCATCCTTTGCTACCGTAGCCTTGGAATCAAAAGAGCCTCTGTGCTTCTTCTTAGGACAATTGTTGGCGAAATGTCCAAGATCACCATATTTAAAGCATCTGACCTTGAAAGGTCCTTCTTCTTCTTCCCTTGTTGTTTCTTTTCCCTTGATGCAAGGGTTGCATCCTCCTCCTCTTCCTTGACTTTGGCCTTTCCGCTTCCTCCACTGGTATTCTGATGCTTGGTGACCCTCTTGATCTCCTCTTGGCGGAGGATAGCCCACATGTCAGCCCAAGAGGGTAACGCTGCCCTTCCTAGAATGCTTTGGACAAAAGTTTCCCAATCTTTCGAGATTACATTTAGAGCAGTCCTCACTAAGAGTCCCTCATCCGGAGTAGCAACAATGCCAACCAGCGGATCTCGGATGGCTTGAAGCCTGAAGAGGAATGGATCTATCTCTTCACCCTTCATCATTTGGAACAACTGCATCTGGTTCTTAAGAAGCATTCTTTTTGCACGAAGCCTCCTTGGTACATAGTCTCCAAGGCTATCCACATGTCATTTGCTGTAGTCTTACCAGCAATATGAGGAATCACTTGGTCCTTGAATCTGTCTATGATCAACTGCTTTGTTCGCACTTGATTTTCTTCATACTTCTTGAGAGGATCTGCATCGGTTGGTACAACAAGGACCTTCTCTGCAAGCTTTTTGAGACCATACTCATCCAGAACTGAGAGGATTCTGGCCCTCCAGATAACATAGTTGGACATGCCATCCAATCTATCTTGATCCCTTAGTCCATATCAACCCATCTTTGCTCAGATCTGACAGAAATAGTACTTCTCCCTCTGGATCTGGGTTTCTTGGTGACTAGAAACCCTCTAGTAGCTGCTTCCGCTGAAGACTGATTTCCCTTCTGGAAATCTTCGACCAAAACACAAAGGGACAGTACTCTCTGATCCTAACGCAATCAGCAGTTAGAGGAGCTAGAGGAAATTGGGCCGAAATTCTGGGGTCAACATCTGGCGAATTCCTTCGGAGGTTTTTGTGAGTTTGGTGAGTATAGTCCGGGGTTAAAAGCCCAGAATTTTTTGAGCAGAGGAAGCAGCGCAACCAGCAGTCCGAAGTCAACCAACAACAACATTTCTCGGCTAGGCAATGTAGAGATTGAGCCACGCAGAGGAACTTTCAACCAGATTTTTTGCTTGGGTTTGAGTTGTTCTTCAATCCTGGCTTGAGCAGGCCTAGGTGCAAACTTTCCAGCGCCCCAATTGTACTCTTTCCCAATATATTAATAAAATGGATCAGCAATGATTTTGGCTCCAGTTTGTGTGTTTTAATGGTGTTTGCATTTTTGTTGTGGTTACTTGTCTATTTGCACTTTTATTACTGTTAATCCCCATTTGGGATATTACATGCACGGGCAGCGTAGAGCCTCCAAGGAAAAGTCTAAAATTCACTTGAGACTGGTGTTTCTAAGCTGGCAGGGCTGAAACCAGATTCCAGGAGAAGCTTATCAGCGCAGAGCAAGGGTGACGCAGTCCCTCAGTTAGGGCCACATATCCTTATTCAGTGGCATCGTAGAGAGTGCGCTGAGCTAACTGGGGTTTCACCAGTGGCTCATCTGGATCAGCCGGGACTTGTAGGAATGAAGTAAAACTTACATTTTTCTCTATAGCCAAGGTTTTCTTTGTTGTGTGAGCCGGATTATGGCACCCTACATGTACTCAGAATACTGTTGCTTAATAATAATAAACCCTCAGATCTGCTGCACCGGTTTTCTCGCATTGGGTTTTTCCGGGAAATTTGTTCGAATAATCTGTGTCCTTTTTCATGTGTGTGATGTTCAGTAAATGATCTGTATTTGTGTAGGCTGCTAGTTGTGTTTACTTCAATATTTTTCTGAATATTTTCAGTTAAATAACTTGTGTATAATAAAACAAGTAGGAGAAGTAAATCAATATTTAGCAGTAGGATTTCTGTGCTCAGAAATTTTCACATGGTATGAGAGCATTGCAGATCAAGCTGAACCATCAGCAAGGGCTGAAGATTTTTGCTGCAAGAAGGGCAGCTAAAGCAACACAGATCCAGAGGAAGGCAGTGAAGCATCAGAGGGACAACATAGACCCTGCAAGGGTGACGCAGAGTCATTTTGCACACGCAGAGGTTAACGCAACTCCAGAAAGGTGACACAGAGCCAGTGTGCTCACGCAGAGGCTGACGCAACACCAGGAGAGTGACACAGAGCCAGTGTGCTCACGCAGAGGCTGACTCATCACTAGGAGGGTGACGCAGTCCTAGAGGGAGTGACGCTGTGCCGATTGCTGTGGCTGGACGTGTGAAAATTTATGAATATCTCAAACATAAACCCTACTGTTAATTTTCAGATTTACTTCTCCTACTTACATTAAGGTATTAATTTGAAATATTCGGCATTAACATCGAAGTAAATACATTAACAACCTACACATACATATCTAAACTGAATACATGCACAATGACAAAGTGACAGACAAGGATTTTATGGACAACTGTCCCCAGAAAAACCCAAAGCGGGAAAACCAGACTTTTGGCTGCTAGAGGGTTTTATTATTAAGTAGATTCCAAGTACAACAAATCTGGGCACCAACTGGTTAACCAAACAGAGAAATAAAACTGCAACTATACCTCTGTTCTGGAGACAGAAAAAATGACTTATTCACACTATCAAATGGGATTTACAGAACTCAGCCTTTTTCAGTGTTCAGAAACCCCAGTGCTGCTCTAAAGCCCACTGTGTTAGCTCTGCTAGCCTGTGTCAGCCCCTGCGCTGCTCACGAAGGGCCTGCGTCACCCCAGACTGGGCTATGTTGCCCCTGTGTTGTCCTGGCTGGGCCTGCGTCAGCTCTGTTGGCCTCTTGCTGCCTTTGCGCCTGTGTCAGCCTCGCGTAGACCCTGAAGCCTTTGCGCTGCCCCTGTTGGGTTGTGGCTGCTCTGCGTAGTTGCTGCCCTCACTACGCTTCTCAGTCTGCTGCTTCTCTGCCTCTTGTTGCACTCTTGGCCTGAGATCAAACCATCCCTCTCGCCAATACAACCCCTCACCACAGCGGAAACACTTCTGAAATTCTTAGCAAACCACGTTCTAGAATTTCAGCTTAGTCTTAGCGCTCTGCTAGTATGTGTATTCTCCAATTGACCCCAAATCTCTTATCGACGACTAAGATTAAAAGAAAGCTTGATCCGTGTGATTTAAGTCATTTTCATCACATGTTTAATTTAATTAACTTTAATCTTTTAATTTTCCAAAATTAGACTTGGGGTCCTTAATTAAAAAGTTTAATTAATTAAATATCTCTTAAACTTGATGGAATTTCTTAAATCGCTTTCTGGGTCTTGGAGATCTCATGTACTCTAGTCCCTCCACAAAGTTTGGGAGCTAGAGCACATCCGATGCTACCCCAACACTTCAAAATCTCAACACTCCCTATAAGAGAGGAATGTGCTCTAGCAACAATACTTCACCCTGAAGTTCTGCACTGATCTCTGGTGTGGGTCTCTGCGTTGATGATTGGCCTGTTGCCCTTCATCACTGCGCTGCTGCTGCTCTCCCGTACTACTGCCCATGATGCCGCCACAACCACTGCCACATCCGTACTACAGCTGCCTCTCAAATTGCTGCATCGTGCTGCCAACTGCTGCACTGCAACTCAGTTGCTGAGAGTAAGCAACTGAAGTTCTCTTTCCCAATCTTTGACAGACAAGTCAGTTGGGCTGCATCTTCATCACTAAAGCTCCATAGGCTGCTGCAGCTCTGCACTGTGTAAGTAGACCTCCTCTGCGTTGAAGTCCCCTATGCTGCCGCTGCGCTGCGCTGTCCTCCTGAAGATTCTACGCTGTTGCAACTCTGCATTGCGTAAGCAAGCTTGCTTTGCGTTGCTGAAGTCACATTAGCCCCTCTGCGTTGTTGCTGCATCTGCACTGCGTTGCTCCCTCTCAGCATCCTGCTCTGCCTCTGCTCCATCTATGATTCTCTGCACCCACTGCTCCACTTGGCCCGCTACCGTCTTAAGGCTCTCGTAGCTCGAATGTGATCCAAGAGTTGGGCTACTCAAGGACCCTACCTCCTCTCTGTAGTTTCTCTACAGATCCATGTCGCACCACTTTCGTGGTTCATGAGCGCTCATGGCTACGTCATCTTTGCAGCCATCGTCCGCCACAACAACCTTGGAGCTAGAAGCTTCCTTGTCCTTTTTCTTCTGAGGACAATTGTTGGCGAAATGTCCTAGTTCACCGCACTTGAAACACTTGACCTTCGACAGATCTTGCTTCTTTCTCCCTTGCTGCCTCTTTGATGTCAAGCCTGCATCTTCCTCTTCTTCCTTCTTCACTTTACTCAAACCAGTGCTGTACTACTTCTTCGTCATCTGACGGATTTCCTCTTGTCGGAGGATAGCCCACATGTTGTCCCAGTTGGGAAGGTCTGCTCTGCCCAAGAGACTTTGGACAAAAGTTTCCCAGTCCTCTGTGACTGCATTGAGAGCAATCCTCACCATGACATCGTCATCTACCTTGACTCCCCTGCCAATCAGTTGATCCCGGACCGATTGTAGTCTGGATAGAAAATGATCGATCTCCTCTCCCTTGGCCATCATGAATAACCTCAGCTAGTTCTCAAGAATCATCTTCCTCTGGACAGATCTTCCTTCATATAGTGTGGTTAGAGCACCCACATCTCATGAGCCATTGCCTTCTCGGCTATGTGTGGGACCACATGATCTTTGACCCCGTCCATAATGAAGCGCTTGGCGCGTGCCGTTGCTTCTTCATGTTTCTTTAGGAGAAGAGTATCGGTCAGCGTGGCCAGGACTTTCTTTGCATGCTCCCCCAAGCCATATGCGTCCATGACTACCAGGATTCTAGCCTTTTAGATTGCAAAGTTGGACAGGTTGTCCAACCTATCCTGATCATGTAGTCCATGAGGTGCCAAATGCTCAGTAAAAGTGTCGGAACAAGTCCTCCTCTCTTTGCTAGAGAATTGGATCTAGGGTCCCTGGCAAAACAGGTACCCTCTGCTTCCTCTGACAATTGACTCCCTCTCTTGGAAGTCTGCCAAACAAAACAAATCAGCTCTCTTCGATCCTCTGATTGATCTTCCGACTTCTTTTGCAGGAAAACTTCTGAGAAGCTGTTCTCCTCCCGCTCTTTGTCAACTTGGCTTAGGTTAAATTCTGCACCGACAGGTTTAACCCATAGTATTAAAAACTGGAACCAGTGACCAGACCGGTAGAACTAATGAACTGGGTTTCTGACCGGAACCGGTCTAACTAGTACTGGTCAGGTCTAAACAAACCGGTTTTAAAAAAAATACATTAAATAATTATTTTTTAATAAAAAAAACTATTTTTAAGATTTGCAACCATGATTCCAAGCCAATAGAGACAAAATATGCAAAGTTTGATCATTTATATACCATGTAAAGGTGAATATATCAAAATGGCACAGAGTGCAATACATATCATCGAAAAATACATAAGAAATGAGGTTCCAAATGGCCCATAAAGTCCAAAAACAATGCTACAAGCTATGAGGCCATTGGCCTAATAGAAGACTACAAGTCTAGAGTCTAGACTCTACAGTGTACACATGAATCATGATCAATCATCAAATTCAACACCAATACTAGACACAGGATCAACATCGGCAGTTGCATAGACATCATCTAGATCAGAGTCTGAGGGTGCCTCAACCTCAGGCTCATCTGCAACCTCAATAGCACTGCCACCAATAACAATAGAAGTGGACCTAATGGAAGCACAAGTTACTTGAGTTGCATGACTAGTGCCTTCCATTGGTTGTTTTCCTTTCCTTGATGCAGCTACCAATCCTGGGTCTCCGTCTGGTGGCGCCACCAAATCTGCTTCAAATTCATTCCCCGCTAATGCTGCATCAGAATCAAAATCTACCTCAAACATTGAATCTTCAGTCTCCACCCATTCTGATGTTGGATCAATATCGTCCAACACAATGGGATCTAGATCAGGTGTTTTGTTCATCAGTTGGTTCCGCCTCAAGCGAAGGTTGTATTGCACAAACAAAAGATTATTTAACCGTTTCTGTTCCAAACAGTTTCTCTTCTTTGTGTGTATGCGCTAAAAAACAGACTAATTGCGCTCACAACCTGAAGCACTGCAAGTTTGGCTGAAGATTCTAATTGCAAACTTTTGCAATTAAGGACATTGGCCGCCAAATGACTTCCACAATGTGCTGCAAATAAAAAGACATTAATTAGTAACATAGTTCATTTCATTACTTATTTACAAACAATTTAACTTGAAAAGAAAAAAAAAATTGGGATTGCTTACCTAGTTGATCCACATCTCTTGCCATTTTCGCCAAGTTCTTTCCAAAGGTACCAGCTGCCATACTAAAAAGAGTAAGTTGTTTATGTGTTTCCAAAAGGTCTGCATCGATAGGGACCATGCACTCCAAGCAATCAATCAATCCAGATCTGACCTCCCCATCCTGCTGATCTCCTAGTCGAGCTTTATAATGATACTTTGGGTTCAAAAAATACCTAGCTGCATGTATAGGACGATGGAGTTGATTGTTCCATCTGTTATCAATGATCTCCCATATACGCCCATATTTAGCTAACTTGTCCCTGTAAACTGCCAGTATCTGCTCCTTTTCCTGATCCATAGCCTCATAAATGTATCCCATTGCCATCTTTTCCCCATCCACCGTCCTTAGCACCTTAAGAAGGGGCTCAGTAATTTTTACAAGCTCTGAAGACCTTTTCCAAAAATAGTTGTCAAAGACTTTCTTTTTGGTGCCTTTTCCATCTTGTCTACGAGCCCATCGAGATTCAGTCCAATCATCAGAAGAAAACATTTTCTGCAGGTTTTTCTGTTGAGAATTGAGACATTGCAACGTGAGGAAGTGAGTTGCAAATCTCGTAATTGCAGGCCTAACAAGCTCTTTTCCCCCCAGTGTTTTTCCTCATTAGGCTCAATACCCATGACTGTTTGTAAATGTATTTTGTAATGCACTTGCCATGCTCTACAGTGTTTTTTACCCACTCCACTTTGCCTATGTCCTCAAGCATGAGGTCTATGCAATGTGCAGCACATGGAGTCCAACATATGGTCCTATACTTGGACTCAAGCATCTTTCCAGCAAGAACATAGTTTGAGGCATTATCTGTGTTGACCTGCACAACATTCTGCTCCCCCACTTCCTGAATAATCTCATCCAAAAGCTCAAATAGAAGGTTTGCATCCTTCACCTTATTAGATGCATCAACTGATCTCAGAAACATTGTTCCTTGAGGGCAAGAAACAAGGAAGTTAATGATAGTGCGGTTCTTTCCATCAGTCCATCCATCTGACATGATGGAACAACCTGTTTTGAGCCATGATTCTTTATAGTCAGCCAAATACTCATCAATATTACAAATCTCTTTTTGCAAAAGAGATCCCCTCAAGTCATGCACAGTAGGGCCTTTGAAGCCCTTTCCTGTAGCTAAAACAGAGTCCCACATAGCTTGGTAATAAGGTGAGTGAGCAACATTAAATGGGATATCTGCATCATGCCACCATCTAGCAATGTATTGATAAGAAGTTTGTTTGCGTTGTTTTTTCCCATGTTGATCCAAAGTGGGTTGACGACTTGACTGGGAGGAAGTGGCTGTGGGATTAGCAGTGGATGAGAAATAACTCTGGATGTTGGGTCTCTTTGTTGGTTTTGATTTTTGGCCAACAGGAGGAACATAGTGAAAGGGGTCATTGGTGGAAGGGATAGAAGTGGAGTCTTGAATGTCATAATCATCATAGCCACTCTGTCTCAGGGTTTCTATTAGTTCCCTCTTCCTTGCAATTTCATCTTGGATGGCCTTCTCCCTAGCCTTAGTCTCCTCAAACTTTTCAAAATTGGCAAGGTATTCTGCCCTAACCAGACCTATCACTTCATTAGGTGCATCACATGGCTTTACTTGGCCTCTTATCCTAGCCAAGTGTTGTTTCAATCTAAGAATACACCCACCTCCAATAGATTTTTCACAAAATTTGCATATCATCTTTCCATCAACCAGATCACAATGGGCCCATGCATTGTCCTTGGTTTTTGGAGCCATCTTGACTTGAAATAATTTAAATTTGGAAATAAATATGTCATGTAAAAAAAAATGCAGATAAGATAAATGGACAACCAAGGCTAAATTTACGAAACAAAATGCACAGTCAACATAAAAAATTTGATAGCATAGGACTAGAGATTTGATAGCAATAACATAGCTAAACACATGAGAAAATAAATACATGAACAACAATGAATTGATGGATTGTTCAAGTGAAAATCCTTACCTGGCGATGCAAACTAGCTTCCTTAGCCTCCTCTTGAAGATGCCAACTCTACTGACAACTCCAAACTATCTCCAAGATAGCTCCAACTCCAACTCCAAGCCTCCAAGATCACTGCTCCAACAAACACTCAACACTCTCCAAGCTCTCAATCAAATTCACAAAGTTGCAAATGAGATGGTGTGAGACAAAGGCGAGGTTGCCCCTACTTATAAAGGATTGGGGAGGGTGTTTTTGGAGGGAAACAACCCTCCCCTTCCCTCCAAATCAACCCTAAACCGCCTTTTTGGCCGTGCGTGGGTCCCAACAGGCCATTAGCTGCTGACCGACCGGTTAAGGATGGAACCGACCGGTTTATTCATAAAACGGCCGATTTCGTCCTTAACCTACCGGTCAACACCGGTTTGATCGAGATTTCAGGCTAAGCAAGCTATTGAACCGAGTTTATTGACCGGTTGGTTAGACCGATTTCCGGTTTGACCCGATCGGTTTTTAATACTATGGTTTAACCCCACCAACAACTACTTGAAGGTCTGCAGCTCGGTTTCCGACACTCTGAATCAACAATCAACTTCAGGATTGCATCACCCTGGCTGGCCTTTGCGTGAGCAGACAGTCCCAGTGCAGCTTCTGCGCTGCCTCCGCGCAGTAAATGCGTGGGCCTGCATGAATCTGCTTGGAGATTACGTCACTCTGGCCTCTGCTTGGCTCTGCTTCCTTCTGTTGCTGTGCTGCCTTCTCTGGTTCGGTTTTTTGCTGCTGCTGCTGCTTTCTCTGATGCTTTCTGTAGCACAGATTCTTGAGTCTTCTTGTTGGAGATCCACGCTAGATTTGCAATCTCAAACAAAAACCCTACTGTTAATTTTCAGATTTACTTCTCCTACTTACATTAAGGTATTAATGTGAAATATTCAGCATTAACATCAAAGTAAATACATCAACAACCTACACATATAGATCTAAATTGAATACATGCACAACGACAAAGTGACACACAAGGATTTTCTGGATAACTGTCCCTGGAAAAACCCGAAAACCAGTCTTCTGGCTGCTGGAGGGTTTTATTATTAAGTAGATTCTAAGTACAACAAATCTGGGCATTAACTGGTTAACCCAACAGAGAAATAAAACTGCAGCGATACCTTTGTTCTGGAGACAGAAAAATTGACTGATTCACACCCTCAAACGGGATTTACAGAAATCAACCCTTTTCAGCCTTCAGAAACCCTAGCGTTGCTCTGAAGCCCATTGCGTCATCTCTGCTAGCCTCCGTAAGCCCCTGCGCTAGTAAGGAAGGGCTTGCGTCACCCTTGACTGGGTTATGTTGCCCCTGCGCTGCCCTGGCTAGGCTTGCGTCAGCCCTGCTGGCCTCCTGTTGCCTCTGCGCTGCCCTTTCTGGGCCTGCGTCAGTCCTGCGTAGCCCCTGAAGCCTCTGTGCTGCCCCTGCTGGGTTGTGGCTGCTCTGTGTAGCTACTACCTTCTTTGCGTTGCTCAGTGTGCTGCTTCTCTGCCTCTTGTTGCACTCTTGGCCTGGGATCAAACCATCCCTCTCGCCAATACTACCCCTCGCTGCAGCTGAAACACTTATGAAATTCTTAGCAAACCACACCCTAGAATTTTAGCTTAGTCTCAGTGCTCTGCCACTGTGTGTATTCTCCAACTGACCCCAAGCCTTTCCTTTATACTTATCTCGTCCGGTGCTTTAGATGTGGTGAACTTGGACAATTCGCCAACACTTGTCCTAAGCAGAAGGACAAGGAAGCTTTTGATTCCAAGGCAACAACAGCAAAAGGGGACAATGGCAACGAAGATGATGTGGCCACGAGTGCTCATGTGCCTCAAGAGAAGAGGTGGGGTGATATCGATCTGTAGAGCAGCTATAGATACTGGCAGGATCCTTGAGGTGCCCAAACTCTTGGATCACATACGAGCTACGAGAGCCTTAAGACAATAACAGGATGACTAGAGCAGTGAGTGCAGAAGATCATGGAGAAGTAGAGGCGGTGCTGGGACGCTGAAGTCTGGAGCAACGCAGAGGAGAGGCAACAACAACGTGGAAGCAGCAGCGTAGAGGTTGATGGGACTTCAACAACGCAGAAGCAGAGCTTACGTAGTGCAGTGCAGCAGACAGTGCAGTGCTTCAGAGAGACAACACAAAGCAGCAACAGAGGATGCTTTAGTGATGAGATGCAATCCAACTGACTTGTCTGTCAGTGTTTGGGTGATGGTCCTTTAGTTGCCTACTTCTCAGCAACTGAGTTGCAGTGAAACAGTTAGCAGTGGCAGTGCTATAGGCAGCATGATGCAACAATTTGAGAGGGAGCTGCAGTACAGATGTGGCAGTGACATGGGCAGCAGTACAGAGAGCAGCGACGCAGTGGATGAAGGTTTGCAGGCCAGTCATCAACAACGTGGAGACCGATACCAGAGATTAGAGTGATGCTTCAGTGGGGAAGTATTGCTAGAGCACACTCCTCACCAAGAGGGATTGTTGAGATTTTGGGGTAGCATCAGATGTGCTCTAGCTCTGAAACCTTGTGGAGGGGCTAGAACTCATGAGATCTCCGAGACCCAGAAAGCGTTTGGAGAAATTTCATCTGGTGTAAAAGTTATTCAAATAATTAAATTTTTTAATGGGGACCCTAAATCTAACTTAGGGAAATTGAAAAATTAAAGTGAATTAATTTACACATGTGATGAGAAATTTCTAAGTGACGTGGATCAAACTTCTTTTAATCTTAGCCGTTGATTAGAGATTAGATCACGGCCGTTGATTTGTTAAAGAGAAAAGTATAAAGGAAGGCCCTGGGGTCAGTTGGAGGATACACACAGTGAATCTAAGAGATCAAATTCTTTTGACGGAGCAGTGCTCGGATGAAGATCAGATCTGAGTGATTTAGAGAAGCAGTGAGGGGCAGATACAGTGATTGGTCGGAGGACCAAGAGTACAACGCAGAGCAAGGGAAGTAGAGATGCAGTGGAGGCAGCGCAGCCATCAGAGGGTGTGACGCAGTCCCTAGAGAGAGTGACACAGGCCCATGCAGGGGCAACGCAAAGCTCCAAGGAAAAGTCCGAAATTCACTGGAGACCGGGGTTTCTAAGCTTGCAGGGTTGAAACTAGATTCCGGGAGAAGTTAATCAGCGGAGAGCAAGGGTGACGCAGTCCCTCAGTCAGGGCCATGCAACCTTACGCAGTGGCAGCGTAGAGACTGTGCAGAGCTAGCTGGGGTTTCACCAGTGGCTCATTCGAATCAGCCGAGACTTGCGAGCGTGAGGTAAAACTCACATTTTTCTCTGTAGTCGAGGTTTTCTTTGTTGGGTGAGCTGGATTATGGCACCCTAGATGTACTTAGAATACTGTTGCTTAATAATAATAAACCCTCAAATCTGTTGCACCGGTTTTCCTGCATTGGGTTTTTCCGGGGACATTTGTCCGAAAACTTTGTGTCCTTTTTCATATGTGCGTGATGTTCAGTAAATGGTCTGTATTTGTGTAGGCTGCTAGTTGTGTTTACTTCGATGTTTTTCTGAATATTTTCAGTTTAATAACTTGTGTATAATGAAGCAAGTAGGAGAAGTAAATCAATATTTAGCAGTAGGATTTCTGTGCTCAGAAATTTTCACACTTAATGATATTGAATGTATGCTGTGGAATTAATGCTAACTAATCATTGGAAGTAGTTATCTGTTGAAGAAAATTGGTTCTAGCTTGTTTGCCCTAGAAACTTCAACAAGGCCAAGGTTCTCAAATGGATTATTGAAATTCAATGATTTCCCACTTGGTGGAACAACTTGGAAAATACACCCAACAAGGTGGAGCCTTCGAGGTCTCCTACAGATTTCCTTGCTATTGTTTCTCTAGCTACTTCAGAGCCTCCCATTACTGGTCCTGGTTATAGTACAGAGTCCCTTCTTACTCTTTTCAAGGAAGAGGGCAATGCCCTTGTTGGCAAGCGGCACTCTTTGTCAGATTTGGTGGTGATTGGTCCCTCCTTTAGTATAGGAAAATGGATACATGGATCTTACTCCTGATCTCGATGATGCTGTTAGTTCCCAAGCTCCCAATGAGGATAATAGATAATTGATGATGACTGAAGCCCACATTGTGGGCAAGGGGAAATAAAGGCAAGCAGCATGGAGTGTGAGCTCTCGGTGCATTGGTCTATATTGTTTTATGTCTGTGGTCCACGTGTGAAACCCTTTGTGACTTGTTTAAAGTATTAGTACAGCTTGTGGTGACTGCATGTTTAGTCTAATTTTTTTTTTATAATAAATCACTTTAATTATTGTTCTAATAATAGTCAAAGGAAGCCTTATTCCAAAAAAATAAAAATAAAAATAAAGCATACTGTGTGAGTGTTTAATTTAGAATTGAAGAGAACATGCACTGATTTATCAGTGATGATAGCACTTCTTTTACAGGCACCTAACAACTGTTAAAAATATTTTGGATTAAAGCAAAATTGTCTCAACATGGTTTAGACATTAAGCTGTTGCTCATAAGTCAAATTGGTTTATATTTTGGCTAATCTAAAATAGTGCCATTTTGATTCTCGTTTTTTTTTTTTGTGTGTGTTATAACTTTTTATACCAAATGGATGGTTTGGTTAACTGGATGGTGATGAAATATATCATTTTATATATGTTAATTGGTTGTTCTTGGGTTTTTCCTTGACATGGATACAGTGTGTCGTGGTTGAAGATGCTCTTGCAGGTGTTCAAGCTGCCAATGCAGCAAAAATGAGGCAAGTGCAACAGACATAGTTTTCTTTTCTTTGTCAACAACACATTAACCATAATTTTGGTTGCTGGTGCACATCATATGCAAAATCTTTTCGAACTTGAGGCTTTCTAAACTTTTCTGCTATTGGTGATGCTGTACAACACATTAGGGATCAGTTGTTTTGAGCAAGTGCAGCTGTTCCTATTGAATAACATCTTACAGGATTTTTGTTTTCATCCATATACTTGGAAACCAATTTACCAAATTCATATATGTTGCTTCTACTAACCTGGCTTACACCATATGATTTATGAAGTTTATAAGCACTGCATCACAACATTATTATTGAATTCAAACATATCTCATGATAAATGGTCGATAACAGCCATGTTGGTATAACTGTAGGACATTTGGAGAGAAAAGGGCAGTATAAGTAGTATTTCCTGTAGTTGATTTGGCATTGTCATTTTTTTATGAATAGGCAAGCACATGCAAAGTTAATTTCTTTAATTCCGAGGAATGAAAATTAGATTGGATTTATCATTATTTTTTGTCATTGAGGAGGTAAAGTAGAAAATCCTATGGGTTGCTTGTGATTGACTCCCTGTTGGATGCAGATGCATAGCAGTAACAACCACACTGTCAGAGGAGAAGCTTCTTCAGGCAGGGCCTTCACTTATCAGAAAGGACATACGCAACATTGCTGTTAGTGACATTCTCAACAGTAGAAGATCTGGTGAATATTAACTTGACAAACACAACTGATCTGCTTTGGAATGACATGCAATGTTGTCAGAGGACATTTACATTTCCTTATGTTTGCCTGGCTTTGCCTGGGGGGAAATTTTAATTGTTATCCTCATATTGTCAATGTGGATATTAAGTGGTTCCTAACTTGCTAGCCATATGAGAATAAACATTCAATTCACAACTGTGACCATTTGGTTCCTCTAAATAATGCATCTTACTATTGAGATAAATACTTGTGAAATCACTTATCTTACTTTAGCATACTGTGATAATACTTTCATTCTACTTTAACCCTGAAATCCGTGATGTATAGCATTTGGAATTTCGTAGCTCTCTCTGCAGGTTTTGACATTTCAAAGAGGTCTTACTGAAAGACCTTAATGCTTCCCAGGAGAGACAGCTAGTGTGAAATATTTTACATGCTGTGAAGATTTCTGACTTGCAAAACTTACTGCAGATGAGAAGAGTGATCAGGTGGTTGGGCAGATGGAAATTGAACAGGAGGCTTACTTAGAAGTTCACCAGCGAAGAACTAGTGCTGGACATATTCCAGATATACAGTCCATGCTTAGTGCCAAAATCTTGTTTCCTGGAGGGTAAGATACAAGTGTCAAAATACTACATATAAATGACCAGGGTAATATGCTATAAGAAATACCATATGCATAATTATGTCTTTTCCATAATATGTAGTTTCAACTTTCTATAAATAAAAACAATTAACATATTTTGTGTGCAAAGGTGCTACTTTTTCCTCTAGCATGTCCAATATCCATAATATTTGTAGAAAGTTGAAACAGAGGAGTCCAGTCTCACAGGTTTGTTGGTTTTATCCAAAAACAATTTTCTTTATGAAGAAATCTAAGAACTTTGATTCCTGATGCCATTGTAATATCTCTTGGTACCCTTATCCTGAAAATGGGCCAAAGCAATCAACTTTGTCTGGTGAGTAATGCAACTTTCTTTATTCCATGATGTAACGTTTTGTTCCATGAATGATTTTCATTTTCATAAAAAAGGGGGCAAAATAAATGTTCAGGGTAACAAACTCATATTTGCATTCTAATTACCAAGTAGAAGCTGGGACAAAGTTTCAGGTAAACATTTCCCTTTAAAATGCCAATGGTTTATTTAAGGAGGCCAATTGTGTCCTCCTATTAACATAGGCATGTGGGCATTTAAATGGAACCCTTCACTTCCTACAAAACTATGTAACTGAAATGTTTTTCAGCTGTTTGCTTAGAGGAACTGACGTCGACACAGGAATGATATGGAAATAGTTCAAAATTGTTTGGGAAAAGTTTCAAACATTTCCCAGCAATTTCTAATAATGTAATTGCCATTTTCATACTATTATGTTTAAATAATTAATTTTTTTTAATTTGCTTTAAACATTGGTAGGCCTCATGACTTGTAACCTGATAAAAACAAACAATTAATAGCGTTACCCAATATGATGTATGATCAAGATTCTGGGCACCCTACCGTATTTGAGCAAATACTTGCAGATGCTCCAGACAGTTGATTAGTGTGATCTAGGGACATTTTATGGATGCACACACTTTTCCTGGCATTATCCTTATTGTTCTATTGAACTGACTAACTGCTCAACGATTAGTGTGTGATGTCTAAAGAAAAGTGGATAGTGAAAGTGATTGGTTCATGTTCCTATGTATTGGCAGTGTTTTCTGTTTCTTGATATTCAACATTGTGATGATGTCTTGAGGTAGTATCTTATTCAGAATGGAGATCTCTGTATCAGAGTTGTGCCGATGTTTTCATCGTTTTGTTGGTTGGGAAGGTACATCTCACATTGTTCCTTTCTCTTCTGTGTTTCATATGGTTCCAGGGATTGTTATGGTTTGATGTGGGTTTGAGCTTCATATGTGGGTGCCCTAGGTTATTTGGAGCGTATTGACATTTCATGCACATTATTATGACGAGAACTTCTTGTTGTGGGAAAAGTTCCCTACTCAACAGCAAGGGGTTCTCCCTAATGTAGACTCTCAATTAGATTTCACATGGTACACCATTTGGGATAAGGAACCCATTTGTATTTTGGCTGGGAAGCCAATACTATTGAATGCAAAATAGAGTGTGAAATGCAAAATCTAGAGTGCTTTTTAATCTATATGCAGAATGCAGTCCTATCTAGCCTATCCTAGCGAGGAGCAAATTTTAACTTGCGAATATGAGATTCACTATATCATTTTGCTTGTATTTCCAACATAGAAAGCTATTCAAGAAAAGCAGAAACATATGTGGATGAACAATAATGAAAAGTAGAGAAGTTTGTTATCACATTACCACTCTCAACCTCGCATTCACTATCACAAGCAAACATCTTAGAAATGCAAAGCAAAAATGATAGTCCTCATTATTGGAAATATGGTAGCCATGGTCAGTATTTTCATCTTGAAAATAAAATGAAAAATTTGAATTAAATTTTTTGCCCCCAAAATTATTCAAGTTGGCCCCCTTCTTGTTCAAGTCGTCTGGGCCCCTATGAGGCACCCATTCGACCCCTTCAGAGTCTATATAAAGGAGAGCCTTCCTCCATCATTTGGCACATCGATTTTGTCTTGATTATCTCTGATCCAGCAAAGTTGGGAGCAGAAAGAGGAGGCCAAAAATATGGAGGGATTGGTTCTTGGCTTGGCACTTGATGTTGTTCTTGGTTACTGGTTTGGCTATTATCTTGCTATAGTTATTTCTAATGTATTGATGAATCTGGAACTCTCTCTCTCTCTCACAAGGAAAGAATCTTCTGGGTTTTCCCCTTGTGGGTTTTGCCTTGGCCTCATGCCTAAATTTTCGATGTCTCATGGTTATATTTACTGCTCTTTCATATTTAATAGTTGAAATTTTCTTCTGTGTAAATGCTTAATGATATTAAATGTTATTAATGCTAACTAATCATAGGAAGTAGTTACCTGTTGAAGGACATTATTTTTCTAGCTTGTGTGCCCTAGAAATTCCAACATGGTATTAGATCGAGGTTGAAGAGTAGTGAATACGAGTAAAGTTCTCTCCCATGACAATCGAGCTTCTCTAGTAAAGCAAATTCTGTGGCAAATAACCTTGTAACAAAGGGCCAAATTCTATAACTCCTGTGCTAGAAGGCCATAGAACAAAGGTCCGATCTGTGATAGAGGATCGAGTATCCTCTAAAGCATGTTGATACTATTTTTTGGTTTATGCAAGTGAGCTTTTTGTCCTCCTATGATATGGCACCCAATTCTCTGAACTTTTGCTGGCTTGTGGCTATTACGTTGAGTTATTTTCTGTGATATTTTTACATATGAAAATTTGCGTACTCTATGGCAATTCTTATGGAAGCTAACATAGGATCCAAGCTCTGTGATATGTCTTAATATAGTCCTATAATGGTGCTCATGAGGTTTTATATTGTGCGAGCTCCTGTGGCCCTACTATGCAAGCTCCAGTATTGCTATCTAAGTCACTACCCCTCTGTATTCTCGTGGCACAATGGAATGATTTGAAGACAGTGATCTAGCCCAAACACTATGGTGTGATCTAAGATTTGAGTTCTGTGATGTCAATTCTAGGTTGAAATTCTGATGATGCAAATTTTGTGATGATCCAAAATGCTCTCCTAACAATCCAAGCCCTTGTGATCTAGTCTTCGTTGATAAGTTGCATTAAGGTCATCCCAGTTGTGTTGTTCTTTGGAAATGTTAGTGTGCTTTTTCTAAGTAAGAAAATTGCAAACCTATCTGTGTAATATGCGAGCTTCTCTATGACTCCATTATCTGTGAGCTTCTCTTTGCAAAATTATTGTATCTCTGTGCAATACCATTGTTCATATATGTTAGTAAGAAGATATGTCTTAATATAGTCCTATAATGGTGCTCATGAGCTTTTATATTGTGCGAGCTCCTGTGGCCCTACTATGTAAGCTCTAGTATTGCTATCTAAGTCACTACCCCTCTGTAGTCTCGTGGCACAATGGAATGATTTGAAGACAATGATCTAGCCCAAACACTGTGATGTGATCTAAGATTTGAGTTATGTGATGTCAATTCTAGGTTGAAATTCTGATGATCCAAATTTTGTGATGATCCAAAATCCTCTCCCAACAATCCAAGCCCTTGTGATCTAGTCTTCGTTGATAAGTTGCATTAAGGTCATCCCAGTTGTGTTGTTCTTTGGAAATGTTAGTGTGCTTTTTCTAAGTAAGAAAACTGCAAACCTATTTGTGTAATATGCGAGCTTCTCTATGACTCCATTATCTGTGAGCTTCTCTTTGCAAAATTATTGTATCTTTGTGCAATACCATTGTTCATATATGTTAGTAAGAAGATGAATTCTGGTCATATGAATCGCCGTGGGATTAAAGAAATCAAAAACTCACCTTTGTGGCATCCAAAGCCGAATTGCTAGTTCTATGGTAATTACGAGTTATTGCTTTTAATGACATCGTAGCGGCATCTGCGGTAGTACCTTTTGATATTTGCTTGACTCCTGGTTGAATGGTTTTGCATTCTCTGCTCTGGAAAATGATGGTAAAGCTCCTCACTTGAGCGGGCATTCGAAGTCCCCAGAGGCTGAGGTTGGGATCTTCGCTCGGAGACACCCATGTGTTGAACATCACTTGCAGTGTTGTGTAACCAGCTTCAAAAATAGAAGAAAAGAGATATAAACGCCTTAGAAATAAGCCACTTCGAGGGGGCAACCTCCAATACATTACATAAATGCACAATTCTTGGATGATACAAATGAACAACCCTCCTTCTATATATAGAGTCCATAGATACAATATAATCCTAGTGGGGCCACAATGTAATCCTAGCAAGAGCTATAATAATAATATGAGGGCACAATAATAACAATAATATGGGGGTTACGAAGTCATCTATTAACAATAAGGGGGGCTACTAACATAATAAGGGGCTACACTATTAATATAGGGGCTTAACATGCCCCTCTCCTTCAAACAAGTGTTGTCCTCAGCAGAAGTAGCTACGGAACCTTGTATAAAATTATCATCCTCCCATGAGAATCTTCGGTGGGTAAGTTCTTCCACTTGATGAGATACTCTGAAATTGATCGATTCGTAGTTGTCGAGTTCTTGTTTCCATGACCGCTTGGTTCCAATATGATTTTTCCTTCCTCATCAAGTTCGGCAATATTGTTGTTGGAAGATTTTCTCTAACCTTCTTTAAGCATGAAACATGGAAAGCTAGGTGTACTCGCGAAGAAGCGAGAGCTCCAATTTGTATGCCATGAGAAATGTCAATCTTTTAATTCTTTTGCAACACCTTGTAAGGACCATAGTACTTTGGCGATAATTTATTATCCTTCTTAGCTTGCTTGAGGGACATTTGTTTGTATGGTTGTAGTAGTAAAAATACCCAATCTCCTACATCAAAACTTCTCTCGTTGCGATGTTGATCTGCCTGTTGTTTCATTCGATTTTGTGCCAAATTCAGGTTATCCTTTAAGAGTTGGAGAACTTCTTGCTGATGCTCGATGTGATCTTCCATTGCTTGAACCTTCAAATTTTCCCTTAAAGATGATGTGATGGATGGTGGATGATATCCATAAAGTTCCATAAATGGAGTCATTTTTGCTGCAGTATGGAAGGAAGTGTTATACCACCATTCAGCGAGAGGTAACCACTTGACCCATTGTGTTTGTTTATCAGATACAAAACAACGAAGATATCCTTCCAAACATTTATTTACTATCTCGGTTTGACCATCGGATTGAGGATGATAAGATGAGCTATGAGCTAATTGAGTACCCAAACAAGAAAATAACTCCGTCCAAAAATTTCCAGTAAAAATGGGATCTCTGTCGCTCACAATAACCCTTGAGCTTCCATGTAGCTTTTGAATTCTATCCATAAATGTAGTAGCAACTGTACTTGCTTTAAATGGATGAGATAATGCACAAAAGTGTGCATACTTGGTAAGTCTATCAACTACCACCATGATGACACTCTTTCCTTCGGACTTAGGTAAACCTGTGATATAATCCATTGAAATCTCCTCCCAACGTTGACTTGGAATGGATAAAGGTTGTAGAAGTCCCGGGGTCTTAATTGTTTCCACTTTATTCTGCTGGCAAACCAAACATTCCGCCACAAACTTTTGAATATCGGATTTAAGGCCATCCCAAAAAAATTCTTTCTTCACCCTGTGGTAAGTTTTTAAAAATCCTGAGTGTCCTCCTAAAGGAGAAGTGTGCAATTCCAGAAGAATCTTTTGTTTTAGTTAGGAATTCTTACAAAGATATAAGCGATCTTTGTACCATAAGGAATCATTTTTCCAACTAAATGTATCAGATGTACTAGGATCTTGCTGCAACTTTTGAATGAGTGTCCATACATCTTTTTCCATCTTCCATTCATCTCTTGCTTCGGTTATCCAATCTGGTTGGATAATAGAAATGGCACAAAGCAATGCTTCCACCTCTTCATTCTTTCTTGAGAGTGCATCCGCAACAACATTAAGCTTTCCTTTTTTGTAGATTATTTCAAAGTCATAACCCAACATCTTTGTGACCCATTTTTGCTGCTCTTCTGAAGATAGTCTTTGTTCCAAAAAGTGTTTAAGACTATCATGATCAGTTTTTACCTTGAAGTGTCTTCCCATTAGGTAAGTTCGCCATTTCTTTAGTGCATGCGGTATTGCTAACATTTCCTTCTCATAAATAGGTTTTTGTAAATACTTTCCTTTGATTGGACGACTTTCAAAAGCAATGGGTCTTCCTTCCTGCATTAAAATTGCACCAATTCCATTTCCTGAGGCATCACATTCCACAATAAAGGTTTTTTTGAAGTCTGGCGTAGCTAAGACCGGTGCTAGGCACATTGCCTCTTTAAAATGTTCAAAGGCCTTAGTTGCTTCAGGAGTCCATGAAAATGCATCTTTCTTCAATAATGTTGTTAGAGGTGCTGCTATTCTTCCATAATTCTTAACAAACTTGCGATAATAGCCTGTTAACCCGAGAAATCCTCGCAACTACTTTATTGTCTTAGGGACTTTCCATTCCTTAATGGCTTTAATTTTGTTAGGGTCTACTTTAACACCCTCGTGCATTGGTAAGACCAAAAGGCATGACCAGAAATTCATAATGACCCTCATGAGTTCGAAATGCTGTTTTTGGAATATCTTCAGTCTTCATTCTAATTTGATGATATCGTGAACGAAGATCCAACTTGGTAAAATAAATTGCTCCATGTAATTCATCCAATAATTCATCAATCACAGAAATGGGAAATTTATCTTTAATGGTGAGCTTATTGAGCTCCCTATAATCCGGACACATTCGCCATGATCCATCCTTCTTGTGTACCAATACTACAGGAGCAGAGAAAGAATTTTGACTAGGTTGAATTATACCCGCCTCTAACATTTCTGCAATCATACGTTCAATTTCGCTCTTTTGGAAGTAAGGATATCTATAAGGCCCGATGTTTGGAGGAACACTTCCTGGAATCAAATGAATAGCATGATCATGATCACGAATAGGTGGGAGTCCTTTGGGAGTTTCAAACACCTTGGAATGATTGTCCAAGACTTGTTGGAGATCTGCAGAAATAGATGATTTTGATGTTGGAACTTCTAGTGAGCATAATCGTGCAATTACGCCTCGTTGTTCTTTCTTTAGAAGCTTTGTCATGACATTAGAGCTTATTATCCTTCCTGGATTCCCCGCAATACAAAATTTCAAGAAAAGTTCTTGAAAATTAAAAGCTACCGTCCCCAAAGATTGTAACCATTGTACTCCTAGTACAACATCAGCACCTCCCATAGGAATGGAAAGCATTGGACTAGTCAATACATATTCCCCCATGGTTAACTTAATATTATGGCATTTTCCAGAGCAATTTATAGTTCCTCCATTTGCAACCATCACTTGACATTCTGGTGCTGGGTATAGGAAACAATTTAATTCCTTGGCTACCTTACAATGAATAAAATTATGGGTGCTACCCGAATCAATCAACACTATTACCTTTTTCTTCTTGATATGTCCTTCTATCTTGAGAGTTTGAGGAGTGGTAATTCCTGCCAATGCATTACACGATATGGTCGGACTCATTTCTTCCTCTTCTAGGGTTGGTTCTTGGTGTATATCCTCTTCTTGTTCATTTTCTTCCTCTTCACAATCTATGTAAAATAATTTCTTCTCAGCACACTTATGACCTTTAGTGTATTTGCTATCACAACTGTAGCAAAGCCCTTTTGCTCTTTTTTCTTCCAATTGTTGTGGTGTCAACCTTGTAGGTTGTGGAAATATAGACGTAGCAACACTTCCTTCTTTATAGAATTGAGTGGTAGGCTTCCTTGTCGCCATTATTTTACATTCAACTTTTCTTGCCAACCTGAATGCCTTCTCCAATGAATTTGGTTCCAAAACACGAACTTCATGTTGGATGTTATCCTTTAAAGTGCCTATGAAGAGATCGATCCTGTGTTCCTCTGGAATATCAGTTACCCTTATATTCAATTTTTGGAAGTCCTCAATGTGCCGCCCCACTAAACCCTTTTGTTTGAGATTTATCAATTGGCTAAAGAAGGTGTTGCTCTTTGTATCCTCATAATGTGCTATCATTTCCTCCGTAAAAATTGACCAAGTGACAATTTTTTTACGGGAGAAAAGCCATCGATATCATACAAATGTATTTTGTTCTAAATGTAAAGTTGCAATGCGTACCTTTTGTGTGTTTTGCACATTATGGAGATCAAAATATTGCTCCATCTGTAGTATCCATGTTACAGGATCCTTTCCATCAAACTTCCTCATATCCATTTTTGGAATATGGTGGTTCTTCCCGCCAACATTAGAGGTTATGAAATCATGATTAACATTTATTTTGTTCTCATCATGAGGTTTTTCTACTATATTTCCGCCATTAGGAATCGTTTCTTGTTTTAAGCTTGTCATCAAGCCTTCCATGTATGCTTTTAGATCATTCTTCATGTTTTCCATGTTGTCTTTCATGTTTTCATCGATCTTAGCTACCATGTCATCAATCTTAGCTTCCATGCCCACTTCCATGCCATCCATCTTAGCTTCCAAACCATTCATCTTAGCTTCCACGCCTTTCTTCAAACCATCCATCTTAGTTTCCATGCCTTTCTTCAAAACTTCCATTTCATTTTTTGTTGTTCTTTGCGATAGCGAAATTTGTTGTTGCACTTGCTCTTGTAATTTTGATATGTCATGTTGCCATTCTTCGTCTTCATGAGTCACAGTAGAGCCTTCTAAAGGCTTAATGGGAGTTGAATTATTTTTAGGGGCCATTTTAGAATCCAATACTGATATCTATTCTACAATATTCCCTTGGAATCAATTCAACTTGATTCTTCAAACAAGACTTATGCAATTTGAAAAAAAAATACACACCTTTTACTTGCTTTTTAGGAGCTCTGTATTGAAATTGAATTATCTCTGTAATTGAGAATCTTCAATATCTGAAATTCACTGCTGTAGTATCCTTCTGAACTTTCTTTCAAATGCCACAGGTATGATCTGATTTGGATTCTTCAAGACAAAGTTATTTCCAATCTCCCACAATGACCCAATTTTGGACTGGTTCAGTAGAGAAAATTTGTACGACTTGCCACGTGTCGCTGTTTCGACCTTCATCTCTGAAATTGATAGCCAAGAAACCGCAGTCCGTGTACTTGCAACCACTTTTTACGGCACTCCAATCCGATGCCCAGAGAGAGATTTATTGAACTTTTCCCACGATCACCTCTTTGAGATGAAATTCAGGAGCCTGAAAAAACACTACCTTCCACAGATCATATCTCCAAAAATATTGCGAACCAAGCTCTGAAATTTTTTGATGAATTTCCTCAGGATTTCAGCTTCGCACCATATGAATTTCAGATTCTGAACCTTCGTAGAAAATTTTTTATAGCGCAAATGCCACGATGACCTGTTTAGGAGCCTGAAAAAAGACCTAACTTCCACAGATCATATCTCCGAAAATATTGCGAACCAAGCTCTGAAATTTTTAGAAAAACTTCCTCAAGATTTCAGCTTCGCACCCTAAAAATTTCAGCTTCTGAAGCTTCGTAGAAAAAAATTTATAACGAAAATTCCACGATGACCTGTTTGGAGCAGCGAAACCCTAGAATCCAAAGCTCTGATACCAAATGTTGTGTAACCAGCTCCAAAAATAGAAGAAAAGAGATATCAACGCCTTAGAAATAAGCCACTTCGAGGAGGAAACCTCCAATACATTACATAAATGAACAATTCTTGGATGATACAATTTACAAAACCTCCTTTCTATATATAGGAGTCCATGGGGCCATAATGTAATCCTAGTGGGCCACAATGTAATCCTAGTCGACCTAACAATACTAATTTAAGGGCACAATAATAACAAAATGGGGGTTACAAGGGTTCAATAATAACAATAAGGGGGTTACACTAACAATAATAAGGGACTATACTAGTGATATAGGGACCTAACAGATGCACAGATCAGAGAGGTAGAAAAAGCATCAGAGGAAGCAGCTACAGCGGCGAGCAACATTACTGATTGTGTAAATGAGAATTTTCACAAGGTTAATTTAATTTCAGAAACCATTCCGGGATACCTACCACAAGCACAACAATTCCAAACAGAGTGGAAACAGAAAGCTGAAGAGAAGGCAAAATCAATTCAAGGATTGACAAAATTAAACTGGGATTCTTACTGGACGTGTCTAGTAAAACCACACGGTCAATGCAGTATTCTTAATTGCATCATTAATTCTGCTGAGAAGATCGCGCCCACACTTGTTGATTCCATCTTTTCGAGACAATTTAAATCTGAAATCGGCCAACCCCCTCTTCTCAAATCAATGCTGGATGCTTGCAAATTCAAAGATCAAATTCGTAAGTAGTTAGTTGTTAATTTTAGTTTTAGATTTAGTGTTAGTTTTACTTTATTTTTTCCTAGAAAAAGGACGGTCATTTAAACTAAATCCTAAATTTTTTGTAATAAACTATAATTAGATTTAGTTAGTAGTATTTAAACCCTTCTCATGCATTTAGAGAAGGGTCCTGAAATTTGTCAAAAACTTGTCCTCAGAACATGCACTTCTGCACCCTCAGAGGAGGTTTTGATGAATGAATGGATTGAGATTTATTGATATATGCGTTTAATATCTGCTAGTGATGTTGCACTTCTGTACTCTTAGTAGATATTGGATTAAGAAGAAATAAGTCATTATTGCTTCTAGCTCATGAGTAGAACCAGTTATAAATGATACTTTTATCTCTTAACTATTTCTGCTTTTGTGTTAAAAGTGATATTTATGTTCAGTTATTTATATATTGATGCTTGAATGCTTAAGTTATCATTTGAAATTTTTGTACGGTGATAGCTATTTATTTATGCTTAGTGTATGAATAGCTTATTATGCGATATGTTTTTCACAATTGTTTCATCTAACTTTTTATATGAAGTGGTTTATCTTTATTGAATTCTTTTCTTATAACAGTTGAATGATCTTTATTATCGATTGTTATTCGAAATCATTTTAGATCGCATAAACAAGATTATATCCCGGGTTTAGTTTAGAATTAGATATTTCTGTTTAAATTAGAATACAATTTGCATATGATTAGATTAGAAATAGAATAAAAGCATTTCACTTAGGAACCTTTTTAGAAAATATCTATTCTCAACACACACACACACACATATTGGGAAACTGGTCCCATTATCCCCAGTCGGACCCACTACACCAAACAGAAAAGGAGCTGCTAACCAAGGTCCGGACCGGGTGGGTATCCCCCTTGTTGTAGACCCGATTTTCAGGGCTTCAACACCTTCTAAATATAGAGGAGGTTGGATGTGGTCTTGCTTCTCCTTCCTTTCTCGCTATAATAATTGTAGAGGTGGTTTCCGGCACCATGGATTGAAACCTTGATAAGGGGCCCCCTAGTTGGGTCGAGGAGAGGAATTCTTAGCCTCCACTTCAAGCTTCACTAGCTTATTGGAGAGGTTTTTGATCATCTTATTCATATCTTCAATCTTGTACTTCGATGATTCTCTTTCTTAATTGGAGGTAGAGGCCTCCTCCTTACCCCTTCTCCTTGCCTCACGCTATGTTCTTCCTTTGGATTTTCCCGTAAAAGAAAAGCTTGTTTCTACCTCTAGAGCATCAGTCTGAATCTGATCTAGGGATGCAAATTTTCTCTCTCTCAAGGTGAATCCAAAATCACGCTCAAATGCTCCAACAAAAACCAATTTGGCCATTTCTTGAGGAGGCTATTTTTCAGTAGGCAGATTACTGTACATCTTGTAGAACCTTTTTATAAACTCGGTTAAATCTTCATTGTGTCTCTTCTTGAGGGCATTGAAATATGTGAGGGTTTAACTGGGATTCATCCTTTCTCCCCATTTTTGAGTGAAAAGATTGTCCATCTCCTCCCAAGTGGTGACCCTGTTGTTAGCAAGATATTTAAACCACTTTTGAGCTTCTCCATCCAAAGACTGGACGAAAATCCTTAACACCACATCCAAGTGTTCCACATAGACATTTTCAGCAAAAGCAGAGAAGTCTTCAACATGTTTCTGAGCAAAAGTATTGTCTTCCCCGGTGAACCGAGGCAAGAGCTTTAGATAGTCCTGAGGCATATCGTTCAAAACTTGAGGCAAGGCCAATGGGGCATACTTGTTAAGGAGGAAGCCCGGCACAGCCATGAGGGGCAGTAGTTGTGGATTCTGAGGGGGATTCTGGTGGATTAAAATAGGTATATGCTAAGAGGGGATTTGTACATTTACCTGAGATGAGTTCCGGAGTATGGTGACTTATTTGACTTCCTCGGCCTTTGGGGTGGGAGACAAAGGAGGCAAAGAGGTATTTACTGATTCTGCTTCGTCTTTATCTTAGAACTAGCTAAAGAAGAGTTTTCTGGGGGATATTCAAGTACTCGGGCTATAAAGACAGGGCCATAGCCTTCAACTTTCTGAGATGAGGACAGAGAATATTCTAATGAATATTAGGGTAAGTCATCCTGAACAGGCTTCTTTTATTTCCATATTCTCTTGAATATAATATTTTTAGAATCAGATAGAGAAGGGGTTCTCAGTTGAAAGGTATCTGACCTAAGATGAGGCCTGGTGTACACCATAATTGCAGCTGATTTAGACTTAGATAACAGTGGAGTCGCCAAGGTGAGGGTTGTGCAACTCTCAACCCTTCACGATCACCTGATTGAAGGGTGAAAATAATGTCGTATCCAAGGGAAAATATTTTCAACAACGTTCCCCGGCAACGATGCCAAAAATATGTTGTCACTCCTAGAGATAGTCTTGAGTTGTTGGAGACCAGTGCCTCAGACATCTTAAAAGTAGGAGGTCATCTAGGTTCTCTTCATGTTCTTTGGCAGGGACCTCCTCAGTATTAAATGGATGGAATTTTTTGATCTGTGGTTCTGGATCACAAGGGGAGTGGAGTAATAACTGTGAAATTTGGTTGTAAAAGAAAAATATAACTCAAAATGGGCATGTGGCCACAATTAAGTTCGATATGTTGAAAATAGGGCCGGATGTGGAATGAACAAACAGTCTTTAAATATAATTGGGATGGAAACCAAAAGAATTAGGATGGTAAGTCAGAGTGAGGGGGGCTTATGAAGGTATAATAATCCACCTCCAAAAACCTAAGAAGAAAGCAGTTGAGATATGAATTTGGAACATAAATCATGCACCGAGCTTAATTAAGGTAGCATTATAGACCATTATACAAGTATCATTCAAGATAAATTCATAAATAATCTAGAGGCGACCCGCATTCCAAAAGCATGATAATAGGAAGGAAAATATGATGAAATAGAGCAATAAATGAAACCAAACACAAAAAATGCATACATATTGTTCTAAATTTCAGTAGGAATCCATTCTTGCAACAAACAATCATTATATTATTTCTTCAAAAACGGCTCTTTACATTAAGAGAAAATCTCAAAATTACAAAATGTGCTACGCAGACTATACACTTCAAACTTCCATAGAATTCAGAACATTTACTTCATATGCGAGTTGGCCTTTTATAGCTGTTACATGGGCAGCGTGGCCATATATTTCCTTAAACAAAATATTCTCTATTGATCGTATAGTTTCTCATTTAAATAAAAAATGATGTGGCATAACGGCATCGCATCCGAATCAGTACTATCCAACACAAACTATAACAAAAACATAACAGAAACATAAAATGTACATAATGCGTAGGATGAAATCGATATTTCACCCGATTTTACATTACATTGAAATTGAAAATAAAAAATAAAAACAAAGGCCGCATGGGCCTAATCATGATGTCCATTAGTGGGTACGACGAGGAGTGCCAGAGCCTTCTGAGTGGCGTGATCTGACTGAAGACGTGGAGGAGTGAGGCTGGCGAGGCGGCGGAGGTGGAAATCACTATGAAGTAGTGGAGACTGGAGGGTTTACGTATTCATAGCACCTTTTCCAGGTGAGTTCTCTAGGTATCGATGTTGTGGTGAAGAATTTGAACATGGACTGCAGTTGGGTGAGATTTGAATAATCCAGGCGGGCAACAAAGAATCTCTTGACCTGAGCGAGGAGGAAGAATTCCTTACGTAGAGTTGTTCCTAAGGTTTCTTCCTTTAACCAGGAGGTCTTTTATAATGTTATGTCTACATTTCTTTTAGGGGAAGCAATGTGCCCAACTGTTGGTCCCAGCATGGAGGGAGGCCATCTTCTACCAACTTGCGCCATTCCTGATCGAATCTCTCCACTCCCTTTGACACAAGTGCAAAAAACCCCAATGCTTTTACACGTGCCTCCTCTTTCTCGATCATCTTGCTGACCTCCATGATAGTCCTGAAATGGTCAACCACTCCTTGGGTGCTCAATTCTTCAGATTGAAGTTTGTTGAGATACCTGACATATTTCCTAGATGTTGTTGCCTTCTCTTCTCCTTCCCTGCGACCGGCCTCTAGCTATTCCTTATGCTCTCGAATAGCACTCTTCTTGTTGTTGGTCAGCACGAGGAGCTCCCAATGCTGCTTGACCTCTGTTATGATCTCTCCCCAAACCATTTTCCTTGCTTCTACCAACGACATGCTACCTTTAAGCTGTGCTTTCAAGTCTTTGATACACATCTCATGTCCCTGGGCTTCCTTGCGGAGGTTCTCTACCTCTTTTTGTAGGTATGAAACCGTCTTTTGATTCTTTGTGTATGCAGCGTTGGCCTTGTCTACGAGTCGGCGGGTAGTGCATATTTCATCTTCTGACATCCTCAGATCCACCAGAGCCTTGGTTAGTTGTTCCAGAGTGCTTTGCGGATCTTCTGGTACAGGAACTACACATGTATGTTCACCCCACTTAAGTTGTAGCTCTGACAACCTTTTATTAGGCCCAACGATTTTCTTATCCTTTTGAGGAATCTCTTCCTCCCTTTGAGCGAGGGAATCAGCAAGGAATATTTTTTCCTTTTCCACCTAGGCAAGTTCCTCAGTCTGAATATGTTCAGAATGAGGGATATTCAATTTTCGCCTCAATTCTTGTACCTTCAACTCTATTTTGGTGAGAAGGGACTACAATGCTAAATTGGTATCAACTTCCTTCCCTCTTATCAATTTTATGCAATTCTCCAGCTAAGCAGCAACAACTTTAGCGCTAGCCATTTCCCTCTGTTGGGTGGCCTTCATTTGAGTCAATTTCCTTTCGGTCCTCTGCAGGGTGACTGTATGTTTTACTACCTCAGTCCGTAGCATGTTCCCGATACACTGGTGAAAATATAACTTATCTAGTAGGGGAATGGAAGCCAAATTTAGAATTATTTCCAGAGCTCTATATCGGGATCCTGGAGGTACGGGATGAATGGCTGAATGCTAAATGGCCAATATGAGTTTCTCTTTATCCATATCCAGGACTGAGGAGATCCTAGTATGATGTTTATCTACGAATTGAGAAAGTTCAACCCTTAGATTCTCTCTCGTAGATTTGTTCATGGCATCAATCTTGTCCTTTGCATCATATTTGCCTAATGTGACCACCTGTGAAAGCTTTGAGGGGGTTGAAGAAGAGGCGGAATCAAAGGAGAGTAGGAAGCCTGGTTTGTCTTTGTCAGGACCTCTGAGAAAGGAGACCTCGTCGTCAGAAAATTGGGTGTCTAGGTCCTCCGGCCGTTCATTTATTTTCTTTTTACTAGGGAGTATTTCCTCATCCTCCTCCATGAACCCTTGACTACCCAGGGGGTCTCCCTGTTCCCACCCTTCTGCCTCAACGAGTATATTGTCTCCTTATCCTTCAGTAGCTGAGGATTCAGCCTCCATCTGTGTATCCAAAGGCCACGTATCAGAGTTAGCATTCCTTTCAATAAGAGGCCTAGGTTCATGTGCATATGTTGTTGATTTAATCTTCTTCTTCTTGTGTGTGAGGAACCCCTTACGATCATAGTGCCAGACATCTCCCTGCGAGAAATTCATCTCCTGCAACATCCTTTCCACAGTGGAGAGGGCATGCCTTGAATTAATGGTGAAAGGGTCTACAGGGTTTGCGAGCCTGAAGATGTATCCCTTTCTCACATGCATGAAGTGGGCTTGTTTGACACTTAAAACCTGATGGATGAACTCTAGGAAAAAAATCCTCATGGACGGGAACACTGGTAGGTGATAAGGAGGTACTTCAGCACTGTAAACCCTGATCTCGGTGTGGTCTTCGAATAGGTAAAAATCACCTGTGCAATTTGTTTCACTGAACTAGAGCCATTCCTTTTGCTCAGGAAAAATTCTGGGTGGGGAGCTATCGTGTATGATAGCATAGGCTATGGACATGAAATTGGTAACAAATTTCACATATCCCTTCCCCTCTGGATGTCGTCGAACTTCCGAAGTCCAGTCGAAAACAGACTTGGGTTCAACATTTCTCCTGGAGAACCTGTTTAGGCCTAGACCTTCAAAATTATTCGCATGCTCAAATACGAATAACTAGAAAATTAGGGAGCAATATTTGAAAGAGAAGAAGGAAGACATGTCTTGGAACTGGGCTTTGATGGCTGAGGCCAAAAAGGTGGGGATATCCAAAAGGATCCCAGTCTACATCATGAGCCATAGAAACCCTAAACCCACCTTAGTCACCATTGCAACGTCTTCAAACCCCAACATTCCCAATATGACCGCTAAAATAGGTTGTATGGTGCTACGGAATGAGGACAGTGGAATAGACTCTGTGTGAGGGAAAGCCAATAGATGCGAGTCAAAGATGACATCGAGGAAACCATTCTGTTTTTCCAAGGGTTGATTCGAGAAATGGCAGGAGAGAATGACTTCGGTGAACACGACAGAGTCCTGGGTAGGAGGATAAAACAAGGCTTTTATGATGAGTTGGGGAGTAATCTCAAGAATCTTGGCCCCCCGAGCAGAAAGGAAGTTGTCATTGCGCTCGATGTAAGCCTCCCCAAGCGAGACGATAAACTCCGGGAACAGATGTGTCGTCGGGGAAATTTGATAATAAAGCCCTGACTTAACGACCCTAAATATATCTTCGCCCCTTCACTGAAAATTGAAGAGATCAGCTCTAGTGCGGGCTAGGTTGAAGGGATAGACTAGGTCGCAGGTCTGGGAGTGAGCATCAGTGAGGGGTTCGAGTCCAGGAGCAGTCTTGACCTCGCGAGCCTGAGGGGTTTCGGGTGCAGAGCATTTCATTTTTTCCATGATAATTTGAATAAACAGTAAAAGGGAAATAACGAAAGGGACATGAACAAATACCTGAAATAACAATGAGGTAGCAGGGGAAAGCGACATGAGAGTGAAAAGTAGCTAATACTTGAGTTTTTACCTGCTTGATAGAGCAAAATATGGGTAAATAACCAGTAAATTCACACAGACAAGAGTAAAACTTGATACAGAAACATGGTTTTACTGATTACCGAGGCGGGGCAACACATGTAGGGTTTGCGTCATGAGGATGCTGAAAATGGGACACGTGGCACACGGTGGTTGGCCGACAACGGCCGGGTAGGTGGGAGCCATGTGCCAGATAAAAGGGGCCAATTTTTGAGCTTGGTGGGCCCCTTCAATCTTCAGAGGGTTGGACAGGGGCCTCCATCCCTTTTCCTTCCCCCCATGGAAGCACTCTGATTGGTCGTGAGGAGGGCTGACGTTACCTCCTCCGGCGGGTTGGCTTTGGCCACCTTTGCTCCCTTCAGATGCCGACGGAACGACCATATGCCGCCGGTATTTGGTGGGTGGCTCCGCCACTAGCCTGTGCACGTGATGGGTTTGGGGGAGGATTAATCAACGTCGGCATCCTATGCATGAGTAGCTGGCCAAACTTATTTCTCGATCAAACCATAAAATAAAAAATAAGGCTCGCCGTCATATCCTTGATAAATAGTATCAAGGCTTTCTCTACTGTACATTGTCTGGTTTTATAACGCAATGAATGTTAAACGAACTTAGAACCGAAGCAACGCAATATCCCTTTGTGCCTAAGTGCATCCTTGGGAGGCCATATAGATAATATGTCTATGGAGGCTTTGATATGATTAAAATGGTTGTAAGACGCTGGATGTTCTTTCTTGTGATACAAATTCCTATATATATACATTCTGCCAATAATTTGATTGTTTGAACAATTCAATGTATTAATGGATGGAATCTAGATTGGAAGGTTTCGTTAAAGTTTGCAAAGGTTTCATAATATAATTCTCTGCCAGATTTAGATCAATATTCTTGGTGTCCCTCACACTTTAAGCTGCGTTGCTTTCTCCATTTACATACATATAAAACCATTTAATTGAATTGTTCATCTTCTTTACATTGAATAAATTTCAATTCTTTCATTTAACTTTGTGTACCTTAAACAAATTACTCTTTTTGCTTGAGGGCTCTCTTACCAAAATATTGGAATATTGCAGTTTACACAAGTGGTAATAAGTATGGTTAACTTGAGTTTCTTTTCTTTTAATTAATACAATATATTCAATGTTTTAATAATTTATGTTAAAATTACAATTAGACCACAAAAAGATTTGAATAATTTTCCACTTAAAATATTAAATATAAAAAATATTAAATTATTTTTAAAATCTTAATTTTTTACCTTGGACTTATTTATCTGCATATCAAAATTTGGTTTGCATCACTCTCGTGTTCATAACCATTTCGTTCTTGCCATTTTCCTCGAGAATAGGTATTCCTCACAGTTTTCAAACTGATTTTTCTCGAGTGATTTTAGATAGCCTTTATTGAATCTATTTTTTTGATATGAGTTATTTTTTTGATACGAGGTTAATAGCGGTTGGTGCTACAAAATAACTATTGATTTTTTTAGAGTGCACTTTATGTTGTTATTTTTGGTTTTATGTTCTTATTCATTTAATTTATTTGATAATATTATTGAGAAATGTATTTTTATTTCAGTATTTTTAGAATTTGAAATGTTTGTATGAAAAGTTGTGGATGTTTTTTTTTTTTTTTAAAGTAGTGCAATTTTAGATTATAAATTTGATATAATATATTATAGGGGTTTAATTAGTGATTTCAAAATGGTTTTATACATTTGTCTTAAAAAAATTATTATTGTTTTCGAGTTAATAAATGAATATTATACAACAATTTGATTTATAATTAAGTGTGTAATTTTAAAATTAAAATATTATTATATTTTATTTTTTATATTAAATAATTTTTTCTATTTTTATTTTTATTATGAATAAATAAAAATATATATTCTTATTTTTTAATGAACAAAAATATCTTCCACGCCCTAGTTCACAAAAAATACTATACACAATAATATTTGTTTTATTAACTAAAATGTGTTTTTCAAAAACAATTATACTCTTAACTCAAATTTAAAAAAGATTATTCTATCAATTATAATATATATATATATATATATATATATATATATATATATATGTAATTCAATAAAATAACAATTTATTTTTAAGTTATTAAGATTTACTAAACATTATTTATTTATTTTTTAATAGTTTTATGCAAAAGTGAATAAATGAATTTAGTCTTCTTTATTATTTATTTATTTATATATTTTAATTTAGCTATATTATATTACTTTTTTTTTTTTAATATTAATTGCCACTTACATTAGATATTCTATTTATAATTTTTTTAATAACGAGAATATATATATATATAAAATTCTAGGGGTTAAACTTTTCATAAAATATATCACTACTAAACCAAATATCTGTGAAGGCTTTCCTATGCAACTAAGAAAACAAATTATTTATACAATATCTGTCGGGACCTTATCTTCCTCTTCAGGTCTCAGCCCCTCCCTTCTCGCAGGGGTTCTATCATATGGAGGAGTTTTAGGAGGGTCTCTACCCTTTTCATCAGCTGGCTTGTTTGGGACTTCAGAGATGGGCAACATATATACCTGGGCTATGAACGAGTCCATGGGCTATTGCTAGAGTTCACACTTGATCCCCACCTGCAACATGTGTTAGCACTAAAAGGATTTTTCATGGTCTCCCAGTTCATCTCCTACTGGAAATAGAGTTGCCCCATATGTAAAACTTCCTGACAATTGGACTTGTAGGGCAAGGATGCTGAGGAATGGGATTCTATATTACCGACTCTTAGATCTAGGGGTTTTTGTCATCACCAGGTGGGTGACGGGATCTCTTGGTATGGTAAGTTGTATCGGTCCTCACTAGTGATCAGGGACATTTATGAAAACACCTTGAACCATAATACTTCTCTGGAGGACTCTATTTTCTACAAGAAATTATGGAATCGTAATATCCCTAACAAGATAATCCTTTTTGTCTGGCTAGCTATGCAAAATAGGGTTCTAACATGGGACAACTTGACCAAGCAGGGCTTCCATGGCCCTGGTTGCTATGTTTATGTAGGCTTGAATCTAAATCGGTTTCGCACATATACTTCCATTGTCCATTCGTGTTGGAAATTTGGTCCATGTTTTCACGACGTTTGCAGATTCAGGACTGGAGGCCTCTCTCTTTCCAACAGAGTATTGAAACTTGGGGAAATTTGTGTTCTGGTGTCTGATCTTTACCCTTTTATCTATTTTGGGAGGTGTGGCTTGCTAGGAACAAGAACATTTTTATGGTCTCCAATTTCTTTAGCACAACATCTATTTGTCCATCCTCAAGTGGCTCGACCCTATCCCCTCATAGCCTCCAACGGTTAGATCTTTCCACTCATCTCTAACCTCACAATGTCTCCATCTTGGTGGGCTACTTTGATGGGGCACAACAACAGGGTTATTATGGATCTGGTGCTTGGATCAAGTTGGGACACAATGAATGTTATTGCATCAACTAGAATGGGGGTCCTGGTTCTAACATGAGGGCAGAGCTCCTTTCCCTCTGGAGCCTTCTTTGGGTGGCTTTCAACCTTCAATTGACAAATCTACATATCTATGGGGATGCAAAAATTTGACGATAGATTAGCTTGCCATTCCATTTCTTGAACATTTGTTTCTCACCCTTATGGTCACAGATTTTAATACTTTCAGTAGCCTCCTTTTCTCATGACCTTCCATCTCACGATGATGAGGCCACAATGCAATCATCACCAAATAGGCTTCTTCCTTTGGATTTTTTTCTGAGGCCAACAATTTAGGATATGTCTGGTATTTCACCAATGGCTTTGTCTTAAGAGATCGCTTCTTCTTGGGTTCAGAGGCTGATAGGCTTTCACACTGCACTACTGTAACATCTTCATATGTTTTTTTACCTACAAATTGTTGAGTTTATGTTTTATGTTTTGTATTGTTTAGTCCCATTGAACATTTGGGATTTATGCACATGCGCATTTCTCTCTCGCCTTATGCAAATTATTCTTATGTTGTCATAAGCTCTTCTTTCAACTCTATTCCAACACCCCTTGTTAATTTGTTTAAACATAATACAATCAATATTTTTTTCTCCTCAAAAAACAACTAAGAAAACAAATAGTTTATTAAATTACTCAAATTAAAATCTTCTAACTATTCACAGCTTGTCAAAACCAACGACTAAAATCTATTAAAATTAAAAAGTATTAATTTTGAAATTTCTACTTTAAATTCAACTATCATAGATACAAAATTACTTGTAAATAAGATATTATTTTTTATTATATAAATAAATTTATTTTTATAATTATAAGATATTCTAAAATCAATTAAAAATGAATTGAAATTTCAATAAACTATTTGTACTTCTAAGAATGCTTGATAAGTTATGTATACATTAATAACGTTGTTAAAGGCACCTTAAAAGAAAAAATATAAAATTTTGGACACAGTTGCAAATCAAGTATCTTTTTGAAACGTCCATATAAGAACAAATATATTGATGTTTGTCGATTTTTTTTGGTTAGTTTTGTTGATCAATTGCAAAATTGGATAATAATTCATAATATTTATTTTTGTTCTTAGAATCTATAACAAGATTCATTATTAGAATATAGAGAAAATAAATTATAATAATATTAAATGTTAAATTAAACATATAATTGTTTTACAATCATATAGCCAACAAATTTTAATAATACTAAAAGTTATTTAAAATTACTATTTATATATATAATTATGTATTATCTTATTAGATCTATCTTAATTTAAGATGTATCAAGAGCTTAGAGGGATCAATTTTTTTTTCACTTAAAAACAATTTTTCAATTTAAGAGATTTAATCTCTCTATCAAATTTAGATAGATCTAGACTATTTTAATTATTAATTATAATTGGAATTATTAATTTATAGTATATATTATATTATATTTCTATTTTATTTTGATGTAGTCACAAAATATTATATTACATTACAACATCTATATCATATTAAGGTGGAGAGTGTCTCTCCACACAAAATATTTCATAATATGGTGATCATGAATTAGCTAGACATAATTTTAATTAATTTTAAAATAGTATAATCTATAATTTTTATTTTATATCTCAAATATACTTAAATATTAATGTTATGTTTATTAAATATTAATAAAAAAAAAATAAGTTGAAAATATTGATAATTTTGAAACCCAATACCTAGGTACATATTTGCTTTCACTCGTATTTCACCTCGCCGATGCGTAGTTCTATAAATGTTGATTGTTTATTTTATGATTGCGTATGTTTTACAAAATTGATGTATGATTTTTTTTTTTCATGCAAGGCACAAGTTTTAGGTGTCCATTTGTCCTTTATTACTTTACCGCCAATAGTTTGTATTGCATTGTTCCATACTTCTCTTTCCATTATTGAGTAATAAAGTGCCTCTCCGCAAATGGGAAAACATGGCTCTCAAAGTGCATATGATGCCTTCCTTAGTGTATAGGAGTGTGAGAGGTTATACATGGTTTATGGAATACAAATGTCCATATAGTCTATACATTTATAATTTCTCTTGTTCCTCCCAATTTCGCAACGGGGAAGAAACGCTAAAATTTATTAAAATTGATAATGGGTATTGGACACAATCGTGGGATTGATAATTTTCAGATTTTATTGTTGGGTGGTTGAGCCATTCTAGCTTCTAATAGGTTCTTATTTCAGTTCATCTATACCTTTTATGCTACACATAGTTTAACAAAATAGAAGTGGGGCTCTACTCGTGTAATGATGGGATAACACCGACTCAAAGAAAAAAGTTGGCTCAAATGCAAACTCAATGAAGATTGACCGTAGGCGCTCGAAATATTTTGTAGTGCTTCCGGTAAATTTTGTTTTCAGCTCTTGGAAGGTAGAATGACTTGTGCTCTCTACATACTTGATCCTCCAACATTTGAGCATGTCCTCCATGCTCAAGAATGACTTCCTTGTCTCCCCCACCGATGGTTACACTCTGTGCTCCCAACAAAACCATGACAATGTCTAGACCAAAGGCTTTGTTCAATGCTCAAGTTACCTGTGTTCTCCATGTTGTCCTACTCAAAGAATGATCTCCTCCTTCCTTTTCTCTCGATTTCAACATCCCCTCATTGAATCATTGGGCACACTCATATCAACAAAAATGTCACCGCTCGCAAACAAATACGCCGCAAAAATATGATTTTGGGGTCACTTTAACAGTACATCTAACAACCACAACTCATAAATAAAATATCTAAAAGAACATAATGCTATAGGCCTTGTTCACACATATTCGAATGAAATCAAATGTACATACAATTAAAATTGGAGAGGTGATAACATGCAGAGTTATGGAATGAATAAGTACATTTCTTTTATTAATTTCACATGTATAGGCTCGAAGGAAGGAGAATAATCTCCTCTCCTCTCCAATCGATACTCCTTTATGCACAACCTTGGCAACTCGATTCATTTCATCTTTCTCTCAATTGAGGGAAGTAAAAGTCACAACAAAGATGACTCTTCATTTCCTAGAATATACAACTTATTCGCACCGTGTATTTACATTAATTGTGTAAAATATTTTTAAAAAGAAACAAATTCTATTTTCTTAGCCTCGACATGTGGCCAATCCACCACATTATCAAGCCCCCCTCCATCTCTTCTTCATCATGAACTTGGTCTAATTCTTTTGCATCGACTCCCTAGGAAGGAAAATCATGAGTTCCTTCTCATAAGTTCCTCTATAGAGTAACTTGTCTTCTCGTAGAGTTGTAAAACACATCCATTTAGAATCCTCCATCGTACGGTCTCAACTTCACCAAAAACTACAGACACTTTGTTCCCTTGATGTGCTTTGCGATTTTGGTGTCCAAAATCCTTTCTCGCTCGTTTCTCTACCATGCAGGCATCTCATTTCATCCATCTCTCGCTACTTACTTATCCATTTCTCTCATTTCGTTGTAGTGGCAATCCTTCTATCATCACTTCGATATGGGTGGCAAATCAAGCAGCATTGAAGATATGCGGGATACCTATGCCCATAGGTAGTTTAATTCATAAACATTCACAGATTTTTGTTTGAACATTCTCGTTAGGTTTGAATTTATTCATCTTGAGTTTGTTATATACTCCCTCTCGGGAATATTTCTTTCCTTAGGTGTGTGCTAAAACCATGTCTCCTAGCTCGCATTTAACCTCTTCTTCTCAAATTTTTTTCTTTGTTTATTCGTAAGTTTTGTCCTCATATATTTTGTTTAACCTCCTCATGTAATTCACTTATTGATGCTACACAACCCTCCACATCAACTCTCTTATGCTTAATTTTTCCCCAAATGTCTCACCTCACAACTCTTCAGGATGCATTTCATACAAGATCTGAAATGGACTCTTCTGGTGCTCCTATTCGGTGAAAATTTGTATGGAAATTCATCTTGAGCCAACAAACAATCCCACTTCTGGGATGCTCCCCCATGAGGCTCCTCAATATGTCCCCGAGTGATTAGAGGCTCAATATTTTAGCTCAAAAATGAAAGTGCTCAGAATTTAATGAAACCAAAATGACAATGACCAACCCGTCACAAGGAATCCAACGCAACTCGTTTTGTTGAAAAACCAAGTTCGGATGAGGAAGTTATGCTTTGTTGATCGCCATTTAGAACAGGGAATTTTTTATTAACAAATTGCAAAACAAGTACAAGTTGATGAGGACATGGTGTACCAAATTTTAATTCATAGAATCTTTATTCTGTATTAATTTCAATGGACCGGTGACAAGTGTCACTCCGGTAGATTCGCTAGTTTGGTTTGTGAAGATAAAAATTGTCTAGTGACCACCTAAGGCTAAATTTGGGTGTATGGATTTTGTGTCGGAAATTATTATTTATTTTTAATTAAGGTTATATATATATATATATATATATATATATATATATATATATATATATATATATATATTATTTTATATGATTTTTAATCATATAATATATTATATATTATTTATATTAATATTTTAATAAACCTTAATTAATTTAAATTAATATATTAATCCAAATTCAAAATCATTTAATATATATTATATTAAGGTCATTTAATGTGTGCAAAAACAAGGAACAATGGTCGAGGTCCGTGTTTGAACTCGTGACCTCCCACACACTACAAAGCATGTCCACCATCGAGCCATAGGCCCATACCTTGAAACTATTGCCGCAATCACATAATTTAAGTGCGCATTTAAGTTTGACAACAAAAGGAATGGCCAACCCTCACAATATGACCACACCATATGACCGGCATTTCGCAGGCTAATGCGTTAAGCATGATTGACGCTTAATCGCGCTAACCAACAATTAATGTGAGCTTATCTTAAGCTACTTCTGCACGATTAATTTTATGGAGCCCGCCAAATCGGGAGGTAGCTCCGCCTTTAGTGGAGTTAGATGGCCGTATTCTGCATTCAGTGGAGAAATTGTAGGAGAATTTCATTTTTTCCATAATCGAGGAAATTTTCAACCAAATTGGGTGAAGGAAGAGTCATTCTTGGCATGTTTTTGATGTTTTGGAGCCATTGGAATAGGGTTGCGCAGGTAGAGAGGTCATATACACAGTGTTTTTTTGACCTGAATATTTTTGTGTAGCCGAGGGGTCAAGAGGGAAGACCATGCAATGCAGCATCCGGTAACCAAATTGAGTAAAAAAATAGTCGTTTTCGATAGATTTCGATGCTTTAAACTCATTGGAATAGGTTTCCAAGATAATTTGATGCATGTAAACAATTTTGAGAAAATTTTAGTTGTTACAAGGCCCAAGCTATGGAGCCGGACCAAGGAGATGTAGCTCAGAGGGGTGAACTCCTTCATCAAAAAATTATTTTATTGTACGCTTGTGTGGTTTGTTGTCATTTATGTTTCTGTTGTTAAAAATTTAAATTCATGCTTTATGCTTTCAAAAACACTCATAAAATTCAATTTTAATTCATCTTTTGACACACATAGCAACAAGGGAACTTCGTACATCAAACATAAGATCAAGGAATAAGTTTTATATCTCGAAAATGAAATTAGCACAACAATAACTAACATTCAAATTCGTATGGAGTTTAGTATTAGAACCCTAGTTAAAAAGGCAAGGTTATTTTTCTTGATAGTTGTTGAAGGTTGTGCAAGTTTAATGGTTGCAATTTTGTGATGTTGGCAAGGTTAAATTTGCGTAAATGTGAAGGGAATTTGTTGGTTGCAAGTCTTGAGATTAGACCGTAAGAAGGACAGCCTAAAAGAGCATCATCCTCACCCGAAATTCCAGCCATAGCTGCACTTGAATAACTTGAAGTTTTGTCTCAAGAAGCTGAGATTGAAGAGGTGCAATTTGTACAAGAAGCTGAAGTGGTTGAAGAGGTACATGCATCAGAGTTTGAGCTTGAATCCTTAACCATTATGTCAAGTCTTGGAGAGAATTATGGACATTCAGAAGAGGAGGATGTCCAGAGAGACTTCAAGGACATTAAGAAGAGGAGGATGTCTAGAGAGACTTCAAGGACATTCAGAGAATGGTTAAAATCATGTTTGATGCATTCACTACAAAAAAAGTAGGAGGAGGTTGTAAGCCTGCATATGCAGAAGGATCTTCAAATGGTGAGAAGGATGAAGAGAAGAGTCTGGGCAGCAAAGGAAAGTTTCTACCCATCTCCACCATCTTCATCATCCTCATCATCCCCATCTCCGCATCATCTTCCACTTCCACCACAAAGACCACTCACACTCACTCAAAAGCCACAAAATGAAAGACCCCATTAATCAAATAAACATTAAATTTGAACTACCCATGTGTACAATGACGAGGTAAATGCAGAGAGGCTTGAAATTTGGATACATCAATTGGTGTGGACATTGCAGAATTTAAAACCTTCATGAAGATGACATAAAGATCCAATTGGCTTCATTAAGGCTAGAAGGCGCTGCACTAGTTTGGTGGGAAGCAAAGACTCAAGAGGAAATGTGAATCCATGGTAAGATATTTATTTATTGGGTTGAGTTTATTTCTTCCATTAAAATACAATTTTATCCATTAACCTACATGCAAAAATCTATTATGAGTTGGCCAAATTTTAAGCAACTCGAGGGTCAAATCTGCCTAAAAAAGTATACCCAAGAGTTTCAAAGATGCCTTTGTTGCTAGGAGTAAATTTGAATTCCCAAGATACACTCTTAAAATACATTAGGGGTTTACATTCCTATTTGAAGCATACTATTATTATGTTTAACCCAAGTAATTTACATGAATTTTGTGTACAAGCCACACACTTAGAGGCAAGGGGAAAACAAAGCATAGAGGAGAAAGGTGAAAGTGAGGGTAAAGGGAAAGGAAAGTTTTTTGGAAGAGGAAAAATAAATAGTTATGTAAAAAGAGAGAAGGAAAAACTCACATGAAAAACTGTTCAAAGAATGGCCATGATGAAGACCACTGTTGGAAACTTCACCTTAATTGAAACCAAATAGGTTGAAAGCCAAAAGAGAAGGGTAAAATTGTTACATAGTTGAACTTGACTCGCAGTCGCATTCAAGAGATGAGACAAAGATTATGTACCATGGGTTTGAAAGGTAAACATGTTGCAAGCACTATTTATTCTAATTTAAATGATACTATGATGAAGATACAAGAATAGAAATCCTTTTCCATATTAGAGTTTTCTCTAAACATACCAAGATTGATACACTTTTTAATAGTGGGTCACAAGCTAACTTGATTTTTGAAGATTTGGTTAAGAAACTAGGCCTTGAAACTATTAGACATCCAAGATCATATCCTTTGGGTTGACATGCACGAAATAAAACTTGGTAAAATACAATGAAGTGCTTACTAAGATCCACCATTAACTCAAAATTTCTTGATGAAGCTGAGTTTGATGTGGTGCCGCTGAAATATCGTATTGTATTGGGAATTCCTATTTGCATGATAGGAAAGCTATATATCATTGCCATGAGAACAAGTACCATCGGTTTGGCGATGGTATTGAGTACATAATTAGAACACATAAGAAGAAGATGGTTGTCTCTTATGCATGCAAGTGAAATGAAGAGGATAGTGAATGCAAGTCAAAACTTGACATTATTGATGATCAAACAAAGAGATGTGCTAACTGGAAATTTTCAAAATGATACTTATGTTTGTAATGAGTTGTTTCAAACATGTTAACAGATTGCCTTGAAAGAAGGTGGAAAACATTTACAAGAATCAACAAAGAGTGTTGAGCGGTGTTGGAAACAAGATGTTGGTGCAAGAGGGTGCAAAGGTCAAAGAGAAAGTGACAATACAAATTTTGGCAAAGAAGGCATGGGTTCCACAAATTCTTATTGTTGGTTTCCAAAAGGTACATGGTAATATGAAGATACTTGGTCAAGAGTTGACACAAGTACAAGGCAAAAGCAACAAAAAAATCGCCATGGTGATAGTGTCCAAGGTGAGAAAGATTTTAAGTTTCCTTTGATTATTTACCAAGATAGGAACAAGATGGTTTCTACAAAAATATATTTTTGTTCTGAAAATTCAAAAATATTGGGTAAAGATGACTCAAGCAGTGTCAATGATAACAAGAGAAAGTCGCAAGAATCGAGGAAAACTTGAATTTTTGTGAAAAGCTCCAAATGATGAAATTGGGAATTTTCAAATGGATAGAGACCGGAACGGTGAGGGAACAGTCCCCCATTCACATAATCAGACCTAGATTTTGGGGTCCAAAATGCTTCTAGTGGGGAGGAATGATCAAAGGCTCAAGATTTTAGCTCTAAAATTGGGGGCACTAAAATGAATGAAACTAGAATGACAAAGACCCTCTCACCCCCATTGCAAGGAATCCAATGCAACTTGTTTTGTTGAAAACCGAGTTCGAATGAGGAATTTATGCTCGTTGATCGTCATTCAAAACAAGAAATTTTTTATTAAAAAATTGCGTAACAGTATTAAAGTTGATGACATGACATCCTATCAAAGATTCATGGAATCTTCTTCAGTTTTAATCCAATGGAACTGTGACAAGTGTCACTACGAGATTCACCAATTTGATTTGTGAAGGTAAAAATTGTACCTCAATTTGGATTTATGAATTTTGAGTTTGAAATTATTATTTATTTTTAATTAAAGTTATATCTATATATATATATATATATTATTTTATGTGAATTTTAACTTGTTGGGGTCGTGTGATTTGGTTGATTGGCAAACCAAATGACAAGGCAACATCAGAACCAAGATTTAGAGCTCTAAGATCTAGCCCTCCTAGTCTGAGAGAGGGATCTCTCAATTGTTTTCACAGATATGTCTTGTTTGCTTTTAAGGGTTGATTTTAGGCTAGTTATTAAGTGAAAGTTTGTTTGTTTTGTTGGTTGGACATAGATGATCTAGGCAACATAGACAGAGTTGGGAATTCTATAAGCCATTGGGCAATGGAGTCAAGTGGTAGTCATAGCAGGTTTGATTGATGAATATGGGGTACCAAAGGGAAAATCTAACTTGGTCAATGGATCTGTTGGGTTTTGCAGGTGGGATGAAATGAACATCAAGGACTTAGAATGAAAAGTAAAACTAAGGGCAATTAAGGATCCTTAATTATCTATACTTCTCAACAAAGGGACTTAAAACATTATCTAAACATAAAGATGCATTTGATAGACAGGGCTAACCATGAATTCCACAAACCACACTTCGGCAAATGATAATTTCAAGACAGACTTTTCTAATGAAATATAGAAGGCGAGGAACGCTCTATTTCTTCTAAATATTTCACTAGCAAGAATTTAGAAAACATATAAAATTCACAAATAACTGCATTCATAGAAGAGGGAACACCTAAAAATCTAAGACTGCAATTATAAAGACCTTCAAAGAAATTATCTCATCAAGAATAGAGGGTATGATCAAAACATACCTCTCTGGTAGACTACAGATAATGGTACTTTGAAAGGAAACTTCAAAAACAATCTTCAAGTGGCAACAAGCAAGCAGGGAAAACCATAAATCATTCTTGAGGCAAAATGTATGAACTATTTCAGAAATAAACAAGCATAAGGGTTCAAGAGAGCGATTAAGACTACTCAATAATACCTCAGCAGATGAAAACATAAAGAAAGTGAAGAGCAAACAGGTCTAAGGTGCTTCTAGGAGACATTTCTTAGCCTAAAATTTTTACTCTACTGTAAGTATAGAATGATGGAACAAAATGGAAAACATGAAATAAAAATTACTGTTAGAGAGTACTTCATTACAACCAGGCTGAGGGATCCAATGATCTAGCCTCCATCAATAAACAAGCCAAGCCATCCACAAACTTCAATACATCAATTTCTTTTCACGTATGCCAATCTATGTATTACTTCAAAGAGTTCACCTAATTCCAACGTTTACAATGAGATTTCGAATAGGATTTATAGGTGAATGGGGAGGAGAGGTGACAAAGATGGTCTTAATGGTTAATTAAAACAGAGGAGAAAAGCATTCGAATGCCCATTCTGTGTCATAAATATTACATTAATTTCATGCCCATTCTAGTAGTTCTTGTAGACTTTGAGGCCTAATTGTTAGGTTGGTAATAACTCCAAACAGTGTCTTTGTGGAGAAATCTTCTTGCTGTTGCAGTCCCGTCTTTTATTCTGGTATGAGTAAAGTGGACAGTATGGGTTTTGAGACCACCCATACCTTTACAATAAATTCCTTAACAGTTTAAAGAGGCTTTGTCAGCATAATAACTGTCAAGGTGTCTTTAGTCCTGGGAGGAGTAAATAGCTTCATTGATGTCTCATTCGAAGCTCTCCTTTGCTGATTTGTCTGTATTTTTCATTTAACACTGATTTGGCTTTAACTGTGTTTTTATCTTTGATCTGCAAGTTAAGCCATTGATTTTCTTGCTTTATGCTTAACCTTTATCCCTTAATCTCTAATCTCTGATCTTCACTGTTTGATGTATTGTGCAGGTGGCTGGGCTTCCATGCTAGGGGTTTTGTTCTTCACCAGTGTTCATGAGACACTGATGAGACATTAATAATCAACCCGTGAATCCCTTTCTGCATTGATTCAGCCTCAGGATCGTCATCCTCGGCTTTTTCTGGTGTTTGGCTGTGGGAGGGCCTGCAACATTAAGCCACCATTTTAAACCTGCATACAATGATAAACATGTTATGAAATCCTAATTTTATGGTTTTAATGCTTCACATGGCTCAGCGAGGGGTTATGGAGCGATGTGGAGGAGGGAAAATTCTTAGAGGAAGGTTCTGTCACAGAAACTGGGAAAAAACCTGGGCAAGTTTGAATATTGGCGCAGAAATGATGATAAACGATTTTGCAAAAAACAATGAGTGGTTTTCACGCTGGGAATAAGCGGTAAATGGTTTTACACTGGGTGGATGCGGTACATGCCAGTGGTTGACACGTGTCCCTTTAAAAACTGCCCATTTCACGTTGAAAAAGCATGACGGAGGGGTTGGATGAAATGGGCACGAGAATGAATGTGGGTCGTTGGATCTAGGGAAATCAACGGTGGAGATTGAAAGAAAACATGATGAAAAGCCCAGCACGGTCACGTGGGACCGGTAGGATGACATGGGAAGGTCAGTGTCATACGTCATAGCAGGGGCACTTGGGGGTACGGATCAACTTCTTGGCCTGTGCCACCGCAAAAAATTTCAGCCGTTGATCTAAGATCTTCCGTAGTCAACCAGGTCAACTGCAGAGGCACTCACGGTGTTAACTCATGCGTTGAGAGTGCTTGCGGGTAGAGCGGAAGACTAGTGGTGACCATTGGATCGGGCTTGATCAACGACGAAGATAAATTGGAGAAAAGTGAGTGGGGTAAAAGTAGAGGCACACTGGCCGTTGGATCAAGATGATCAACGGTGGAGGATGCATCGTAGAATCGTACAAGGGCATGAATGGTGCGAGGGGATGGGTGAACTATGATGCGGCGATGAATCGTTAACCATCCGATCAGGAGGATCAATGGTCCAGATGAAATTAGCGTGCTGCAGAAATGAATGAATGGAGCAAAGGGGTAGAAAAATAGTGAAAGTGTGTCGACCGTTGGATCTGGGGGAGCCAGATCAACGGTCCAAAACATATCGGCGGGATGGTTTGGTAAGTGATGATCGAGAAGTAAAAATGTTGGTGCGATGGAGCGAGAACCATTAGATCTGCAAGATCAATAGCTCAAATCCCATCGGTGGGGAAACATAAGGAAGCTGAAGGAATAGGGGCGGAGCAAAGTCCGGTAGCGCAAAAAGGGCTAACGACTGAGGCCGACAGTCGTGGGTGCCGGTTTCAGGGAGAAAGGAGCTGAGAACTTAAACCCACGGGGGTTTAAAGGTCTGCTTATGAAAAATTTAAATTTTAAGGCCGAAATGGGGGTTTTGAAGGTATTTAAAGGTTCTAATAGATATAAAGAAGGGTTCAAAACCAACAAAAATGAATTTTATTGGTTCAAATGGGATTTTTGAGGGAGTGGAGGGCTTTTTAAGGGGAAATTATCAATGAAATATGGTGGAAGAGGGGTCCGAAAAACAGTCTTCTTTGTGATAACAACAGGATTATTTTGAATGGTTTTTGGTGAATATATCAGTGAGATGGGTCCTTTGGACAAGAGACACAACAAGGCTTCAAGAACTCACAGATTTGCTCCAAATTTGTTTCTTGAAGACTAACATGCTACACAGCCATCATAGTATATGGAAAATTTATACATGGCTAACAGAGGCTCCACTTGGGGAGGACAGCTCCTTGGAGGTGTCAAAAATCTCAGAAATTTATCTCTGGAAATTATATCAATGTCTTGAACTTTGATAATCCTCTTTCTTCTTTGATCATGCCGCTTGGAAGGATGATCAGAATTACATCAACAAACAGATCTCTTTCCCCAAACAACTACCTACACAACCTACTTTCCTAACATTTTTTCTTCATAAGGTGCACTTGGACTTGCAAACCTTTTGACATCAACATTTTATTCTTTTTAAAACAAGAAAAAATAATCTAAATTGACCCTTGTAACTTCCATGAGTTCAGATTAAACAGTTGAACTCATTATCTTCTCTACCTAACTACTATCTATCAGGGTTAAGTTGTCTGACAGATTTCATTCTCTATATTCTAAAACAGAAATTGAAAACACAGCCAAACCAAGATTAAGCTGTCTGATTTGTTGTAGTGTCCATGGAATAAGAAACCAGCTACACATAGAATTATTTGCAGAAAATTAAAACAAAACGGTGAAGGCTTAAGATCTGAAAATTACAAGCATCCTTCTTTCTTTCTTTCAGCTTTGGTTTTGATCTTTTTAGAGCTGTCTTCTTCTTCTATGCCTGGTTCAAGTTTTCAACATGTTAGAACCAGTTCTTTTTCTTCTCTTTGGCTCAGGTTTTGATTTGATTTGATCCATTCTTCATCAAACTTACAGGTTCAGGATTTAAGCTTGTTTGAACCTTTGTTTTTCTATCCTAATCTAGTCTACTGATAAGCCAAGACTAAATTTTTTGGCTAATCTGATTCACTAACATATCAGCAGTAAATTGGAATATATCTAGTCATGATTAGGTTGTATGACTAAATAGCAGTGCTCTCTTTTGGTAGTGGCATTTAAACTTGTGCACTTTCAGACTCTCTTTCTTTTTTGGTATGGGGATGTACCTTTCTTCTTTTCTAATCTGCCCTCTTTTTCATTTCTATTGTTTTTGTATTTTTTTCAATTTTTGTTTCAAAGAAAAAAAAAAGAAACTAACTAAATGCTCACAGGTTGAGCTTTATTGACATTCCTACCTACCCTAATCTAATGAAATCTTTTTTGCTGGCCTAAGTGATATAATAGTGCCAGTGCAGCCAGTTGAGTAGCAGTAAAAATGGATGAACATCTTGAATACTTGTCAAAGGAAAAAGCGGTATACTTTGATCATGTGTCTTCATAACCAAATTTTTCATATGTGATGGTAGATTCTGATGTATTTGACCCTTGTAAAGGATGTAAATCTGGAAATTTGAGCCGATAATGATTCTCATGTAATCTGCTACATGATCAACCAAGGCAGGATGTAAGCTTTCTTATTTCAAGCCTTTCATGATTAGTTGGTTATCTGCATCCCAAACATCAGCTTTGGAAATCTCCTTTTCAGTGTGGTCCTTGAAAGCACAGTCTTCTTCTTCCTGCAAGCCAAAAGGTAATACAATTTCATCTTGCTTAGGGGGAGAGAGGCTTTCCAAGAAATTTTTGTGACTTTGGAGAGTATGTGATTGAATTTGAGAATCCAAAAGCTCAATGTCAGTTTCCAATTTTTTAACCACTATCTCTAGAAAAAATTTCTTACTTCCAGTATTAAATTTGGGTGACCTCACAATGTGAAAGACAACTCTAAGGAGATCATCATCAAGTTGTAGTTCTGATAACTGATATGAAACTTCATCATAGAAAAGGTCTGCTAGAGACCCTGACATTTTGTTCAATCAGTCTAAGAAAAGGTCACTATATCTTTGCAACCTGTCTAGAGTCCTTCACCAGTGGAGTCTTTTGGTATACTGAAGGTTGTGGAGTCGCCAGGTGGAGGATTTCAAAATTTTTAAGATGAGTTGTTGTCCACCATCAGCAATTGAATACCAATCTAAGGATGTTGTGGGTCTTCTGAGGTCTTAAGGATGTATAAGATGTAATTCACTCAGAATCCCCAGTGGAGTCGCCATTATGTTGGAGTGAACTCGGGGGCTCAAAGTCTGTCTAATCTATACCATTAAGTGACTTAGTTCTTGGTAAATTACTTGGAAAATATAAGTCAACTTGGATCTCTTGAAGATCTGAAAGATTTTCAGGGACAGAATTAGCTCTGTGAATTGAACTGATAATAGTTGGATCCCTAGATATAGGAGACTTCCTAAGAATTATTTCTAGATTATCAACTATTTCAGGAGGATTTGGGTTAGGATAGGCTCTAGTATGAATTCTTTTTGAAGCCAGTATGTTAATATTTATACCCACAGAAAAGAAAAGTTAGCCAGATATGACAATATTTAGAGGCAACTAGTCTTTAACAAAGAAAACTTAATCCTCAAAGTTTCCTTGACTGAGTATGAGAGATGTTATGATAGAATGGGTTTCCCAGTGGAATATTTAGGTCTATTGAGGGTTGTGGAGTCACCATGTGGATGATTTCAAATGTTTTAAGATGAGTTGTTGTCCACCATCAGCAATTGAATACCAATCTAAGGATTTTGTGGGTCTTCTGAGCTCTTAAGGATGTCTAAGATGCAATTTACTCAGAAGTCCCACTGTGATCGCCAAAATGTTGGGGTCCTGTGATTTGGCTGATTGGCAAACCAAATGACAAGGCATCATTCAAACCAAGCTTTAGAGCTCTAGGATCCAACCCTCCTAGTCTTAGAAAGGGATCTCTCAATGTGTGCAAAGATATGTCTTGTTTGCTTTTAAGGGTTGATTTAAACTATTTATTAGGTACCAAATTTGTTTGTTTTGTTGGTTGGACATAGATGAACTAGGCAGCATAGACGGAGTGGGGAATTCTATAAATCTGAAAGCCATTGGGCAATGGAGTCAAGTGGTAGTCATAGCGGAGTTTGTTTAGTGAATTTAGGTACCAAAGGAAAATCTAGCAGTCGATAAAGATCATAGGGTTTTGCGGTGGGATGAACGACCAGTCAAAGGACTTAAGAATGAAAAGTAAAACTAAAGAGGAAATTAAGGATCCTTAATTATCTGCTTCTCAACAAAGGGACTTAAAACATAAATACGAACATAAATATGCATTTGATAGGCAGGGCTAACCATGAATTCCACAAACCACACTTGATAGAGAATAATTTGAAGACAGACTTTTCCAATGAAATACGAAAGGCAAGGAACGCTCTATTTCTTCTAAATATTTCACTAGTAAGGATTTAGAAAACATATAAGATTCACAAATAACTGCATTCATAGAAGAGGGAATGCCTAAACATCTAAGACTCCAATTATAAAGGCCTTCAAAACAATTATCTCAACAAGAACAGAGGGTATGATCAAAACAGACCTCTCTGGCAGACTACAGACAATGGTGCTTTGAAAGGAGACTTCGGAAACATTTTTCAAGTGGCAACAAGCAAGCAGGGAAAACCATAAATTTTTCTTGAGGCCAACTGTATGAACTATTTCAGAAATAAACAAGCATAAGCATTCAAGAGAGTGATTAAGACTACTAAATAATAACTCAGCAGATGAAAACTTAAAGAGAGTGAAGAGAAAACAGGTATAAGGTGCTTCTAGGAGACATTTCTTAGCCTAAAATTTTTTCTCTACTGTAAGTATAGAATGATGGAACAAAATGGAAAACAGGAAATAAAAATTACTGTTAGAGATTACTTCACCACAACCAGGCTCAGGGATCAAATAATCTAGCCTCCTTTATCAATAAACAAGCCAAGCCATCCACAAAATTCAATACATCAATTTCTTTTTACTTCTGCCTATCTATGTATTACTTCAAAGAGTTCACCAAATGCCAACCCTTACAATGAGAGTTCAAATATGATTTATAGGTGAATGGGGAGGAGAGGTGATAGAGATGGTCTTAATGGTTAATTAAAATAGAGGATAAAAGAATTTGAATGCACATTCTATGTCATAAATATTACATTAATTTATTTCCCATTCTAGTAGTTCTTGTAGACTTTGGGGCCTAATTGTTAGGCTAGTAATAACTCCAAAGAGTGTCTTTGTGGAGTAGTCTTCTGGCTGCTGCAGCCCTGTCTTTTCTTCTGGTATAAGTAAAGTGGACAATATGGGTTTTGAGACCATCCATACCTTTACAATAACTGCCTTAACAATTTAAAGAGGTTTTGTCATCATAATAACTGTCAAGGTGTCTTTAGTCCTCAGAGGAGTAAATAGCTTCACTGATGTATCATTAGAAGCTCTCCTTTGCTGATTTGTCTGTCTTTTTCATCTAACACTGATTTGGCTTTAACTGTGTTTTTATCTTTGATATGCAAGTTAAGCCATTGATTTTCTTGCTTTATGCTTAACCTTTATCCCTTAATCTCTAATTTGTGATCTTCACTGTTTGCTGTATTGTACAGGTGGCTGGGCTTCTACGCTGGGGGTTTTGTTCTTCACCAATGTTCATGAGACATTGATAAGACATTAATAATCAACCCGTGAATCCATTTTTGCATTGATTCAGCCTCAGGATCGTCATCCTCAGATTTTGCCACTGGTGTTTGGCTGTGGGAGGGCTTGAAACATTAAGCCACCATTTTAAACCTGTATATAACGATAAACTTGTTATGAAATCCTGAATTTATGGTTTGACTGCTTCAGATGGCTCAGCAAGGGGTTATGGAGTGATGTGGAGGAGGGAAAATGCTTAGAGGAAGGTTCTGTCACAGAAACCAGGAAAAAACCTGGGCAAGTTTGAATATTGGCGCGGAAATGATGATAAGTGGTTTTGCAGAAAACCACGAGTGGTTTTCATGTTGGGAATAAGCGGTAAATGGTTTTATGCTAGGTGGACGTGATACATGCCAGTGGTTGACACGTGTCCCTTTAAAAACCACCCATTTCTCGTTGAAAAAGCATGACGGAGGGGTTGGGTGAAATGGGCGCGAGAATGAATGTGGGCCGTTGGATCTGGGGAAATCAACTGTGGAGATTGAAAGAAAACATGATGAAAAGCCCAATGCAGTTAGATTGGACTGGAAGGATGACATGGGAACGTCAGTGGCATATGTCATAGCGGGGGCACTTGGGGGTACGGATCAACTTCTTGGCCTATGCCTCCGCAGAAAATTTCAGTCGTTGGTCTGAGATCTTCCGCAGTCAACCAGGTCAACTACAGAGGCTCTCATGATGTTAACTCGTGCGCTGAGAGTGCCTGCGGGTAGAGCGGAAGACTGGCGGTGATTGTTGCATCGGGCTCGATCAACGACGGAGATAAATTGGATAAAAGTGAGCAGGGTAAAAGCAAAGGCGCGCTGGCCATTGGATCAAGATGATCAACGGTGGAGGATGCATTGTGGAATTGCACAAGGGCATGAATGGTGTGAGGGGAGGGTTGAACCGCGATGCGATGATGAAGTGATGAGTCATGACCTTCCGATCAGGAGGATCGATGGTCCAGATGAAATCAGCGCACTGCAGAAATTAATGAATGGAGTAAAGGGGTAGCAAAACAACAAAAGTGCATCGACCATTGGATCTGGGGGAGCCAGATCAACGGTCCAAAACATATCGGTGGGATGGTTTGGTAAGTGATGATCGAGGAGGAAAATTGTTGGTGCGATGGAGCGAGAATCGTTAGATCTGCAAGATCAACGTCTCAGATCCCATCGGTGGGGAAACATAAGGAAGCAGAAGGAATAGGGGCGGAGCAAATTTCGATAGCGTGAAAAGGGCTAACGACTCAGGCCGACGGTCGCTGGTCACGATCACATGGAGAAAGGAGATGAGAACTTAAACCCACGGCGGATTAAAGGTCCACTTATGAAAAAGTTAGATTTTAAGGCCGAAATGGGGATTTTTGAAGAGATTTAAAGGTTCCGATAGATATAAAGAAGGGTTCAAACCCAACAAAAAGGACTTTATTGGTTCAAATGAGATTTTTGAGGGAGTGGAGGGATTTTTAAGGGGAAATTATGAATGAAAGATGGTGAGGGGTCTGAAAAACAATCTTCTTCATGATAACAACAGGGTTATTTTGAAGGGTTTTTGGTGAAGATATTAGTGAGATGGGTCCTTTGGACAAGAGACACAACAAGGCTTCAAGAACTTACAGATTTGCTAAAATTTGTTTCTTGAAGACTAACAAGCCTGTTTTAGCCATCATAGTATATGGAAAATTTATAAATGGCTAACATAACCATATATTATATTATTTATATTAACATTTTAATTAAACCTTAATTAATTCTAAATTAATATACTAATCCAAATCATTTCAAACCACATCATATGTTGGCATATGGTGGAGGAAAATGTTTTATATGTTGGATTAATGATACATGGCATATATTCGAATGGAGGCTAAACTATGGCACATTACAAACCTTATGTAATTACATGGTGGAGTATTATGGTTCGAATGAAAATTTCCACTGGCATACATTGGGAAGGTTATTCAAAGGTATGAAGTATTATACATTGGAGCGGATGTGTATTAAGGATTGGAGCAGGTAGTTAAAGGTTATTTAATGCGTGCAAAAACAAGGAACAGGCTCCAAGTTTGGGTTTAAACCCATGACCTCCCCCACAGTACAAAGCATGTACACCATCGGCCATAGGGCCAGGACCTTGAAATTTTTGCTGTGAGCACATAATTTAAGTGTGTATTTAAGTCTGATGGCACAACAGAGGGGCCAACCCTCACAATATGACCACACCACATGACCGTGTCAGAGTCTAATGCATTAAGCGTGATTAGTGTTAACTACATAGTTAACCAACACTTAATGTGAGCTTATCTTAAGCTAATGGTGCGATTAAGTTGGCGGCCAATTTGGCGGAGCCCACAAAATTCGGAGGCAGCTCCAGTTTTAGTGGAGTTAGCTGGTTGGATTCCATAATTAGTGGAGAAATTGCAGGAGAATTTGTTTTTTCCATAACTGAGGCAATTGTCAACAAAATTGGGTGCAAGAAGAGTCATTCTTAGCAGATATTGATGTATTGGAGCCATTGGAATAGGTTGTAGAGGCAAAAGAGGTAATCTACACAAGTTTTTTTTTACTTGAATATTTTTGAAGCTTAGGGCCACCAAGAGGGGAGGCCATTCCCAGAGCATATGGTAACCAAATTGAGTAAACAAATAGCTATTTCTGATATATTTCGATGTTTTAAACTAATTAGAACAGGCTCCAAGAGAATTTGATGCACGTAAACAAAATTTTGAGCAAATTTGAGCTAATACAGAGGCACAAGCAATGGAGCTGGACCAAGGAGATGTAGCCCATGAGGGGTGAAATCCTTCATAAAAACTAGGTTTTATTGTCTCAGTTTGTGTGGTTTGCTGTATTTTATGTTGTTGTTGTTCAACACTTTAAATTCATCGTTATGCTTTCAAAAACACTCATAAAATTCAATTTTAATTCTTCGTTTGACACACATAAGCAACAAGGGAACCTACACATCAAGCATAAGATCAGTGAATAAGTTTTATATCTGAGAATGAAATTAGCACAACAATAACTAACATTAAATTCAGATCACTGAGACTCATGTTCACAACTTCAATTTTCCCATAATATTGTGGATGATAGGCTGAGTTGAAGTTCAATTTTGTTCCAAGCTTCTTCCACAAAGTCCTCCAAAAATGTCCCGTGAACCTAGTAGGGAAAATTTTAAGGATGGAAAATTATCTCAAAGTTTAAAAATGTTGGAGAAACTCACTAATCCCTAATATGCAAACTATATAATGTTTATTGATATATTTGTAAAATTATTCAAATTTATAATGATATTATATATAGTCTCTATATAATGTTAAAGATTTTTAAGGTAAAATAATTTTATATTGTAAAATTTGGGCGAATCATTTTTAGAAAAAATGGAAGTTGGCAAATCTTTTTTTTGGAAAAATAATGGAAAATTAGCCCACCTGCGAATATTAGCCCCTAAATTTTCCCATGGAACATGGTGTCCCTGCTAGAAATTATTCTCTTTGGCAAGCCAGGTAGTCAAACAATCTCATCGAAAAACAAATAAGCCACATGTGTAACATCACTAGTCTTGCAACAAGGGATGATGTGAGCCATCGTCGCAAATATGTCCACAACTACAAGTACAAAATCCTTACCTTGTTGCGTTCTTGGTAAACCCAAATCAAATTCCATTCTCATCGAGTCCCATGGCGTGCTACGAATGGTTAGAGGAGTATATAGCCAAAAAATTTTACTCCATTTTGCATGCTAACATACCCTACATTTTCCTACATATTTCTGCACATCATCTTTCATCTTTGGCCAAAAATAGAGGTGTTGCAGTTTTCCAAGTGTCTCGTCCACACCAAAATTCCCTACCAAATCTCCATCGTGCTTTTCCTACATCATATTCTCCCTCATTGAACAATGGGGAATACATAACTGACTATTCTTGAACATCAAACCATCCTGCAACATAAGCTCCCTCCATGGGCTGCTATCTCTGTGCACGGGGTTCTTGCATGCTTCAAAGGCTTCTCAGAAATCAACATCATCCTCATGTAAGTCCTTTAGATAATCAAATCCAAAAACATGCACATGGCACTCCTACATGATCGAGCTCCTCTTTCTCAAAGCATTAGATACCTTGTTCTCTTGTGCACTCACATGTTTTAGAACAAAGGTGAAAATCTATAGGAATTCCACCCACTTGGCATGCTTATGGTTCAACTTATGTTGCTGCATTATACACGGCAATGTAGAGTTGTCAGAGAACAAAAAAAACTCCATGGGCATCAAATAGTGTCTCCAATGCTTTAAGGCTTGAATCGTCACATATAATTATTTGTCATAAGAGGAGTATTTCTACTTGGATTCATTCAACTTCTCGCTAAAATATGAAATAGGCCCACCCTCTTAACTCAATACTACTCCAATGTTTATACCACTAGCATCACGTATGACTTAGAAAACCTGGTTGAAGTTAGGTAGCTTCAACACCGACTTCTCAGTTATATTTTTATTCAAGAGCTGTAAAATTTTCTTTGTTGTTGTTGTCCAACAAAATGATTTTTTTTCCTTCTTAATTGTTTCAACGATGGGTGCACAAATAACACTGAAATTATTTATGGACTTCCAAAAGAAGCTAGATAAACCATGAAAACTCCTAACTTCAAAAATGTTCTGAGGCGAAGGAAAACTTACAATCACTTATATTTTCTTTGGATCCATTTTCATCCCATCCTTTGAAATGACAAAGCCTAAGTATTCCAACTCAAACTTCATGAAAGTACAATTCTTCAGGTTAATCAACAGTTTCTCTTACTGCAACCTTTTTAGAACATACCTTACATGCCTAAGGTGTTCTTCCTTGGTTTGGATGAAAACCAAAATATCATCTAAATAAACAATAACAAACTTACCGAATAACTCCTTCAAGACCTCGTTCATCAACCACATGAAGTTACTTGGTACATTTTCTAATCCAAATGGCATGACCCACCATTCATATAGTCTGCTATTGGTCTTGAAAGTTTTCTTCCACTCATCCCCTTCTCTGATCCGGATATTATGGTAACCACTCTTCAAATCAACCTTTGAAAATTCAACTACCCCACTCAAACAATCCATCATGTCATCCATTTGTGGCAATGGAAACCTGTACCTGATTGTAATCTTGTTGATTTCTCTAGAACTGTGCAGATCCTCCATTCTAAATTTTTTTTTTGACTAAGTACCTTAGGAGTAATGCAAAAACTCAAGCTCTCCCTTATCAATCCTTTGTCCAGCAACCCTTGAACCTGTTTCCTTATCTCCTTATTCACTTGAGGTGTCATTGGGTAAGAAAATTTATTCTAAAAGATTTCTCTTGGTATCAAGCCTATGTGATGGATGATACTTCCCTTAGGTGGTATCTCACTTGGAAACCACAATATCAATGAACACATCCAACATCTCTTGAATATCAACAGGTAAATCATCAATTTCAGTGTGCATAAGTATTACCTTTGGCTTGAAAACCACCACATAGTTGATCTCTTCTTTCTTCATTTGATTTATAAATTCCTTTCCTCCCAACAACATGGCTTTTGAGCTTCTTGTAAAATTTGTACTTTCTTCCTTCAAGGGTACACGAGTGTTCTTAATACCATGCTTTTCAAACTTATAGGTATTTCTCTCTCCATCATGCACCACTTTCCTATCAAATTGCCAGGGTCGTCCCAAAATAAGGTGGAAGACATCCATTGGCATTATGTCACAAACTACCTTATCCTTATATCACCCTATCTAGAACTCCACTTCAATTTTCTTAATTACCAACAATTGGTGACCTTTATACAACCTCGACACTTTATCTGATGTTGGTTGCTTAAATATTTTCAATCCAAGTTTTTCCACCATTTTGGTAGAAGCTAGATTCCAGTGCTCCCATTGTCAACCACCACTTTACAACATTTTACTTCGACCTTGCAAATAGTCCTAAAAAAGACCTTCCTTTGCGTTGGTTCAACAGTCTCCTTGGTTGGTTTCAACAAGACCTTATTAATCATTAAAGCTTCTCCTATATCTGGTGCATTTTCTGCCATAAGTTCTTGTTCTTCTTTGCTTCCGGCTGAGATACATATGCATCTCTCTATCCTCCTTTCACATTCTCGGGACACTCAAAATATTTGTTACACAATTGACCACATTTATAACAAAAATAAATAGTCTCTCTACCTCTTCCTCTACCTCTACCTCTTCGGTAATGTCTTCCTCCTCTGGAGTCACATTCTTTCTCTTGTTGTCCACATTGTTTTGAATTATTTGCATCATTTTTTTGAGCTGGAGTCTTCCCTCTTCTCAATTTCTTCCCTCTTCCTCTAGAAAAACCACGACCTCTGCTTGAATTATGCTTCCTCATTATCTTCTCTTCTGCATTTAAGGCGAACTAGTATGCTTCTTCCATCTTCCTAGGTGAAATCATGTTGATTTCATCTTGGATTTCCAGCTTTAAGGCATTGATATACCTTGTTTTATTTCCTTATGTGTCCTCTATATAACCTGCCCTCAAATTCACCTTGTAAAACTCCTCAGTATACTCTCTAAATGTCAGCAAACTTTTCTTGAGGTTATGCACCTATCTATAAAGGGATAGTTGATATCCTTTGGGCAGAAACTTCCCCTTCATATTTGATATCATATTGTCCCAAATTTGTATCAATGGTTTCCCCTACTTTCTTCTTTCCGCCTGCACATTTTCCCACCACAATGAAACATGGCCTTTTAACCTAGTTACAACAAATTTTACTCGCTTATCTTCTTAAATATCCTCATACTCAAAATACTTATCTAATTCACTAATTCATTCCATCAAATTTTCAGCTACTAGACTGCCATCATAGGTAGACAACTTAGTTTTTGGTCTCAAACTTGAGCTTAGCACTGACCTCAACAATTTAACCTACAAAGCTTCATCCACATACACTTCTTTTTCTATTGTAGCTTCTTCCTCCGACCCGTCGTCATCTTCAACCTCAAGTTTTTGTTGCCTGCTGGTCTCCATCACATCTCCATGGCCTCCAAACAAGCTTGTAACCTTTGTATCTCCTCTTGGATTTTTTCATTAGCTACGGGACTTCATCCACGACCAATAGAAAACACCACCAATTTCAAATTCATCTTTGTCATAAATGTAGCTCTACTTCAAACCTACTCTGATACCAAAAATTGATGGGACAAGACTGTCTGAAAGAAAAAAAAATTTGGCTCAAACGCAACCCCAAATAAGATTGGCTGTAGGCGCTGTGAAATATTTTCATAGTGCCTTTTTTTAAAAACAGTAGGCATTGCAAAATATTTTTGTAGTGCTTACAGAAATTTCATTTTTAGCTCTTGGAAGGCAGAATTCTATTTTACATCTCTTGGAAGGAAAAATTATGTTTTACATCGAAAAGGAAATCATTCAAAACCAATCAAGGTTTATATGCGAAAATCAAGTAAGATCATTCAATGAAAGTGGCAATTGCAAGGATCAAAACCAATACACCACACTAGACCCCTAAGGACCGAGAAGCTTAAAAGCCAAACAATGGAGATAGGAGGAACCCATCTCTTAATAAAAGGAGGAATTTTTAAAAAATTACAATGGGGGCCCCATGATTTTTTGCCAAAATGAAAGGGAGTTTTTGGGAGGGAAACATGATTTAACCTTAGTGGTTTCCAAACGAGTTAAAATTTTTATTTCCAGGGCGATGGGGTGTTGAGAGGAGGTGGAAATCATAGTCGTAGAGGAATCTGTGGATTAATCACAAGCTTAAGAGGATTACGTATGCTAGGTGTTGGACCCCATGGAAAAAATCACCCTATCGGATACATCTAGGAAGTAATCAAACACACTCTGTTGCAAAAGGTTTATGGATAAAGGTTTCTCTAAGACTCAATTTTGTGTGAGGCTTCATGAATGAGGGTGCAAAGGTTTGATGCATATGATTAAACACCTTAAGGTTTAGAACGAAGGGCGCAACAAGTGGTGTTATGTAGAGGTTTCCCATGTAAAATGTTTTAGGGAATTCAAGCTTAAAAAATTCATTGCGGGAGGATTAAAGGGTTGTAGGTGTTTATGTGGATAATCCCTTAGGGCTATACCGATTGATAATAATGATTAAATAATATGAACATGTTGACAACTTTGGCACTATCATGTCATATTTGGTGTTTTTTCATTGAAATAACAGTGGGATAAAACTTGGATAAAGAAGCATGGATGAGTCGAGAGCTATTTGGTAGCGCGGAGAGATTTAGTGGAATATTTGGCAATTAATCCAAATCTAGCAGTTTACTAGATTTATAACAACAACTAAAGTCACTTCTAAATTGTTGAAATGGAACCAAAGGGGCTTCCGGTTTAATTTTCCCTTGATTAAATTGGAATAGAAATTATAATTTCATCTCATGACAACTAGTATTAGTTAACTAAGTCACAATAAATGAATTATATTAGGAAATTCGAGTTGAGGGTCAAAGAGGAGGCATGTAGAGGATTTTCCTTTGTTTAGGAGGTCCAGTTATAGTTATTTTTGAGTTGTAATTAGTTAACTCAATAAATTGAGTTAAAATCGGTTTAACTAGTTCTAACTGAGTGATGAGCTAGTGAGAGGCCCAGTGAATTAAATATTATTTAATTCACAAGTAGTGATCAATCAGTTAACTGATAATTCACTATAAATAGTTTTTGCATGTCAGTTCTAAGGAAGGCACGGTTGAGACTGAGGTTAAAGGGATGATAACTATCAGTTGTATAATTAGAAAATTGTATAGGTCAGTTATGGAGTCATGTGGAAGCCTATGATGCATTGCACAATCAATTCTAAGGAATTTTCTATTTTTTAGAGGTAAAATTCCTCCAGGAATGCGTGAGTAAGGCTGGTCAAGCAGAGGCTGAGAATTGGTTAAGTATTAATTGATTTTGCATGGATCAGAGTGAGACAGTTGGAATAGTGTTGGAGTCTCTTAGTGAGAGAAAAACATTGCTGTATTGTTTCCTTGGTCTTGAATTAATACACAATAGAGATAGAGGGGTTTTGAGCAGTTTCTTTCCCCAAATACATCTTGTGTTGTGCGATTGATAATTGTTTTCTCTTACTTATATGTCATTGTGCGATCATGTTTTGTTTCCAAAAATTGTAGGAAGGATTCAACATCTTGTTTTAGTACGTTACATGATTAGATTGAATGTTGTTGGTTATATTTTCTACATGGTATGAAATGACAAGGGAATCAAAATAGAATAAAAGAACATAGTTTGTTTCAAATAGGTTCGAATTTGCCTCCATGGTATATTCTTTAGGACCCTTCGTAGCAAATCAAGATGTGTTTTAATCGATTGAGACTTGAATATGCTCTTGAGGGGAAATTAAAATTACGTAGCATGGAAGGATAGGATGGAGGCAGTGCTCAAGGACAATTGACTAAAGGCATTCATTGATACTGATATTCCTCAGCCCGCAACAGCAGATGCTCAAAAACTTGATGCATGGAAGAAGAATGTAGCAAAGGCGAGAATGATCTTGTTAGAGGGAGTTAGAGATCATATTGTCTCGATTATACATGTAAAGGTGACTCCATATGCTATGTGGAAGGCCTTCACAGATCTGTTTCAGAATAACAACAACTACAGGAAGTTGGCACTGAAATAAAAACTCAAGAAGATCAAAATGGAGAAGGGTAACACGATCCAAAAATTACTTGACGAAGTTCACTCAGTGTCGAGATGAGCTTAGAGGTGTTGGTATAACTGTTGCATCATATGATTTGTTGAGCCTAGCTCTTCTAGGCCTTCCTAAGAGCTGGCATAGCTACTAGGACTCTGTGAATGGGAGGGAGAAGCTACCAGACTGGGAGCAACTATGGTCCGACCTGGTACAAGAAAAAATTCGATGGAGCACCAAATATGGATCATCATCAAAGACTGATGATGAGGAGAACTGTGCCTTGGCTAGAAAGGTGAAGAAAGGAAAATGGAAGCTTTCCCATTCGAAATCGTAGTCCAGCAAGGCATGAAAGAAGAGATACTTGTCAAAGGTAAAAAAATTTAATAGTTATGAACATGGACATTATGCCACAAATTTTCCACAAAAGAAGAAAAACAAGAAGGCCTTAGGAGGAGCAATAGGTGAAGAAATTGTTTCACAGTTCGAGTTGTATTTCACCCTCATCACATGCATGGTGTCATCGGTGATGGGTTCTGTGTGGTACTTGGATAGTGGAGCTTCATTCCATATGATCGAAAACAAAGAATTATTCAGTAGCTTGGAGGCGAAGGATCTACAGATGCACATCGAGATGGGTGACGACAGGAGGTATAATGCTATTGGTGTAGGTACAATTACCTTTCAGAGGGAGTTAGGTAATCCACTCAAATTAAAATATGTCAAGTACGTTCCTGGTTTAAAGAATAATTTGGTTTTTGTTGCTATGTTGGAAGATCGTAGCTATGATGTGATCTTCAGTGAAGGAAAGACGTTCCTTCATCACAAAGCCACGAGACAGGTGAAAAAGGTTGGAGTTCGAGTAAAGAACCTCTACAAATTGGATGTAGAAGATTGTGCATCATGGAGCTAAAAAGGAGAGAAGGTGGAGATCTGAGACATAAGTGAGTTATGGCACAAGAGGTTGGGCCATCTACATCACAATGCTTTGAAGATCATGCAACAAATTTCTACAAGACTTCCAAAGGGTGCACTTGCGTAGAGATATACATACAAAGGGTGTACATTGGGGGAGTGTACCAAAGCCACCTTTCATGATAAGGAAAGTTGAGCCAATGTGATCCTTGAGAGGGTTCACTCAGAATTGCGTGGACTATTTTCGATAGCTTCCATAGAAAAGAACATTTTTATTGTGATTTTTGTTGATGATTTTTCAAGAAAGTGTTGGATTTTATTCATGCAGAAGAAATATTAGATGTTCCCCAAGTTTTGTGAGTTCAAGGAACTTGTCGAGAAAGATGCAGGGAAGAAGGTGAAGGCTCTGAGGAGCACCAATGGTGGGAATACATCTCTAACGAACTCAATAACTTTTTGGCCTCAGAAGGAATTCGAAGAGAATTGATAGAACCTTATAAACCACAATAGAATGGGGTTGCAGAAAGAAATAACATAGCTATTGTGGGAGAAGCATGAGTTATGTTGCATAATCAAGGCCTAGCATTGCATATGTGGGCAAAAGCATGCAACACAATAGTATTTTTGTAGAAAAAATAATCATAAGATACTTTGGATGAGTACACCAAATGAGGATTTTTCAGGTAAGAAACTGAATGTGTCGTATTTTAGAATTTTTTGTTCATCTGTTTATTTCCATGTGACCAAAGATGCTAGGAAGAAGCTAGAGCCAACAACAAAGTTGGGGATATTTTTGGGGTACACTGATACACCTCACAACTATCGGGTGTACTTTCCAGCACACAAGATGAGAATGGTTAGAAGAGATGTGAAATTCGATGAAGAGAAAACCATGCAAAATTCCATTGAGGAGCTTGAGTTGCATGTAGTTGAGAAGCTCTTGGCTCCAAAGGATGAACCTTAGGATGTGGAGTAGCCAAAAGTATAGGAACAAAGAGTGGTAGAAACCACTCATGCAGATCCATCAACCATAGATGGAAGTAAGCGCACCAGAGATGTTAACAGATCGTTGCTAGATGCGAGAGAGAATGTGGGAGCACCCACATCACAATGTAGGCATAGAAGGTCCCCAGGGCAGTACACTAGATACATGTCTCTTATGAGCGAAGGTATTGAGATAGAACCATCCTATTTTGACGACGCAGTGCAGTAGCTAATGTGGATTGATGCCACAGTTGAGGAGTACGACTCCATTATGAGAAATAGTGCATGGGAAGTTGTCCCAAGACCAATGAGGAAGTCAGTTGTAGGATCTAGGTGGGTCTACAAGGTGAATTAGGCAACAGATGGGAGTGTGGAGAAGCACAAGGCTATATTTGGGGCCAGAGGGTTCTCTCAGGTGGAGGGGACTAACTATGATGAGAATTTTACACCAGTCGCAAGGTACTCATCTATTATATCCATCCTTGCACTCTCAATGCAGATGAGATGGAAGATACATCATATGGATGTAAAGACAAGCTTTCTCAATGGAGTTATTTAGGAAGAGGTGTAAATTGATAATTCATAAGGTTTTGAGAACTTAGATAGGGAGTCACATGTGTGCATACTCAAGAGAGAAATGTATGGGTTGAAGCAAGCACCTCATACTTGGTACACTAGGATCGACAACTATTTCATCTGGTTGGGATTCACCAAGAGTGAAGTGGATTTGAACCTATATCATATTGTGGTTGATGGTAAGATTTTGATTATTGTACTTTATGTCGATGATTTGATACTAAGAGGTGATGAGCAGCTCATAAAGTCTTGAAAAGAGGATCTTGCAAGAGAATTTGAGATGAAGGACATGGGGCTCTTACACTATTTCCTTGAATTGGAAATATGTAAAAAGAGATGGGGAGTTATTTTTATCTCAAGGCAAGTGTGCCAAGGAGATTTTGAGGAAGTTCCACATGGAGGGAAACAAACCCATGGAGACTCCTCTAGTAGGAAGCTGGAGGAAGGAGGATGATACTTCAGGTAAAATAGTGGATGCTACTGTTTACAGACAGCTTGTGGGTTTACTCATGTATTTGGTGAACACATGACCCGACATATGCTACGTAGTTAACCAACTGAGACAAGCTATGTTTAAGCTTACCAAGATCTTTTGGAAGGTAGGGAAGCATGTGTTGAGATACCTCAGAGGAACTACAGAGTATGGATTATGGTACAGAAGGATAGAGGGAGTGAAGCTTCAAGGCTTCACCGATGCAGCTTGGGCAGGGAGTTCATCCGAGAGGAATGAATATATCAAGGGGCATATTTAGCATAGGATCAAAAATAGTTTCTTGGTAAGTACGAAACATAGGTTAGTTGCACTTAGTTCAGCAGAAGAAGATTACATGGCAGCCATTCAAGCAACATGAAAGGCCATATGGACGAGGAAGATACTTGTTGGTTTGTTTGGTCGACCGATGGATCCGACGGTGAATGTTGTGTTAACCAGAGTTGCATCAAAATCTCGGTTAATCAAGTATTCCATGCCACATGCCCAAGAATATTGATATTCGGTATCACCATCTCAAAGATTGTGTGCAGAGACAGATTATGCCATTAGAGTACAATCCCATAGAGGAGAAGGATGCAAACATCTCGACGAAGGTGCGGGCACGAAGAAAATTTGAATTCCACAGAGACAGGATCGGGGTAGCAGATAATTCCTTTATTGTCGAGAGGGAGTGTTGAAATGGCACCCAAGGGGGATTCTCATTTAACTTTCCATTAATTAAATTAGAAGAGAAATTGTAAATTCATCTCATGACAACTTGTATTAGTTAACTAGGTCTGAATGACTGAGTTAGCTTATGAAATTCGAGTTGAGGGTAAAAGAGGAGGCGTGTAGAGGATTTTCCTATTTTTATGGGGTCCAGTTATAGTTACTTGTGAGTTGTAATTAGTTAACTCAAGAAATTGAGTTAAAATCAATTTAACTAGTTCTAACCGAGTGATGAGCTAGTGAGAGGTCCAGTGAATTAAATATGATTTAATTAACAAATAGTGATCAGTTAGTTAACTGATAATTCACTATAAATAGTTGTTGCATGTAGTTTCTAAGGAAGGTTGAGTTGAGATTGAGGCTAAAGGGATGATAACTATCATTTTTATAATTAGAAAATTGTATAGGTAAATTATACAGTCATGTGGAAGCCTATGATTCATTGCACAATCAATTCCAAGGACTTTCCAATTTAATAGGGTGACAATTCCTTCAGGAATGTGTGAGCAAGGCTGGTCAAGAAGAGGATGAGAAATGGTTTAGTATTTGACTGATTTTTCATGGATTAAAGTGAGACAGTTGCCAGAGTGTTGGAGTTTCTCAGTGAGAGAAAAGCATTGTATTGTTTCATGGTCTTGACTTTATACAATATACATATAGTAAGGTTTTAAGTAGTTGTTTTCCCCAGATACATCTTGTGTTGTGTGATCTATTGATTTCTTTCTCTTACTTGTTATGTGATTGTGCGATCATGTTTTGTTTCCGCAAATTATGGAAAGATTCAGTATTTTTTTTAGTACATTACAAGATCAGATTGAATCTCGTTGTTAGATTTTCTACATAAATCCTATAACTCACCAGAATTGAAGAAAACAACAATTTAACTCATATTTTATCACAAAAAATGGTGATTAGAGATTGAAGACTACTTGAACACATCAAGAAGACCTTACAGAAGTAGAATATAACTGAAAATTAAGAATCCATGCATGTTAAGAGCTAAACTTAACTAAAATTTTCGGGTCTAAAAATATCAGATCCAGTTCTTTATAAGAAAAATTGAACAAACAAGTTGGTGGTTGTTGGTGCAATGGTATGTGTATTCTAGTATCCATCAGAGGTAAATCGAAGATGATATTTGGTATATGAAAGATGTTTTGATGGTGATATTGGTGATTTGAGGGGGTTCAGAGATTTAAGAAACAAGTTGGTACTAGTTTTTAAGAGAGCTATAAAAAGAGTTTATCCATGTAAGGTAGGCATTGATTTGTTTAAACATCCTTTAATTTTCAGTGATCTATCTTATTAGTTAAACTTATTAAGTTTTTTATAGATTTATTAATTATATGTTTTAAAATATGATGGTTATGAATATGGATCATTAGTATTTAAATTTATTTTAATTTGATATGCATATAAAAACAAAATTACAATATAACAAATTGAATTGAATTTAATCAATTTAATTATTGAGTTGATATTGTGTTTTTGGAATCTAAGCTTCTGTGATCCATAATATAAATTAGTAGAAATTCTTTCGGTAAAAATCACATGTAAAAGAACGTGGTCGACGCGTTTCGAACCAACCAGTGTGGTTCATCATCAGGACTATAGTCCTGATGATGAACCACACTGGTTGGTTCGAAACGCATCGACCACGTTCTTTTACATGTGATTTTTACCGAAAGAATTTCTACTAATTGATATTGTGTTTTATTATGATTATCTTTTCATCTAATGTTACCACTATAACATCGTATCTATACTACACTTTAAAGTGCCCGTAAGCACAAAAATTATTTGTAATGAAAATTAATTTCGACAAAAAGTAGATGGTCATATTTAAATGTATTGTGTGTGATTAATTAGTTATAGGAGAATTACGATGGAAAATTCCTTTGGAAAGAGTAGTTTTCGATATGTTTGTGAGAAATGACAGTTAGACATGTAAGGTTGGAACTAGACCTCCTTTATTCCCTCTCAATTATTATTGAATGGAAATAGATAAGTGACATGTTGTGGAGTAGTGAAATGGTGTTGGATAGAAACACTTCCTAGTTCATATGTTCAATTTCACATGGATTTATCATTTTATTTGTGTTGCAAATGGGATTTAAAAAATGATAATAATAATAATAACAAAGTTGAGCTATGTTATAATTGTTTTATATGAGTGGAAAGAACACAACTTTACCTATATTTTGGAAAAACCTACATTCCATAAGCCAAGCATTTTCCATGTTGGAAGAAATTAGTGATTTGCTGAAAAAAATTTGTACTTTCTATAAGAAAAAAAACAAAATTTGGGAGGAAATTCTAGGGTTTTAGCAAGTACCTCTATCTAGTGGGTCTAACTAGTAAACCAAATAAACCTAATTATTAAAGTTTAACGTTAGTGTATTTCAAATTAATGTTGATAAATTATGTAAAATATAAGTTGATCTATGATAGGATAGCACTTGTTGTATGACACTTTTACATCATTGTTTTTGTGGTTTTACACTTTGAAAAACTAAAAGATTAAATAACAACACATCACATATTTTAACAACATATACATTGTATTTTTTCTTTGGCACAAATAATAATAATAAATTTAATTAATTGCGCATGGAGATGCAAAACATCCACTCTCATAAGGTTGAAAGGTCAAATTGGGTGTGACATTGTCATTATGAAATGTAGCACTTTAAAGTGATGTGTAAAACATGTGCCAAGTTGATATGGGAAGGTTATGTGTACCACAAATATACTATCTCTATTGATATACCTTTTAATCCAATGTCGATGGGCACTTTTCATGATGCATAAAAGGGGTTGTAACATTCTTATTTTGAACCCCTTGTTTAAATTGTAATTAATTATGTTTATGTTTCATTTATTTCACATAGATACTTTATTGTTGTGCCATAGTGATTTACACATATTAAAACATTGTATATTTTTCATTTTCATTTAATAAATATGCTAATACTTGAATGAGTACAACCATCTACAAAAACCATGATACCATGAGTAGGAAGAAATGGGGAAAGGGTGTTTTACATATTAAAGGTTCCAATCCAATTGTATTGTATGGGTATTTAATTTTTGAAATGTCCATTTTACCCTATTTGGATTGTCCTATCCAATCAATGAAAGAATGTAAGGAGGTTAGTTGAAGGTGTTACCTCCCAAAATTATGAGAGCATGGGATGGTAGTTGAGATATCCTTCTTATTGGAAAAAATGGGGAATGGGGTGAGTATGTTCATTGGAAAATTTCAAGGATGACCCTCACTACATGGGAAAAAGGAAAGACACAATTGATAGGCAGTGGCACACACAAGTTGAGGAAAGCATAGTTGCATGGAGATATAGATTACAATAGAGATCCAATCATGATCTGAGCCAATGCTTATAAAAAAAAAGGTTAAAAAACCTCTACAAATGGTGAAGGACAGGGAAATTAAGTTAGCGCCTTGTTAGATGCATGAGAAGGCATGGTAAGGAGAATTTACTTGTGGGATTATGTAAAAACAAGGTGAGCTCACTCTTATGCTATGTAGAGCTAGTAGAAGGGATGCCTAGGATTTGTGAGGTCCTTGAGAGCCAACAAGGAGTTTTCTTATGAAATTATCCCTTAAGAGGTGTCCATTACCCACAATCATTGAGAATTGTTTGACTTATCCTTGGTGGTATCATGGTCTAGATATGTGGTAGAAATTTGTAGAGAGACAAGTGCAATTGTGGCTACGATTGGGTGGAAAACTGCTCACCTTCAGTGAGATTGTTTAAAAACTTGCATATGGATAATTTTCACAATTATGTGTTGTTAATTCTACACACACTTGTTGGATTAATAGAATATGAATTTATGTAGTGTGTAAGATGTTTCACTGATAACAAATATTTCATGAAAGAACACAAGAGTTGTTTATGTAATATTAATGATAACATTAAAGGTTGTATGAATAAATCATTGTAGCCTTTGCATTGTTAATGGAATGTTGTAGGTAGATCTTAAATTGTGGTGAATGCTATTATAGAAAAAAATTGCAGAGATATATTTCTTTCCATGAGGAGCTTTACATAATTATAATATACCTCATGGGCCTTCTTATTATTGTTAGGTAATTATGAGACTATTATGATGATTTTCACCTATTTAATTTTTTCAATGATAGTAAATCTAAGTAGCTATGTAAGAAAAGGTTATATTTATCATTGGGGAATTTTTTTTCCTTATTGCATTAATCCTCGTAAATAGAGGTGCATATTTTCATATATTCTGCTTCTTGAAAATTGATAGAAAGATTATAAGGCATAAGCATGATGTTGATGGTATATTATCATAAAATCGAGGTTTATAATATTACAATGAATATAATTTTAAGAGGATTCATTGGCTAAAACAAAGGGTGTGTTATTAAAAAAAAATTATGTTCAAGTAGAAGAGTCTAAGTAGGCCTTGGACTTAGTTTTCTTGTAGAAAATAAACACTCCATGTGTGATAAGAAATCAACCATGGGAGTCATCTTTGTCAAAGTGTAGGTATGTATTACAAGTGTATCTGGGTTGCCTATAATGGCATTAAGTCAAAAAGAGACTTTTTCAATCTTATCAACATAAGTAAATGCAATTATATTAATAAATTAAAAATAAATTGTAGGGTATAAATATTTTAATTATAACCGTTAACCATTTAAGGAATTCCTTATTTAACCCTAAGTATGGATAGGGTAAATGTGATCATAAGAGTGGTAAATTGTTGAGGGAAAAAGTGTTGAGTATAAGAGCCTAGGACCCTTTTCTTTCCCAAGAAAGTTAAAGGATTCCAATATGGAGATCCCTACCCTTAGTTGATTAGGTTAATTTTAAGGCGTTATGGCTTAGTTTTACCCTGGAAGTTTGATACTTTAAATCCTAGATGGATTGTGGAATTTGGAAATTTATTTGTTTCTTAGATTAATTTTTTTGGGGTGATATGCTGCATATTGTCGAAGATAATTATTCTTAAAAATACGACGTGTATAGATGAAGAAAAAATTATTCAGTGATCTATCACACCAAATATAGATGATCTCAGTGATATAACATGCCAAAGATAAATAATCTCGGTGATATGTCATGTTAAAGGAATTTTCTTAGAAGAAAAATGGTAGAATAAGAAGAAAGAAGATGGAAGAAAAAAGAGGAAGAAACTTTCTTATTATGTGAAAATAAATTTCAGCACGTTATGATGTATCAGATCACAAAAATTTATGGTATGATATAATGCAAGAAATGAAACTTTCTTGCGGAGTGATAAAAAGGAAAAGTGTTTTTTATCATGTAAAGTAAATTTTCCATAGGTGCGATACACACCATACAAGTTTAAGGTGTACAATGGAGAAAAAAATGTAGAGTATGATAAATCATTTCGCAAGAAAGATTTGTAATTTTTTTAGTGACATGTTGGCATGGGGATTTAGAAAAAAGGTTTGAAATACTTATCCAACAAAAATCCTATAAGCATCGATGTATATTCAATATTCAGTAAATGAATCAAATTTCATTTAAGACACTTATGAGAATATAGGGAGATAACACATTAAGCACTCCATGTATTTGTAACAATATCCTAAATTCTAACAATTTGTATTCAACATTCACATGAAAGAATACATATCGAAGCATTCAGATAGAAACGTTTAGTAAAAACACATAGAATTCAAGAGAGAAGAACCAACTAACCTTTCGGTATCTTGCATCGGGGAACCATATCTCTACATTACATACATTCTTCTTGATTTATACAACTTGCTAAAGAGGCCCCTCAAAAGGTTCTACCAAGACAAAAGCCTAGCCAAAGGCTCCAAGAACTCAAATTTTCTTCCCCTAGAAATAAGAGAAAAATCCCCATAACTCTTTCCGCATTCATCATTTTATATTACATTACAACCCTAATATTTATAATTGCCCCACTAACTAGCCATTTGTTAATTACAAAATAGTTACTCTTCCCAACTTAACCCATTACAATTGTCAAATTCCTTAACTGAAAGTAGGTGCACATGCTACATCTTAGTATACATTGCATAGTATCTGGTGCACACAACATGACTTGCATGCAAGCCATATCTTTAGCATGTAACGCATTTGTTCCTTTCTTTAAAACTTGCATTGACTTTGGTACCAATAGGCCCATAACAATAATATCTAGTTCATTATTATCACCAAAAATTATCTCACACAATTTTATAGGTGATAATTGGAAAATGTCATTAATTTATCAAAATAAGGGTTCTCTAAGGCTATTAGTCAACATCTAAAAAAATAGGTGATTAAATTTTTATAGTGTTTTTTCCCCAATCATGAAAATTCACAGTTCAACTTTTGCATGATCTGCATGATTGTTTTCCATAACCTATAGATCCATATTGAAAAGCATGGTAAATCTCATTGAATTAGGACTATGGAAATTACAACTTGTGGATGGGAAGATTCAAGTCTCAAAGCAATTTATGGAGGGGTACTTAGAGCCTTCAAGGCTCCATCATGTTCATTCCAAATGTGAAAGACAAAACACCTTCATTCAATGAGCCAACCACCATGACATAATGGGAAAACTCTATAAATTCTAGTCTTGGGGAAACAATTAAAAAAGATAAGAAATACATTGTCATGTTTCCAAAATCTAGTTGGAATTCCTTCATATATCTAAGCTTGATTGCATGAACATTGTGAACTTGTAAGATTTCACCATTGAAATTCTTGGAAAGCTTCTTTGCAAAGGGAGAGAGAGCTAGTAAAGGAAGGAGAGAAGGACCTTTCTTTGGAGGAAAGGGGAGGGCTCACCTTGTTCAGTCCATTCTCCTTAATATCTATTTTTTAGACCATTTTGTGACTCCTTTCCACTCTTAGTTGATTTCTAAGCTCTTTTTATTTCTCTAATCTCCTTCTCAAGTGTAATAGGCATCTCCAACAACATCTAACAAGCTTAATTTTGTTTGTTTTAGTTAGAATTAAAGTATGGTATTTACAAAGACTATCCATGGGCTTATAGACTCGAAACAATTGTGTGACTCAGACAAATCCTACATTTTTAGTCTACTTAATCTGTACTATTGTGAGTCAGAGTTTCACACATATTTTATTATTTGTAATTTTTCAAAAAACAAAATGCTCTTAAGCTGGATTGAAACCCCTAATTCCCTACTCCTACTCACTGATAATGTGTAGGTTAATTAGGTCATTATCATATGCTAACACATTTGGAATTTTTTTTTTTCCTTTTTTCCATGTGAATGGTCATCACATTTCCATGTCCTCGGATCTAGCTTGTTAATTGGCTCAAGACTCACAAGAAAATAACATTGTTCCCAGTATGTTATTTCCTTTATGCTTATAAGAGATATGGGGAAATTAGAAATGAATACAAGCCCTCTTCATCTCCCTTGTTAGAGTAGATTTTACATATTTTAGATAGGAGAAAGTAAATTCCCACATGTTGACGGTGTTGGATCCCGCCAACATATAGCAGATATCCATGATATGAAGTCCCAACTAGAACTCACACCATTTGTTATAGTAGTCCCCTCTAGAATTATGGCTCAATTGCCATTAACTTAAATATTTTCCTTGGATTGAGCAATTAGCATTAGAGAGTAGTGTGCATGTACTTTTGAATGAGCAAGAGAGTATGCCTTGTGATATGTTCAATTATAAATTTATCAAGGTTATTTCGCTACAAGAAAAAAAAGTATCTAAAATAAAAGTAATAGTACTAATATAGTAAAGACACACACACACAAACAAGGAAGAATCATTAGTCATCAAGTGAAATAGTTCGCATAGATGCAATTATCATTATAACAAAAACAACACATTTTCAACGGGTTAAGCACCAAAGTCACCAAAATAGTTCAATTTCTTTAGTCGATATGTAAGCCAAGTGTTGTAGCTGCTACAACCACCCTCCAAAATTTTACCCATGCTTTGATTTTGGAGCCTTCCCTTCTATCCACGGGAGCTTATATTTTACTATCGTCAAATATTCATGTTATGATCAACACTTATATTTTCATGTTGTACTTGTGATTATTTTCTTTGACCTCGACTTGAACCTTTCCAATGACAATCAAGCCTTCTACCTTGACCTTACACCATTCTTCGGATTGTATCCAGAAACTAATAAAACTTGGAAGGTAAGCCTGCCTTGATGATTTGAACTATGCAATCTAGAATGGTGGGAAATCCTTGAGCTTGGAAATTACGTAGTTCTAGGAGAAAATCCGACCTTAAGCTCAGAAACGGTGAAAGGCTTCGTTGAGCTCAGAAACTGTGCAATGCATTGATTCAAGGATTTGCCCAGTTCTTGGGAACTGCGCAATATTTCTTGGTAGTTTGCATTCCCTATTTCTAAAAAAATAAAAAAAGGAAAAATAAAAAGCAAAAGGAAATTCCTATAAAATAGGAAATCATCATTTGTTTTCCGAAGGTGGCAAACTTACTATTTTTGGAACTTTATGCCAAGTGTCACTTTTTCCTTGAACCAAAATTGACCTAGATCTATATAATGGGAAACTCTAGAGTCATTTTTACATTCAATATTCAAGCTCTAACATTCCCAAGGAAATCAAGGAGCCTTCGGTGGAGTTTGAAATGCTTTTCTGGGTGAGTTTTCTTTTTGTCATCTTTTCTCACTTTTTCAGTGTCTTTTTGTTGTTTCACTTTTGTGAGTGATGTTTTTCTTTTTTATATTCATATTTGCTGGCGTTTTAACTTATATTAGCTTTTAAAAGTATTGGTTCAGTCTTTATTTTTCATTTTACAAGTGTCAAATTAGTTTTCTTGTTTTTTCCCGTTAGTGGTTGTCGTTTCGACGACTCGGCATGCATGTTTGTTTTTCCTTTCACATGTTGATGTTCTGCACTTGATTTTAACTTATCTATATATACTTAGTTATATCTACACTCTAACTTGCACCATCACTCAGATCTATCTGTTTCCCATACTCTTTCAGGCAGATTTATCCTTCACTTGGCTAGCAGCTGCCTTCTCTAGCTGGGCATTGCACAATTCCAAGGCTCAAGTTGTTTGCTTGGCCTCTGAGACTATGTAATGCACAATACCATGCTTACCCAACTATGCATTCCGCAGTTCTAGAGCTCAATATTTTCCGTTGGCCGCTGAGACTGTACATTGCGTAGTCTCAAGCGTCAAGTTGTACCCTTGGCTGCTGAGACTGCACAAAGCACATTTAAGGCAACTCATCTCCCTCCTTCACCTCAATAATTGTGCAATTTTCCTTGTCAATCTAGTGGTTGTTGCTATGATCTTTCGTTGAGAGTCAATTTACTGAAGCTAATTTATTTTTTCCATGAGTGCATTTTCCTCCTACAGGTAGATCATTTGTTGATCGCTTCTCTCCATTAGACACCAATATCATGGCACCAGAGAGATATGTCTCAAAGGATACCACAGAGATAAGCATCGAGGAGGAAGTTGAGAGTATGCCAGTGAACTTGCTAGTTTATTCAGATACTCAACTGTTCATAGAAAAAGAATCAAATATCACATGGTATAAAGTGAATGAATCATTTTCAGCAAGAAGCTTCAAAGCAGATCTGGAAGACCGACATGTGTATATCAATGTTCAACTGCCATGGTTACATAAGGTTGCATGTAGGTATCCAGCTTTCCCATGTGCATATGTTTTCCGTTTAATAATTTCACATATAGATTCCAAGTCTATGACTTTGAACAATGCCAACGGACAAAGGCTTGATTATTTTCTAGCACCATATTACCATCTCATGTACAATTTACCGGAGTGAGAAAATATAATGGATTCTTACTTCTATGTCACCACCAACTGCTTGAGCATAAAGGACATTTTCAAAATAAGGGTGAAAGATACAAAAAATTTCTGCCAAACACCCAACAACACCTACAATAAAAAATATCTCGGGAGGGCTCGACGACTATTCCACTGGTCAGACTTGTTGGCTCGACAACTGAAGATCCATGTAGCTAATTCCCTGACTCCTCCCAAGGGAAAGCAAGCTATATTTTACATGTTTGTCAATCTACTGGATGCAATTTGTGCTCACAATTCATTTCTTGGAATGATTTGGACTTGGACACCATGAGAGCATGTCATGCACATCTACTGTAAGCTACTTTCTAAGTGCAACCACAAAGGTTTACTGATAACTTCCTCATTGTGTTGTATAAGCTAATATTTTAGGAAGAGCCACCTTGCACGTCACATGGGGAAATGGAAGCAATGGTGAAGATAACATATTGGTTTGCCTCACCGAATGACACTTTCCTCAGAGTGTTCGGTGGACAAAGGTCTCTGGATCTTCTACTACGGTATTCCACCAATAAGTTAGTCATGCAAGAAGTTGTGTACCATTCACTAGTAGAAAGTGATAAATTAGTGACTAGGAGACTAAACAAATTAATCACCACAACTTTTACAAGTGAAATACTACCAAAAATGAGCAATCTTAAGTGACTCAACTAAAAACGACTAACATAAACGACTAATTTAGTTCGGGGTTAAAATATAGGACTAGATAATAAGTAATAAAACTAAAAATGACTAACGTGAATGACTAATTTTGTTTAGGAACAAAATTTTGGCTACCTAACAAGTACTACAATAATATGAATCAATCATTTATGTTAGTCATTTTAATTCTATCACTTCAACAATATAAACTTACAAGTGATAGGGGATTCACATGTTGTTATAGATTGGCTGAAAGGTTATACTTCATAATCTATCCTGAAGATGGATCCCTGTTGGGATTCAAAACGTCGACAAAGTTCTATTAACACTGTGGATAATATGAATAGCTCTTCTTCAGGTTATACTTAAACACTTTTTTATTGGATCAGTGGATGACTCGAGTTGTGGAGCTGATTAAAATATTTAGGGTTATATCAGTTGATCACATTCATAGGCAATTAAATTCAAAGGTTGACATATTTTCCAAAATGGGAGTGGGGTTCAACTGGTTCAAATAAATTATGAAGAATACCTACAAGGAGAAGTGCTAGCTAATTATGATAGCACACATTTCCTTTAGTTGAACACTTAAAATTTCATGCATATCTACATTTTTTATTATTAGGGTCATATCCATTGAAATTAGGATACCAGTTTTTAACTTGGATATCAAGTTGTTTATCTAGTAATTTGAACATACATTATGAACATAGTAGTACTAGACTTTTATGAAATTGTTTTGAATCCTATATATGAGGATTTTGATATTGCCTTTACATTATATGTTACACATATTTGAATATCACGTTATACATGTGAAGCAGATTTAGTGTAGTTAGATGATGTAAATTACACCTTTGCATTAATATTAAATAAAAAATGATGTTTTTTCCTTGGTGGAAAAAAAATATGGAAGAGGTTTGATGACACCTTGCCTTGGCCATCTAGGACACTAGGTGTCGGAAGAGGTTGCTTTAACTACTAAATTTAGCTTGGTATGTATGATACATGTGTATATGATATTTCCAATGTGCATTATTTTTATTATGATCACTTAAGCACTCAAGTCTAACTTTTGATTCTTTGGCTATAAGTTCTAAGTTGAGTTGTTCTATGGTGTTTCATAATTTTACTTAGAAAAGTGTGTCATTTTAATGGTTTGGTTATATATTTGGTGATTTGACTAGGTTCTACACATAAATGTTATTGTATCCCTTATTTTCCACCAAAACATTTCTACTCTACCTTGTATTTTTGGATTTTTGGCGGAAATGAAATCTTATTTACTGAACTTGATGGAGTTAAAAAAAACATGGTAATGTATGAGAATTTATTTTAATTTCTGACTTGTGACCAAGATACCAGTGAATTGAAAGCCTTCAAATATTTTTTTATGGAAATATACTTGATGGCGACTTTAGATACATAAAACTGGAAGTGTGCGTAAATGGAAATGGGATTTTTTGTTTTTATTCAACATCTTCACAGCCTCTTGAATGTAATCATATGACTTGACAAAAATGGTGGTATCATCCTTCCGAAACCTGGCGTGACAAAAGTCTCTGCAACCTTCTTTTTTTCTAGTAATGAATCCTAGCGATCACAGGTGTTCTCGAAATATATTTTTTCCCTCGCATATCTCCACACGAAAAGTGGGTGTTTGGTTGATTTTTAGTTAAATTATAGAGCTAGAATTAAGGATAGAGTCCATCATTTCCTGTAGATTTCACTCATATGCAGTTCTTACAGGTATCGCCTCATACTTGGCCACGAAGGTACAATTAAAATAGCTAATCCTTTAGATAATGAAAACATGTACGAAGAAAATATCAAATATTATAAAACTATTTTGATAAATCTTGTTATTATATTGAATATTTTATCATAATTATATCCTAAAGCCTGTAGGATATGTGCTTAATCTACGTGACACATCAATCTCTTCATTCTATGTTTCTTTCAGTTGAGGCTGTGTTTGGTTAATTTACAAACATGATATGATGAAGAATGGAGACCATTATGAAACATCTCTTCCCCATCCCCTAGTTGACGATTTTGTTTGGAAGTAATAACTTTGTTGTAAAAGTAATGCTCGTGTTGTGAAATAAAAGTGACATGGATGGAGGGATCATATCACTCATCGTTGCTCCTTCAAAAAGCTCATTTTTTGGTATTACATAATTCAAAGTCAAAGAACATCTGTTAGAGTTCAGATTTTTATGAAGGTCTGGTGGTTGCAGGTTCAAAACCTTGGAGGCATCTATTATCGTCATGGTTGGAAATATTTTTCTTCCTAAAGCAACTGTCCTCCTTTCGATAGATTCAAAACCTGGTGAGTCCATTCCAAACTTTTAGTTCATCTTTAAAAGCACAAGACAACCATTCTGGTACAAATTAAGGTTTTCTTTATCTTGTGAAAACTTTCCCATTTTCTCTTCCATACATGAAGCCACATATAAATACCAGAGATCACTTCTGTACATTCCATTTGGAGCTCAAAATGGCACTCCACACTATTTTTCTATGGAAACCAAAACCCAAAATCTAAAATTGCCATCTCACTATTATCCATACGGGTTGAGATTACCAAAGGTTATAGCTAATTGGTGGTCTAGTTTTTAGGGCCTGGGTTTGTGTTGAGGAAGGGATGCCAACCTCATTTCAATAAGTGATAATGACTCCCTTGCTCTCTTGGCTTCGTTTTTCTCCTTAAACAACAATTTTTCGAGAACCACTTATAAGAAACATTGTCCAAGAGGGATCTCAATATCATTCAACACATGATATTTAGTTATAGGGTCTTAACACATTTTAATCAGATTGGGCTAGGGAAACTATTTTACAAATCCTTATGCTCCATTATATCATTGGAGCATGAGTGTAGCTCTCCATGCTATTTTTTAGACATAGTTTGTGGCCCACCTATTTTGACTTGAGTCAGCTGTGGGGTCCTAACAATTTTGAATCAAATGGGCTAAGGCAAAGATTTTACAAATCCTTATGCTCCATTGTATCATTGAAGCATGAGTGTAGGCCTCCATGTTATTTTTTAAACATAGTTTGTGGCCCACCTTTTTGGACTTGAGAATGTTCTAATACTTGTCTTGTTTCTACATCATATATGGATTTGTGGACTTGAAAGTTGAGATGGACTTTCATCTTTCTTATGACCTCCTTTGAGGCTATGGTGTTAAATTTTCATTAATATGTTATTTCTAAGGATAGTTACTTCAAATTTTCATATAACCCAGTCATAAATCGCGTTCTATCAGAAGTAATCACAATGATTATTATCACATTGAGGCAAGAACATAAATATATAATACAAAGGACAAGTCAATAGAACAGGACACATTAATATGGCATAAGCCAGGGAAAAACCCTGAGACGGGGACAACCCTTGATCAAACCTTCTGCTTATTAATATAAAATGTTAAACAGAGAGAGAGTACAATGTATTAAGGTCAAAATCGACTTGGCAATTTGAAGATTCAATGTCACTGTCTTTAGGTAAATAGTTGGTCCAAAAGAACAAGGTTCTGGAATAGGAAAATTGTGCCCTAATAGGCTTGAGGCTTACTCTTGTATAGGCTTAACATTCTGGTGAGTTGGTTAGGGTTTGATGACAAACTTCAAAAAACCTCTTTCAGTACGCCTAGAACCCTTCCTTGACTACAGTTTCCATTCAAGATAATTAAACCACATTATTTTGCCTACCAGGGCTATTTCCAACCCTCTAATATGCCTCACAACCTTCAACATTCAATAGAATTTGGTTCATGGACCATCCCGAAATCATACATGCATATGACCTCCTGATCTAGGGGAGATAAGGCACATGGTTCACCTGGAAGAGATTTTTTGGAATGTAGCCAACTTCAATGAAAATAAGTCTACTTCAAATGGTCCAAAACATAACAAAAATTTCCCTCGGCTAATGCGGTTTCTTTTATGAGAGATCTCGGTCTGCAAAACAGAATAAACTTGGCCCATAACAGATCTATGATAGCTCAAACTTCCTCGACCTCGTGCTAGAGGAACATAGCTCACAAAAGATCACGTCCAAACCCCTCTTCCTTCGTTGAGGATAATTTGTGGCTATTTCAGAGTGAAGAGTCGTGAGACAGATGATTGAAATTAGGTTGAGGGTACCTCAATATATACTAGTCGGTGGGATTTAAGAGACATGACTTTTGGGCTTATTGAGTTGACATATAGGTGAGGTCGACCTTGCTAATTTTACATGAGAGAAACATAAATTCAAAATCATACTTCTCCTTAACCAAATTCGATGATATTTAGGTCGATTTTGGTCCTCTCGAAAAGAGGAATTAAATTATGCAATTATCTTCCCCAAAGGAGTTGTACAAAGTGGAATTTGGCCATGGTTTCCAATTCTAATACTCCCTCTCAACTATAGGGAGAATTCCACCTGCCAATCCATCCATCATCAATCATCACACCATCCTATCATCATGAACCATGTAAGTATCTCATCTCTACTATGCTCTGTTTAACACTAATATGAATCATAAATAAGAATCAATGGAGAGTGAGTCACAAGACCTGGAAAATCTCCACTGAAAAAATTCATTCCACATAACCAAAGGTGAACTCCAATCAGACTTAATCCCAAGCGATCAAGTTGAAGAAACATCATTCATCCTAGACATAGGGAGTACGACAGTACACGATTCCATTGGTAGTGCTATGGTCCAAAACCACCTTTCCCAACTCATTGGCCAGATGAGAGGTACTTCACAAGTGTCCCGGACTACATGGGTAGGATGATGCAAGAGCATCAGTAGGGAAACAATATATCACATCCTTCTCACAACCACTCGTATGGAAAGAGGAAACCACATCCTGCAAATACATTTCATAGTCACACGTAGGGAAAGGAAGAACCACATCCTACAAATACATTTCATAACCATGTTAGCCACCTATAAAATTTGTTATATCAAAAGGTGGCTAAGACTTTTTGAGCCTTCAAGGAACAAATTTTATTACTAAAAATTGTTGGCTCTTGAAGACTCTTGAAGGCCTCATGCCTATCCTCTGTCCGAACTTCACTGCTGTTCCCATTTTACACTTAGAAATCCTGCTGTTTCCAAGCCAGAATATTGTCGCAAGACCCTTTTCCCCCATTTCCCCTTTTCCAAAGCTAACTTCATTTTATATCCCTCTATTTCCCATGAAAATCCCTCGTTTTCATGTTTTTCCCATTCCCCCTTCATCAAAATCCCTTTTATAAGGTTTAAATACTCCTTCTTTGCCTTATCCGAACCCCTCTAACCCTTTGAAAATCATTCAAAAACCATAAAAATCACATTTTTTATGGTGTGGACTTAAGCCCCCTCAGGCTAAGTCTTAAGCCCCTTCGTCCATAAACCCCGGTCGTGTTATCCTCCATACACCCAAAGGTCCCGCAGTTGGGTGCCAAGCCGATTCATAAATAATATTTTAAACCTTGGTTTATATTAAAAAAAAATCATTAGCTTTATTATTTTATAAAATTTCCGTCGATTCCGATTTTAAATCGTTTCGCATTGTTGATATGATCTGAAGATCGGACGGCGCGGAGTCCATCTCTCCTGTGGTCCCTGCATTCCACTCACCATTCTGAAAACCACGTGGTATCTATCGCACCGCCCTTGGGGCGAGGGTGGTTTTTTCCGATCGGTAGCGATTCCATACGCTGGCCAACATGCGTCTTGGGCACTGTTCATAAAACCGCCGTCCATCGCACGTTAACGTTCAGACGTGGACCCCGCGCGATATTGGCATCCACCGTCCGATTTGGGGTAGGCCATCCAACGGCTATCGCTCACCAAAGATGCCCGAAAGTTAACTGGGCTATGGCGCGACATCCAATTGATTTCCGTCGTCGATCTGATCTGCAGATCGACGGTTCATATTTCATCGCCCAATTTCGTCGCCCAGTCAACATTTCTCGTTTTGACTTTCCATTTTCCACTCCCAACCGTCGATCTCTGCGCGATCGATGGCCCTGATTCAAAATTTTATTCTACCTTCACTACGCCTTCTCCTGATCAATCCTGACCGTTGGATGATGCCATCCAATGGCCACGCTTCCTCCACATGGCCTCCGCAGCTATAAACCTATATATGCAGGATTTTATAATTTTTTTTTTATTGTGCAGGGTTTCTATGGTTTTTTTTCCATAACTCAGGAAATTTCAAAGGCGGAGGGTGAAGATCCTCCTGCCTTCGATTCACCAAAGAAAATCATCATAGGGTGTTAAAACCATGTTTTCATCAATCGTTCATGAATCATTGATGCTACATAACCCTGCGCAGCCCTATATATCAGAAAAACCATGAATCGGGCGCAGTCAAAGAGTACCAGTGACGAAGACCAAAATTTATCAGAACAGAGGATTAAAAACATATTTTGCGGGGATCACGGCTAAGAATTTTTATCAAAAGCCTAATCCCCGATTAAAAACATAGTTTGAAGAAAATCGTAAGTGTTTTATTAAACAGGAATGCCTCCACCACCACGGTTGAGGAAAATGGATCCCTCTAGCTAACACGACGCCACCTATGCCTCAAAGTATTCAATCAGAGGCTGAATTTATTGATCAGGATCAGATATTTGCCTCAAAACGCAGCCAGAAAGTTACTTCTGCAAGGGAAATTAATGCAAACAATATCTGCAGAGTAACCCCGACATCACACAAAGCCTCAAAGGTCAACAAAAGCTCCCACCGAGCTTAATCTTAATGTAAATATTTTAATACAGAGGTCATCTATTGTAAAGTTTCTTCATTGAGCCCCCCAAAGGCCAAGAAGCCATTAAGTATGTATTAATTGTAAATAGAGATCTTTTATCAGATATCCCCTCCTCATTCTTCTATATATACTACTATAGAAGATGAGTGAGGTGTTGGTTGCAGAACTTTGATATACACTTGAGCTTAAATTTATGATTGTAAATAGTGTTCAATGGCTCTTGGAGCTCTGTTGGTGATAGATAGGTTAGGCTGAGATGTGTAGATGGTTGCTAAACTAAAGCACTAGACTTAAAGCTGTAACTGGTTTGGAGCATCAATACAAGCTGATTTATGGGATCTTGGTCTATGTTGACGGTGATGTTTTTCTTATTGTAACCTGTCATTTTGTTTAAGTTTTCACTGTGTTCCATTTTCTCTTATAAAGAACAACATGCATAGAGTTATGACCTACTGTACATCAATAACCTTCTCTGACTAAAAATCTTTATATATATGTTTTCTTCCAATCTGTGTTATTTAGGAATGATTTAATTCATTTAAGCATAGGGTTGGTGGTGTTCCCTCGTCTTATTGCCTTAGCTGAATATTATTCTTGAATGTTATGTTCAGTATTAGTTAAGTAGAGATGAACTATGGAAGATATGGTGTGCCTTGGTCCTATTTTTATCCCCAAAGGCTGTCTGAATATTTCCCTTGGAATGTGTTAAAAGCTGGCTAGTTTCAAAGTACTTAGCAGATCTTAGGCCATTCTGTGTTATCTTTGTGTTGGTCTTGAAAGTAACCAAGTAAAGTAGAGCTAGGAGAGGATTTGTGGTGAGCCCAACCCGCTAGTTTCTACTCCAAAAACTGCCTTCAAGTTTCCCTTTGTTTTAAGATGTTTTCTATTGAAAGTGTATCAAAGGCTGGCTAGTTTCAAAGTACTTACCAGATCCTAGTTTGATTTTATGTTCTTCTTGAGTCTCTGTCAAAGGCTGACTAGTTTAAAAGTACTTATCAGATCCTCGGCCGCTCTTTGTTCTGCATCTGTTTAATTTCCTTCTTGTTATATCATTTCATTCCATAAATCAATATTCAAAGAGATACTTAGACATAGATGACTTGCCCCATGGACCACTCTTGCCTCTTTCTGTTCCAATTAAACCCTATTATAACTCCATAACCCAATGGACTAAAACCTGCAATTATCTATCTTTTTGGACAAAGCTTACTCTCATTGCCTGCAACTTCTCACCTTTGAAACTCTTCACATTCAGGACTTTCCACCTCGAACCGTATTCATGCTCAACCATCCAAAAAAAAAAACAAAACCCTTGGCCTTCATAACTAGCCTAATATCATTACCCAAAACTTCAAAGAAAAATCCATCTTTGCACTTATTGGAGAGATCCCTCTCCGGATTCAGGAGGGCTAGATCCTAGAATCCAAAAGTTGGTTGAAATAATGTTGCTTCTGCAGTTTTAGTCTCACTAATCTGCTAAAATTATAGATTCCTAACATTCACACAAAGCGAAAATATGAACCACCTGTTATAGTCACATATCACAATCATCGTTGGGAAAGGATAAACCAAATCCTACACACATGCAAAACACCGAGAGTAGGGAAAGGATGAACCACTTCGTACATGCATTCAAATCACTGAGAGTAGGGAAAGGATGAACCATGTCCTACACGCATGCAAAAAAACAATAGTATGAAGGATACTACATGTGGGGAAATGATAAACCACATCCCACCGACATGTCAACCACAGATCATAGGGAATAAGCATCCTAGATTTGGGGAAAGGATGAACTACGTCCCATCGGCATGTCAATAGATGCCTATATGCATATCTCACTAGGGTATCCAAAGGAGAAGGTGAACCACTCATATTATGCATATTCATCAGTAGGGTAAGGTGAACCACTCACCTGCACACATGTGTATGCATTCATAGGATAAATTGAGCCACTTACCCTACACACATGTCAACCACCATCGGATATCACAGGGAAAGGTGAACCACTCACCCTGTACACAACACACCAATAGGGGAAGTTGAACCACTTACCCTATGTTTTCTCATAGCTCAATGAGTACCCCAAGCCTCCAAGAGCTCCCAGATTTCAATATTGACCAAGGATCCCTTCATACAAGGAATAGTGCCAAGCTGCTTTCTGAAAGTCAAGAAAAAATAAATGGGAGCCTCATAGCTTCATTCAACAACAGATATATGTGTATATACAAAACATATTGATTCAAAACAAAGATCTTAACATCACTAAGTAATCTTTGTTTTTTTCAAATCTTGATGAAGAAAAAATTTGACTGATCTTACTCCCTCTTACTCAGGGAGACCTTAATCTAAACTTGTCTTTTCAAGGTGCACGGTGTTCATCAAACAACTTTCTCATCATGAGATCTTTCGACTTAAATATGTCATAAAACAGGTAAGTCCTTTGTTGTACCATACAAAGTGGTATATGAAATACTGGATTCTTGGAATCTTCTTCTGCAATATACAACGAAGGTGTGAACAAATGTCTCACTGAAGATCTAAATCGAATGGATTCGTAGTAAGACAAAATTACTTCTATATATATCTAACGTTAATAGTTATTCCAGAGAAATCGAATCAAGATATAAAGACTCACTAGATGCGATCTTTCCTTCATCAAATTGTTAATCGAGCCAACATCAAAAAATTTAATCTTGGATTCCAGCAATGTACTTCAAATTATAGATAATAGAATCATAGAGATTTCTCAATAAGCGGTTGTCCAATATGAGAGGCTCATCCACAATGACTTAAAGTTTTCATAACTAGACATATGATTGATAAGGTGTTTGATCAAGAATACTAGGGATCCTACAAGGCATACATATGCAGACCATCAACTTTTCCATTAGACCTTTAACTGCAGGGAATAGTACATCAATGCTAGGTCTTCCATCTTGAATTCAAAAGTCAACTCCCCCTTACATTTATAAATGAGAGGGTCATTAATCATATATCGTCAATAGTTGTATCCTTACATTCCAATGAATATGTCTAGTCCATAACTCCCTCTAAATATAGGGAAAGTAACCTGCCAAAATCATAATCATCGAGCTATTTGAAACCTGCTACTTTTCTTGTCATTGTTCCTTTGATCAAGGTGCTAAAGTCATCCATATATCTCCTTATGAATTCTTGCTTCAATTGGAAATCCAAGCTTTCATAAATATTCTCCTCATCTTTGAGATGATATGCTATCAAATCAAACCTCATCAATACACAGGTGAACTCTCTCACATGCTTTGACAGATTTCAATAGCAATAAAGAACCACTTGCACCTAAGTAAGTCAAGCTCCTTTTATGTTTGAAAAGTATAATAATGTTGGTACCTAACCAAATATTTGTTTGATTATATATCTTATATACTATTGCAAAAATATGCTATTTCCTCTTCCTGTAGATGACTTCCTTGATATGTAGATGCCCCGATATGACTTGATACAGTACCTATGTAGATCAATTGATTCCTTGAGAATATATGCTACTACTTTGTGCCTCTATGTCTCATAATATTTCAACTTACAAGGAGAAATGCTACAGAGCGAGATTCTTAAATGGAATTTTCTAGTTCGGCAGAACCAAATATTCAAGTTCTTATATTCTATAATAAACATGATCCAATAATATTTTAAGATTCTATAAATGAAAAAATATTTGTTTTGGAAACTTGTTTACTGTTTCTTCAATACAACTAACAAAAAAAACTTATTTGGTGTAGGTTTATACCAATGTTGCACAAAGCAGGGATGAAGTGGGGATGATTTTTGGAAGCAGATACGTGGAACCGTCATTTCCCAAAAATCTAGAAATCGAAGCGTCTCAGAAGCGTCTACTATATATATATCTTTTTTGCATCTATATTAAAAAAACATCCAAAATATCAAATTAGTTGTAGAAGATATGAAAAAAATTATTTGTATAAAAATCAAGATAGATATGGCATTCATAGTGCATCAATGGTTAGTTATTCGAGCATCAACCATCTATAATATAGATTCTTCTCCTCTTGTCTCACCTTTTCCTCTACCTTGATTGTCTAGGGATATTAGTGAACATTCCCAATTTTGATGAAACTACCTAATCCAGGCCTTAAAATATGGAGGAAAAAGCTTAACATGTTTGATCAATGATTTTGACTTGATTGAAAGGTAAGTTTTTGCTAAGGCCATGAAAAAGGAGTTCAACAATTAACACCGCCAACACTAGGGTACATGAGCACATAGAGGGTTTGGTGCTCTTGATTAAATTCCAATCACATACCCTTATATATAATATAATCTAATGAAAAGTCACAATCTCATTGATCCTAAATTCTTGAAAAATGTTAAGTCTGTTGAATTTTGAATAGGATATGAAATTATATTTTCTACATATGAAGCCTAGTGAGGCTAGAACCACTCTCAAACATCCTGAGACATTTCATGGTAATATTAAAATTTTAAGTAAAAGGATGAAAATGAAAAATAAAGGAGAATGTCACTTTGACGTTAATAATTTAAGATTACCATGAGGGAGCATCTACGAAGAATCAAAGGAGCACCTTGGGAGTGTCTGAGAAGACACAACCCAACTTAATTCAAAGAAAAATTAAAAATAAATTCAGAACCCTGCGGAATCGCTCATCTCCCTCTGGATCCACTAGAGATCCACGCGAATCCGTGCTTGAACCTCCACAAATCCATAGCGGATCCTTTTCCGGATTCAAGGATCAGGAATCTAGAACTTTGGATCGGGTTTGCATGGTTCCATATTTCCAGGAATTTCCTCAAATTGGCAGAACTGCGGATTCGATTTCTGGATCCGCGGTTCCCCCAATGGATTGCCTAAGGATTCGTATGGGAAATGGTTTTGACCTTGGATCCTTGGGGGGGAGGGGGCAGAGGATCGTGAAACACTTGTTTATACTCAGGACTTTCACTTTAGTGTGATCAAGATTCCAAACAAACACTATATGATTGATTGCTACAAAACTTTAAAGAGAACGAACCATACCTCTGTAGGTTTTAATGGAAAAATTCACCGTGTGTTGTAGATTTCAGATGCTTCAAAATAACCCTTTTATGTCAACTTAGATAGAGGTCTCAAACATGTATATGAACATTCTTAAGATGTATAGTGATCTTTGCTTCAAGAACATAAATTTGTATATGAATTACTGAGGATTTAGGCCGAATATTTTTAGGAGATCATCCGTCTTTTGATTTTTACAATTATCACAGGTATGCAATTATGCTCAAGAAATCCAGATTCTAATTGACTTCACATATGCCTCATGAATTTGAACATCATATATTTAGAAATAAGGTCACAGTCTTCAAATTTTCTTCTTCATGACAACAAGCCGTAGAGATAAGAATACACCTTCCAGAAAGGGAACCTAAGACTTCAGAGGATATGTCTTAAGGCTTAAAAGGGAAGATCAAACTGCTGAAATAATATTTGTTGGTCTTGAACAATCATATGACCAACCCCTATAACAAAACTCATAGAATAGAATCTCCTTTTAAGCATTTTTTCCTTCATGTCGCAGATGTAAGAATCGATTTCCAAGACTACGGCTGTAATTAAGGTCAGGTGACCTAACCACAAATTTAGTCTTATTTCAGATTATAATTTTCAACCCAAATCATATTTTAAACACCATCATGGATCTGCAAGAGGTTTCTTGCTATAATGGCATGTGATTGATTCCTAATGAGGGCCTAATAAACTTGCAGGAAGCAATTAAAAACTCATCTATTGACCTTGAGTTTCTTTTCGTCCTGCAATAAATAAATGATATTCGTTGCCTAAAATAATAGGATTTTTATTCAGAAAATGATGCCTTAGAGGGCCAAGACTTCATTCTTGTAATAAACAAATGATCCACCACAACAGAATAGAAACAAGTGTAAGTAAAATTCCCAAAAACACTCTCATATGATTTATCTTGATCTCCCTAGAGGCCAAGGATATTTTAGAGAGGTAACACCAATTATTTTAGTTCATGTTCATAACAGAGATGTCATAGAAATATCATGTTCCGTGTGTAGTTAATGATCCATTCCACGTGAAATTAATAATATTTGTTATGTGAGGATATGCCCCTATGCCAAACCATGTAGATATGGTCTCTAAGCTAACCAAGTGAAGATTCCATAGATCATAAGCGCAATTTTACTTCGAACTGAACCATACAAGCCTAAGAAAAATATGTCATCAAAATTATATGACTGATCTTGAAGAGAAAAACGTCCACACAGAATTAGTGATCGATCTTACTCTTACTTGGGTGTGAACTCACCTAGCTCTGATACCATGTTAAATTTTTATTAACATGTTCTTGCTAAGAAAAGTTACTTCAATTTTTCATATAGCCCAATCATCAATCCAGTTCTATTGGAAGTAATCAAAACGATTATTATCACATTGATCAGGAAAGAACATAAAATAAATAATACAGAGGAAAATCCAAGACAAGAGGACACATGAATATGGCACAAGCCAGGGAAAAGCCCACATATGGTGAAAACCGTTGATCAAATATTCTTATTATTAATCTCAAATGTTCTACATAGAGAGAGTACAATATATCAAGGTCAAAATTGACTTGCCAATTTGAAGATTCAATGTCATTGTCTTTAGGTAAATAGTTGGTTCAAAAGAATGATGTTCTTGAATATGAAAATTGAGCCCTCATAGGCTTGAGGCTTATTGTTGTAGAGGCTTAGAATTCTGGTGAGTTGGTTAGGGTTTGATGACAGGCTTCACTAGACCTCTTCCACCGCTCCTTGAATCCTTCCTTGACTGTGGTTTCCATTCAAGATAATTAGCCCGCATTCCTCTACTGAATAGGGCTATTTCTAGCCCTCTAATATGCCTCACAACCTTCAGCATTCAAGAGAATTTGGTTCATGGCCCATCCTGAAATCATACAGGAATACGACCTCCTGATTTAGGGGAGATAACGCCTACGGTTCACCTAGAAGAGCTTATGTGGAATGCGACCAACTTCAAGGAGAATAACCCTACTTCAAATGGTCCGTAACATAACCAAAATTTCCCTCAACTAATGCGGTTGTCTATATGAGAGATCTAAATCTACAAAACAGAATAATCTTGGCCCAGAATAGATCTACGATAGCCCAAACTACCTTGCCTCCTACGAGAGGAACATAGCCCACAAAAGATGACTTCCAAACCCTTCTGCCTTCCTTGAGGATCATCTGTGGTTATTTCATAGAGAAGAGTCGTCAGATAAACGATTGAAATGAGGTTGAGGGCACCTAAATATATACTAGTCGATGGGATTGAAGAGACGAGACTTTTGGGCTTATTGAGACGACATATAGGTGAGGATGACCTTGTTAATTTTACATGAGAGAAACACAACTTCAAAATCATACTTCTCCTTAACCAAATTTGATGATCTTTAGGTCCATTTTGGTCCTCTTGAAAATAGGAATTCAATGCTGCAATTATCTTCCACAAAGGAGTTGTACAAAGTGGAACTTGGCCCTAGTTTCCAATTTTAACATATGGCTTTGACTACACCTATTGGGCGGGATCACATTTTTTGGTTTTCAAAGGTCTCATGTCTTGCTATGGTCATTTGGCTGATGGATTGCCTCCCTTTTTTCAGGTATACTTTGGATATTCTTGGACATATTTTGTTGAATAAACATGTTATGAACACGTTCATCATATATGAAATATACAAGTAATATATCTAGGTCTCTTTGCTTGACCCACTAGGATGATTGAAGCCTAAGATGACCTTCTATGCATTTCTTAGAGACATGTCTTCTTTTTTTTATACCCTTGTTGTGACACTAGATACATGCACTCTAAGATCTATCTGGGCTAGTTTTAAGTGGGGTTACATTGGCATTGGTAGAGGCTAAACAATAGATTCCTAAAGAGAAAATGACATATAAATGCATGCAACCAGACCACCTTTTCAGCCTAGAAATATTTGCTGGAAACCTCTACATGTTCCTTCTAAGAACTCATGGTTCTCTTCCAACATGAAAGGTTGTTGGTTTTCAAAGGTCTCTTGTCTTTCTATGGTTATTTGGCTGATGGATTGCCTCCCTCTTTTCAAGTATACTTTGGACATTCTTGTACATATTTTGTTGAATAAACATGTTATGAACACATTCATCATAGATGACATATACAAGTAATATATCTAGGTCTCTTGGCTTGACCCACTAGGATGATTGAATCCTAATATGACCTTCTATGCATTTATTAGAGACATGTCCTCTTTGTTTGATCCCCTTATTATGACACTAGATGCATGCACTCTAAGATATCTCTAGGCTAGTTTTGAGTGGGGTTACATAAGCTTTGGTGGGGGCTAAACAATAAATTCCTCAAGAGAATATGATTTTCTAATTTTCATATAGAAGAGATTGAGATGGAAAATTTTGTATTTTTTGCCTTATATACTATGAGATATAAGGATGGTTATGTCACCTTTTTAGTAATGTCAAAACCCTCTCTCCATCGTTTTTTGGTACCTGGATCAACAATGCCTAGCATTGTTCTTGTGGAAGGAATTGGTTGTCCAATATTCCACATACCACTGCTTTATCGGACATTACTTGGACAACCACATCCTTTTATTCGATGTTCTTAGTAGACAAAGGCTAAGAGAAGAAGAGCCACAGTACCCACTAGCGAGTGTAGAAAATTATTATGTGCCCTGTAGCCCCACTCGATTTTAGGTTTTTTTACACATGATGTTTAATGCCCACATCCCATGGTTAATTTTTGATATAACATTAATGTGAAATTCAAAAGAAACATTGCTAACCTACCACTAATAATTTACTTATACACAAATTTTTGGACTCTAGTTTTTGTTCAATCTCAGACCTCGGAAAACCCCCAAGGGGGAAAGCCAGTTTGAAGGAGGATTTTATTTTTCTTTTCTCAGAGAATTAATCACATCACACAGGGTACTTATCTCTCCTATTGTTTTCTAGGAAATTGTGCCATTGTCCTTGAAAATCGTTCACTGTCCAAAAAAAAAAACTTTGGAATGTGTGCCACTAACAAACTTTATCTGCTCAACAAATCGTCACTTTTATTGAAACAAAAACCACGAATTTCATGCCACTGAAAAACCAATATCCCTTGAAAATCATACCACTACTTATAATTTCCTTCCTCGAAATTTGTGCCACTGACTTGCAAATTTCTCCTTGAAATTCATGGTGACAAAACTACTTTTGTTCTTTGAAAAATGGGCTATCATACCAAGATTAAATGTTTTGAAATGCATGCAACCAACCCACCTTTTCAACCTAGAATTATTTTTTGGAAACCTCTACCCATTCCTTATCAAAATTCATGCTTCTCTTCGAGCATGAAAGGTTTTTGGTTTTCAAAGGTCTCATGTCTTGCTATGGTCATTTGGTTGATGGATTACCTCCCTCTTTTTAGGTATACTTTGGATATTCTTGGACATATTTTGTTGAATAAACATTTTATGAACACGTTCATCATAAATGACATATACAAGTAATATATCTAGGTCTCTTGGTTTGTCCCACTAGAATATACAAGTAATATTTCTATGCATGCACTCTAAGATATCTTTGAGCTAGTTTTGAGTGGGGTTACATAGGCTTTGGTGGAGGATAAACAATAGATTCCTCAATAGAATAGGCTTTTCTAATTTTAATATAGAAGAGATTGAGATGAAACATTTTTTTTGTTGTTGTCTTATATACTACAAGATATAGGGATTGTTATGTCTCCTTTTTAGTGAATATCAAAACCCTCTCTCCATCGTTTTTTGGCACCTTTATCAACAATTCTTAGCATTGTTCATGAGGAATGCATTGGTCCTCAAATATTCCACATGCCACTACTTTATGGTACATTAATTGGACAACCACATCATTTCATTTGGTGTTCTAAGTAGACAAAGGCTCCGAGTAGCAGAGCCACCCACTTTTAGAGTAGCAAGTGTAGAAATTTCTTATGTGTCTTGTAGCCCCACCCATTTTTAGTTTGTTTTACACATCATGTCTAATTCCAAAATCCCATGGTTAATTATTGATATAACATCAATATAAAATTCAAAAGAAACACTACTAAGCTACCACTACTCTTTTACTTATGCACACAAATTTTTGGACTCTAGTTTTTGGTCAATCTCAGACCTTGGAAAAACCCCAAAGGGGAAAACTGGTTTGAAGGAGGACTTTATTCTTATTTTCTTAGAGAATTAATTAAAACATTAATTAAATCACACAAGGTACTTATCTCTCCCTATTGTTGTCTAGAAAATTGCGCCATTATCCTTGAAAATCGTTCACTGTCCAACAATGACTGCTTTGGAATGTGTGCCACTGACAAAATTTCTATGCTAAAAATTTTGTCACTTCCCTTGAAACTAGCACCACAAATTCCATGCCATTGACAAACCATTTTCCCTTGAAATTCATGCCACTGCTCAAAATTTCCTTCATCGAAATCTGTGTCACTGACTTGCAAAGTTATCCTTGAAATTCATGTTGATAGAACTACTTTGGTTCCTTGAAAAATGAGCTATCATACCAAGATTAAATTTATGGAAATGCGTGCAACCATACCAACTTTTCAGTGTAGAAATATGTGCTTGAAACCTCTACCTATTCCTTCTCAAAGCTCGTGTTTTTTTTCTAGCATGAAAGGTTTAAAATATCATTACCAAAGCCTTCTTCCATGGCCAAAAGCAGCACCTCCAAATAAGAAGGGCACACTAGAAGATTACAATGAAAGACTTGCACATCAATCCAACCTATAGAAAGGAAGACAATGACAAAAGCATAAATATATCATGGGCCTTTTATCTATTTCTTGCAAAGAACTTTCTACTTGGCCTATGGGGGTTTTCTTCCACATTAATTCAATTTTCAGATCAACAATGATCCTCCTTTTATAGTCCGTCTTATTGATAACTTTCTAACAAAATGTTATAGAGAATACTTTAGAAAGCTATGGATTCATATTTTCTTCAAAGAAATAACAATAAAACATCAACAAAATACTATGTCTGTTAGGTTGGAGTGCTCTTCTATATGGCCCCTTTTGGAAATCATCAATCTTTCCAAGTGTCATCATACTATAGGGTGTATCTCCTTTAATGTTTGAGTTGTGGAGATATGTTGTCTATGTCCCTTTTAAAGTGGAGTGATGCCCTATTCTTAGTTTCTTGTGCGATTAAGTGGTCTCTTTTTCCACAAATCATCCTTACAACATCCATGCCCACCCTTAGAATGAGTATTCCTTCCTAAAACCTACTCTAATAACTTCATTTGACCCTTGGAAGGGTGCTCTCTAAAGAGGATTCATTTTCTAATAGTCAAATATTTAAAGCATCCAAATCCCCCTTGGAAGGCAATGCTCCTCTATGAATGTGCAATAATTTATTAGTAAAGGTTTTGACATGCCATGTGTTTTCCTCGTATAGAGGGTGCTGCTCAAAAAAATTTGGGATGTAAAGGGGTAGTCAATTAGCTAATAAAAGAGAAAATCAAATCTGGAGTGATTATGAAATTTTTTTGAATGTTCAAAGTATTCAATCAGTTAGTAAAATACCATAGTGGCTGAAAACTTCCTTCGACAAACTGTATGAGGCATCTTCAAATACCAGACTACACTAGCTTATAAATTTTCCCTATTAAGTAGCATTATATACTTAATTCATATACCACACACTTCACAGTCTATGCTGGAATTCTGCAAAGCTTTTGTTGTTGAAAAAACAACTGCATTAAATATGAATCTCCCTTTCCTTAAAAATGCTCCCATCTACAATGTGAATGAAAGCCATTCTACCAAGTAACAAGGATAACAACTTTAGAGTACATAAATTCTTGAAACTTACTAAGGTTGTGATTGCAACCATTGATTGATCAATTGCAACAAATAAGGGGACATCTAATGCATGTCAGCCCCTACCAAATAATACATCAAAAAAATTTTAAATTTTATTGTCTAGGAGGCTTTGTATTTTCACCTATTGAATGTTTTGGAAAATTATCTTCAATGTTTGTATATCCTTCTTTCCTTTTCGAATGGCTAGTGTTATTCCAAAGCCTTGAAATCTTGTTGTTACCACTTCTTTTTAGCGTCCATAGTGTTGTTTGTTGTAACTGAAGCATTGTAAGCATGCTCACAGCTATTAATGCAACCTTTTACTAGTTTCATTATTATTTACAAGGAGTGCAATAAAATATTACCATTCAAGCCTCCTCAAAAATTCTATACTAAAGATAGCAATAGGATGTTGAGATCCCTTTTCTACTCCATGAAAAATCATGAAAATATTTTTAGAAAAAGACTACGATAATTCTCTCAAGCAAACAACTCCATGATACAAGTCAAAGATAACATGATAATGGGATTGGTTTTGCAACAATCCTCCAAAAATGGCACCATGAAGTATGATTCCTCCTCCAAGTGGTTGACCATGTATCTACCTTCAAGAACAATGAATGAATCCTCCATAGAAGCATTTGTGGCCTCCTCCAAATTGGATTCCTTATTTAAACCGTGAATGAATGCACAAATACCATGCAAAACTCCAATAAAGTGGCACTTGTGGCATCATGAGTAGAAATTTCCATCAATATTCAATGCATAAGGCTCCATTTGGAAAATCCCAAGGTAGAAGTAAAATCTACAAAGGAAAAGATGAATTAATTATCAATGAGTGGACATCCTCATCATAATAGCTTGTAAATGTGTGCAAGGTGACTTCCTCTCATATAAGGTGTCCTCTCCATTGACTATCAAATTCCTCAAAGGGGTAATGACCCTTAAAATATTTGTTGAAATTGTGAGTGCCTTGTAATCATATGTATGGCTAACATATCAATTATTTACCTTGATGAACAAATCTGAAAAAGGTGTTTGAATTCTCGTTGGAGATGCAAGTGAGACTTGAACACTGAAATAGATCTGAGAGAAACTCATATCTTCTTCTCATAGGTAGAAAAATTGATCACTCAACACTCATAATGTATGTGTGACTGCTACTATATTTCATGTTACCTTGTTTTTTATAAATGGTGAGTATAGTTTGTTGGCAATTATGAGCTATTCACTCATTGGCTTTGCCTCTTCAAGTGTGTAAAAACACATCAAACTGTCCTCAAATATTTGCTATAAGTTGTATAAATTTGTTGATTTGTAAGAAATGATTCATTTAGATAGAAATAAACCCCCTACACTATTTTAATTTCCACATCCAATGAAGTCAAAGTAGTATGGGGCTTCTTCATTTTGTTTTGGATTTCTTAGCCTACATGAACTTTGTCTTTCTTTTATTTTTTTTACTTTAATTTTTTCATGAAATTTGATTTAGTTCTTTTTGTCATAACTCATTAGGCTCTCAGAATTATGTGTATCAATTTTCTGCCATGCTCGAGAGCTAGTTTTTTCTTATAGAAAATTTCCAAAATTTGTCCAAAATTCTCTTTTCTAATGCTTAAAAATTACTTATCTAATCCATTCAAAGCCATGACTTACTTATCTAGTCCATTCTATGTTCTGGGTGAAGGAGTCAAACTTATCAATTTTGAGAGAGATTCATTTTACACCTGGGAAACCAGACATGCTTCCTTAGCAGCTAGGTTGGTCATGAATTCCTATTCCAGAAAATGGACTAGATGTAATTATCATGTGGCATACCTATTATCTATTGTATCATTTTACGCAACTGAATCCGGCTTCACAGTTTCTACTTCTTTGTCTATAACATGATTTGACATTTCCTTTACTAAAGTTTATATCTACAACTCTCCAACACCTTTATGTGACCTTCCTACTTTCTCCAAGTGGCTAGACAGTGTGGGTATTCTAATTGATGTTACAGGAGAGGCACACTAGCAACCATTTGCCTCTTGGATGCTGAAATTTCTAAATAGATGCCTTGTCGAAACAAGGCTTCAAGTATAAGGACTTACTAGCTCATCGTTCATGTCGGCATCTTGCAGTTTACTTACATAAGGAGACAATACATTACAAAGGCCTTTTTTCAATTTAATACATTTGGCATCATCATCACTGGACGCAGAAATAATTCCTATCAAGAAGCTTGTACATTCAATGGACCATTATTTATGATTCTACAATGGGTGATTTCCTTCATATTTTATATGCCATATGCCCTAGATGCATTGTTGAATGTACAACTAAATAGTTTCTCAATTCTAAGTGTGTTTTCTCAGATATTTCAAAATACAAGCAGTAGAGAAATATTTGTGAACACAAATTTTTTTTTGTCAATTTTAAACTTCCATGGTTGTTTTCTGATATTGACATCCAATTCGATATCATCAAGAAGACAGAGTGAAAAATTATCAGTATGTTGCCTAAGATAGGGATCAAAGCAATGAGTGAAAACATCTTTGAGGTTTTGGACTTAGAATTGCAAGATCATATTGCTAATGTCCAAGCTAAAGATGTTGCATCTATGCCAATTCTTTCATTCAATTATAGCTATGATGTTATTACAACCATGTGTAGAATATTGGATGTCTTTGTTGAAGAAAAATCTAACAAAGTTTGTGAAATTGTAGTTCGTGATATTGGATACATTGCATGCTTATCTGCTACTCCTTTAGCAACTGATTATGTAACCAAATTTCAGTGTCAAATCCAGAAAAATGTTGGTTTGAAAGTGAATTTGGGAAACATAGATGTTATTATATTAGGATTCTTTCGTGCTCAGTGTGATAAGCAAATTTCAGCTAACTCAAGGAAAAGTGTCCTTGATGTAACTTTATATTAGATATAAAGGAAAGGAAAGCTTAATAACAACTGTTAGATTTTTCTTTTAGTATTTGTCAGTCTCTCTTTTCTTGATTTCTTTTTAGTGAATCATTAGAGAAAGTTCATGTCACTATTATGGGAAGAATTTCTCATCTTCTATGCCATGAAATCAAAAGTGGCCTTATGGGAACAAAACCTTTGTGGATAAAGTCCCGGATATACTTCCATTTTATGAGAAGAAGGTTGAGAAGAGATAATTTTTTTTGAAAATCCATTACTTTGAGAATAATGTAATGGATATTTTGTTTGAAGATGATGACACATGCAACAAAACAAAAGAAGAAAATATGCTTGGAATATTGAAACATGCTTTGGAAGCCACTGAGGATACAAATGTATTTGAGAATTTGTTGGAAACGGTAGAAGAAATTATAAAAAGGGCTGATGTCCATGGATATTTGTTTTTTTTTTTCTCATTTTCTTTGTTGATTGATCAGCTTGACAATTCAAATAGTTGGGTAAGAGCAACAACTGCAAGGTTAATACATAAATCTGCTAGTTTTAAACAAAAGGGAGGAATCAGATCAATCCATTTCAAGTTTGGTGGAATTAGAGATGAGCCGTTTGAATACTTGAAAGCAAGGTTTGTCACACGCCTAGTTATGAGAAGTGATTTTGCAGAGGTCATTTTGGGTATACCAAGTGTAGATATTTTTCAGGAGATGGTCCCCATAGTTCTTCCAAAGCTTGTAGTTTTACAACAACATAATTTCCATGCATTAGCTACTTTGCATGAATTGGAAACATAGTTAAATACATTTTTCTAGTTTTTCTCATAGTTAAATACAATTTTGCTAGTTTTGCAGCTGGAATGGTGTCACAAGGCTCTATCGTTTTTGTTTCTTCACTCAGATTGAAATGAACTGGTTATTGTAATGCAATTCTATGAAGCCCAGATAGGATCTAATACTAGAGTGTTGCCAGTTCTTCTTGAGGAGTTTGTACATTTCCTTAGGGATGCACACAGCGAAAATACTGATGAAAGTCTATCAAAGGTTCCAGATATGATTTAATAGGTGGCTCGTCTTGTCACTGGATCAGATAATATTCTAGGATTTTTAAGGAATTACTTTGTTGGACTTTTTAATTGTGTATTGATAACAAAATGTTGTGCGTTGACGACTAGTCATTACAAAAGCAAGCATTAAGTTGTTTGGAAAAGTTGATTGAAATGATTGGTCTTCATCTCAGTGAATTTGTACCAAAAATTATGGTTTTACTTATGCATGTTGTAGAGAAAGAGAGTCTTCAATATTAAGGTTTGCATGTGTGGAATTTATTCATTAAAAGATTTCTCAAGTATCTCCTTCAAGTCTCTCCTCAGGTAGTGGCTACACTTATGCCATGTCTTGAGAGAGAGCAACATCAAAATATTATACATTTGGATATACTCGTGGAAATATTAGAACAACTGATAATGAAGAACAAGCATTTGTTAGGGGAACAACTACTTGAGTTGCCCATGCTTCCAAACCTTTCCAGTCTGGATAATGTGAATCAAATTCTTCAAGAATCACGTGGGGATTGTGCAGTGGAGTTAAGCACACTAGAGGCCAAAGACTTAAATTGGTATGTGCAGAGTGCCTTGGGGATCTTGGAGCAGTTGATCTTGTCAAATTTTAGGGGAGTATTTTCCATCATTTTAAGATAGAGTATTCTGATAATGACCTTATTTTTGAATTAATACATGAACATATTGCTAGATTTTTTAGTGTTGCGTCTGATACAATTGTGAAAGATTCAACTTCTTTGGAAATTTAGGAGTTTCTAAAATTTGTTGGTTGTTTAGTATATTTACACGGTATTCTAAGCAGAGCCTTGGGAGACATAATGGAATGTAGGTGGTGTGGTGCTCATCTTCCTCATGTTGTTGGTATTTCTGGGCAGTCTCACTATGGCACTCAGTTTGTAACATTGTTTGGTGGGTATGAGGATGATGAGGACCATGGTCAATGGTTTCTTTATACTGGAAGGTATGCAACTTCTTATTTTTATTAAAATTATGCATCTAGGAAGTGTTAGTACTTTATGGTGAAAGCACAATCTGCATGCTTTTGTGACATATAAATTATTTTCATTATTGTTATTGAATTTTTATTAATAAAAATGGCAATGTTACTAAATTGCTTACACTTTTTGGTTTAATACTTTCTCTGATAAAAATTTATCACTTCACTATGTTCTCAATAGTGGTGGAAGAGATATTATTGTGAACAAGAGAACAAATAAGTAGTAGTATTTTGATCATAATTTCAATAAATCTAATGAGGCACTACGAGTTAGATGTAAGATGTGTTATCGAGTCTGTGTTGTCAAGTATGTTTTCAATTTTCTTAGCTTGAAACTATGATAAATAATGATATCTCTGTGTGTGCTTTAACTTATCAGCTAGCCTTAGGCTGCAGTTCATTCATTATGTGGCTAGCATAAGTTTAATTCGGATCTTTGTAAGTCAATTTTAGGTCTCATAAGGATAAGCATTCATCTTATGCACCAGAAAATGTGGTGTTAAATATGATGGCATATATGGAATTGAAACATTTTGGCGTAAGAAAGGAATTCAAGTTAGGATTATTAGCTAAATGGGAACCTTTGATTGAAATTTGTTTTTTTCAACTTGTATTTTGAGAGCTCTTATCCTTTTTTCATAGGTTTTATGTTTGAAATAATATAGCTTAATTGTCTGCTCTATGTCTAGTTACACATAGAATTTGTAGTTTTGGTTTGTATAGGATTTGGTATCAAGTACTTAGTTATGGTTATGAATTTGGTAGTCAATGTTAAAATATTGTGTATACAACTGTGATTTTCATAACTTCACCATATTATGTCAAGCCTTTCTTGATTTTTCATTGTCTAGCAGTGAACTCTACAAAAATCATATTCAAGGAAGTGCTCCAATGGAATTTGGAAATATAAATAGCCTTATAAGCATGCACTTGTATAATAACAACATTATGGGTTATATTCCTTGATCACTGGGGAATTTGAAAGCATTTGTATTTTTGTAAGTTTTCTTTCTGTTATGTCTAAGTGGTGATGATGGAAAGATCCAAACTAGGATTATAATTTAGATATATTGTCTCAGAAAACAAACTGAGGTGCTCTAGTTCTCATTCACTGTTCATATCATATGATTGCTTGTTGATGGTTGTATGATCATTACTTAATGAAAAAACCTGAACAATAATTCACTCACTTGACAAATTCCCAGGGAACTTACTAAAATTTCAAACTTAAAGTCGCATAAGTCGATTTCTTGTACATAATCTATGTTTTTGTTTTTTTTTCTCTATTTACATGGAACAATTGAATATAAAATTTAAATTGCTCCGAGTCTTAGTGGTTTATTATTATTATTATTTGATTTGCACTTGTAGGGAGGTCACCAATAATAATTTGTGTGGGTCTATTCCAACAACTGGACCATTTGAACACTTTCCAATGACAGAGTGAGGATCTTTCTCTTCACATATTTTCTACCATTATTTTGGAAGATTTTTTTACAAGAATGTTTGCAATTTAAAGTTTATGGTATCCATTTGGTCATGTCTCTAAGATTGATTCTCTCTGTGGATTTTTTGGCTCTATGCTTTGCTACCACTGTATACATTTTCTTTGCTATTGTTTAATAATCCTAGATGCAAAATACACAGTAATAGTGTAACATAGATTTTCAAATTGAAATTGTATATTATGCTATATTATATAATATGCTCCATAAGGAGATGAGCTTTTTGAACTCCAACTAATCTTATCCTCATCTCAAAGAAATGAATGTGTATGCCCACCAACCTATTTGTGGTGTTTGTGAATGTTAGTTGTGCATGTTAAAGTACTATAATCTCAATTCAATCCTACAGTTTCTTCCTTATTAGAAAAGCATTCAACTAACTGAAATAATCACAACATTTGCACAAATAATTTATTGGAAATTATCTATGAAATATTTTGTTTTCTTTTCGGTAGCATGAGGACCCATCTCCATCACTATGGTTTATGGGAGGAAACATCCTCTTTCTGTGGGAATTTTATTGTAAAGCATGGGATATCTTTCCCTATGCCAAGGATGATTGAGGAATGTCCTTAGCATCCATAAACTATCCTAGGGATGTTGATCAGTCCTCAAGGTAGTTGGAGGACTTCTCTTCATGATAAAATCTTCTAATGAAGTATTGGTCCATCAACTCATGCACTTCTAGGTGCCCTGTAACCATAACTAGCAACCCTCCCTTTATAAAATATAACATGCCTTAAAATTTTTTATAAGAAAACATTAAAAAGGTGGCCAATCTAAACTAAATAGTGAGCACTAACCCAAATCCTAACACAATAGCTAACTCAAGTTTTAATTAACTCGCGGCCCTTAGTTTTTTCCTTTCTTTATATAGATCATTCCGAGTTATTCCAATTTCAAAATTTGAATTTGAAAGAGTAATAAGTGTTGAGACTTCATATTGAATTTCTACATTCCTTGAATCTAAAATCGATAACCAATTGAAGAGGAAGCTTCATTCTGGAAATCAGAACCAATGGGCATACAGGTGAAATTTTGAATCCTATGATAGAGAACATAGGTGCTTCCAATCCAAAGTGCTCCCACTATAAGGATAATTGTTGTTTGGGTTTCCCTGCGTCATGTTGTATTTCAAGTAAAACATAGTTCAACAATAGAAATAACATAAGGAAGAGAAATTTGGGGATTGTATATATTCCATTCTAGAATAATAAATGAAGTCCCTACAATGTTGTGAGGAGTTTTGATTACATGGAGAACATGTGTCAAGTATGCACTATGGCAAGTTATGAACAAAAAAGACGCTATACTTTTTATTGTGAAATATTTCAATGTCCAGCCATAGTCATTTGATCAAATTTCCATAATTCCCTTGAAATGATCTATTGACTCTTATGTGTCACCTTAACTCAAGATTTCACAGTTTTGAAAGGTAAATATGTTATGGATTCTGCATTTGACATGCCTTTTAATAAATTTCAATAATTGTTCAAAATTTCATGTTGCTTGTCATTCCCTTAATCAATATTGTTTGATAAGGACCATGCATTGTAACTACACTATGGCAATGAATAATACTTGTTTTGAATGTGCTCTCTAGTGTCATTATTTTATGATCCAGATTCCAAATCTATTAAAATCACAAGGAAACTAATTATTATTAATAATGGCTTGACTATCATCTTGTTGTGCTTTGTTTGCTTCCTCCTTTTTATCATACACAAATTATAATTCACTGGAAGGAAACTTGAATACAAATAGTGAGAATACATAGGAAATTATTATTTTCTCTCTTGCCTTCATCCCTTACTCTTCTCATCCCTTAGCTCATATTAAAACTGGACATTTGCAACCTTCTTATTGGATTACTTGAATGCAAGGTTGAGCTTTGCGACTTCGTCTTCTACTGGATCCTCCTCATGGACATCCATGTCTGAAACTTCTCTACAAGTGGCTTTGACCACTTCTTTCAACCTCTTTTTTTGTTGTTTTTCTTGGTCCTTCTCCTTGATTCCATGGTCAAGTTGTTTCTCTAGCGCAAATCGCTCTTGTTTTATGTGAATATGTAATTTCGATGTGTGATGCTCCTCGACGCACCCTACACTGTGGTGAAAATTTTTTCTTACGTCGCATCTCCTACGAACTCCAACATAATCCATACTATAGCGAAGTAACTCCCTTCGTCGAATTTCTGTTTATGGAGAGTAGTTTATAGTCCAGTGCCCACTTTCAACTCTAGGTGGCACTAAGACTTTCCTCCTTTTTCTTCTTCAGTGCGAAGTTGTAGGGGTAGGGTCGTCCCTATACAAATTCAACTTGCTTCCATTTACCCTTCATTGAATCAATTCTCCATTCAACTTCGCCAATTGAACTATGCCTCCATCAGTAATATGATTTATAATATATGGGCCCAACCAATGCGTTTTAAATTTTTCTAGAAATTTTATAAACTTATTGTCATAGAGGAGAACAAGGTCTCCTACCTTGAACTTATTTTTTTTGATATGTCTATTATGCCAAGCCTTCTCTCTTGCTTTCTGCACCTACTAATGAAATCCCGCTACAAATGTTTCTTCTTCCAGAGCAACCAACTGTGACATTCTTTCCTCCATTGTTTCAAGGTCTGCCATATCTGTGAAGGTTGCAATTCTCAAGCTTGACACAATATACTCTGATGTTTTCCTCTGAGATAATTATAGGTCATTTAATCATGCCAGAGAATTTATAATATTTTGTTTGCTTTGAATTGGGTTTTTGGATGACCAATATATTATCTTCATAATGTCTTTGGAAAAGTGTTCAAGTGACCCAAACAAAATTACAATGCAACATAAAACCCTTCAGTGAGCAACTTGTTAGAAATGAGGACACTACTGAGAGGGGAGTTGAATCAATATTGTGACCAATTTATACAACTATTTCCAAATTAAACTTTCCAATCTACTTAGTAATCACTCATGTAATAAACATCATAAATCAACATGTAAATAATGCACATATGCAACATAGAAAGACAACAATATTATTCTTTATTCCTTTTGCAAAGACAAGCTAAAATTTTTTATTATATCACTTCCTGCAAGCTTATACTTGCAGGTTTCTCAGGTTGCCACCTGAAAGAAGCTACCACTCGCCATTTTATCAACCACCACTAAAAGTAGCTACTACCTCTGATTAATTATCACCCATTAAAAATAGAACCAACACCTAATTGGTTTTTCTAGCACCCAGTAGCAGGAAGCACACATTCCCTCTTTGTATACATCTTATCATCTTACAAGAAGCACCCACCTAAAAAGGCACCTACCCCCAAGCTATTCTTCAGACACCTACTCAAATAGAAGCAAATACTCCTTAAACTGAAAGCATCCACTTCATGTCCATGTTGAACTCTCTTTCATAAAATTTTCAAACTTAGATCAAAATTTTTTTTACATATAATAATACTACTTCATCTCTCTCACAAATCAATGCCTACCTTACATGGATAAACTCTTTTTATAGCTCTCTTAAAAACTAGTACCAACTTGATTCTTAAATCTCTGAACCCCCTCAAATCACCAATATCACCATCAAAACATCTTTCATATACCAAATATCATCTTCAATTTACCTCTGATGGATACTAGAATACAAATACCATTGCACCAACAACCACCAACTTGTTTGTTCAATTTTTCTTATAAAGAACTGGATCTGATATTTTTAGACCCGAAAATTTTAGTTAAGTTTAGCTCTTAACATGCATGGATTCTTAATTTTCAGTTATATTCTACTTCTGTAAGGTCTTCTTGATGTGTTCAAGTAGTCTTCAATCTCTAATCACCATTTTTTGTGATAAAATATGAGTTAAATTGTTGTTTTCTTCAATTCTGGTGAGTTATAGGATTTATGTAGAAAATCTAACAACGAGATTCAATCTGATCTTGTAATGTACTAAAAAAAATACTGAATCTTTCCACAATTTGCGGAAACAAAACATGATCGCACAATCACATAACAAGTAAGAGAAAGAAATCAATAGATCACACAACACAAGATGTATCTGGGGAAAACACTGCCTAAAAAAACCTTACTATATGTATATTGTATAAAGTCAAGACCATGAAACAATACAATGCTTTTCTCTCAATCGAGAAACTCCAACACTCTAGCAACCTGCCTCACTTTAATCCATGAAAAATCGCCTCAAATACTAGACCATTTCTCATCCTCTTCTTGACCAGCTTCCTTGTTCACACATTCCCGAAGGAATTTTCACCCTATTAAATTGGAAATTCCTTTGGAATTGATTGTGCAATGAATCATAGGCCAAATCTTGACCGTATAATTTACCTATACAATTTTCTAATTATAAAAATGATAGTTATCTTCCTCTTTAGCCTCAATCTCAACTCAACTCTTAGAAACTACATGCAACAACTATTTATAGTGAATTATCGCTTAACTCGACTGATCACTATTTGTTAATTAAATTATTTAATCCATCGGACCTCTCACTATCTCATCTCTCGGTTAGAACTAGTTAAACTAATTTTAACACAATTGATTGAGTTACCTAATTACAAATCACAAATAACTATAACTAGACCCCCTAAAATAATGGCAGAACTCTACATGCCTCCTCTCTAACATCTAACTATAATTTCCTAAGTTAAGTAACTCTTCCTAACTCAGTTAACTAATACAAGTTGTCATGAGATGAATTTACAATTTCTCTTCTAATTTAATTAATGGAAAGTTAAATGAGAATCCCCCTTGGGTGCCATTTCAACACTCCCTCTCGACAATAAAGGAATTATCTGCTACCCCGATCCTGTCTCTGTGGAATTCAAATTTTCTTCGTGCCCGCACCTTCGTCGAGATGTTTGTATCCTTCTCCTCTATGGGATTGTACTCTAATGGCATAATCTGTCTCTGCACACAATCTTTGAGATGGTGATGCCGAATATCAATATTCTTGGGCATGTGGCATGGAATACTTGATTAACCGATATTTTGATGCAACTCTGGTTAACACAACATATCACCGTCGGATCCATCGGTCGACCAAACAAACCAACAAGTATCTTCCTCGTCCATATGGCCTTTCATGTTGCTTGAATGGCTGCCATGTAATCTTCTTCTGCTGAACTAAGTGCAACTAACCTATGTTTCGTACTGTACCAAGAAACAATTTTTGATCCTATGCTAAATATGCCCCTTGATATGTTCTTCCTCTCGGATGAACTCCCTGCCCAAGCTGCATCGGTGAAGCCTTGAAGCTTCACTCCCTCTATCCTTCTGTACCATAATCCATACTCTGTAGTTCCTCTGAGGTATCTCAACACATGCTTCCCTACCTTCCAAAAGATCTTGGTAAGCTTAAACATAGCTTGTCTCAGTTGGTTAACTACGTAGCATATGTCGGGTCATGTGTTCACCAAATACATGAGTAAACCCACAAGCTGTCTGTAAACAGTAGCATCCACTATTTTACCCGAAGTATCATCCTCCTTCCTCCAGCTTCCTACTAGAGGAGTCTCCATGGGTTTGTTGCCCTCCATGTGGAACTTCCTCAAAATCTCCTTGGCACACTTGCCTTGAGATAAAAATAACTCCCCATCTCTTTTTACATATTTCCAATTCAAGGAAATAGTGTAAGAGCCCCATGTCCTTCATCTCAAATTCTCTTGCAAGATCCTCTTTGCAAGACTTTATGAGCTGCTCATCACCTCTTAGTATCAAATCATCGACATAAAGTACAATAATCAAAATCTTACCATCAACCACAATATGATATAGGTTCAAATCCACTTCACTCTTGGTGAAGCCCAACCAGATGAAATAGTTGTCGATCCTAGTGTACCAAGCATGAGGTGCTTGCTTCAACCCATACATTTCTCTCTTGAGTATGCACACATGTGACTCCCTATCTAAGTTCTCAAAACCTTATGAATTATCAATTTACACCTCTTCCTAAATAACTCCATTGAGAAAGCTTGTCTTTACATCCATATGATGTATCTTCCATCCCATCTGCATTGAGAGTGCAAGGATGGATATAATAGATGAGTACCTTGCGACTGGTGTAAAATTATCATCATAGTTAATCCCCTCCACCTGAGAGAACCCTCTGGCCCCAAATATAGCCTTGTGCTTCTCCACACTCCCATCTGTTGCCTAATTCACCTTGTAGACCCACCTGGATCCTACAACTGACTTCCTCATTGGTCTTGGGACAACTTCCCATGCACTATTTCTCATAATGGAGTCGTACTCATCAACTGTGGCATCAATCCACATTAGCTACTGCACTGCGTCGTCAAAAGAGGATGGTTCTATCTCAATACCTTCGCTCACAAGAGACATGTATCTAGTGTACTGCCCTGGGGACCTTCTATGCCTACATTGTGATGTGGGTGCTCCCAGATTCTCTCTCGCATCTAGCAACGATCTGTTAACATCTCTGGTGCGCTTACTTCCATCTATGGTTGATGGATCTGCATGAGTTGTTTCTACCACTCTTTGTTCCTATACTTTTGGCTACTCCACATCCTAAGGTTCATCCTTTGGAGCCAAGAGCTTCTCAACTACATGCAACTCAAGCTCCTCAAGGGAATTTTGCATGGTTTTCTCTTCATCGAATTTCACATCTCTTCTAACCATTCTCATCTTGTGTGTTGGAAAGTACACGCGATAGTTGTGAGGTGTATCAGTGTACCCCAAAAATATCCCCAACTTTGTTGTTGGCTCTAGCTTCTTCCTAGCATCTTTGGTCACATGGAAATAAACAGATGAACAAAAAATTCTAAAATACGACACATTCAGTTTCTTACCTGAAAAATCCTCATTTGGTGTACTCATCCAAAGTATCTTATGATTTTTTTTTCTACAAAAATACTATTGTGTTGCATGCTTTCGCCCACATATGCAATGGTAGGCCTTGATTATGCAACATAACTCATGCTTCTCCCACAATAGCTATGTTATTTCTTTCTGCAACCCCATTCTATTGTGGTTTATAAGGTTCTATCAATTCTCTTCGAATTCCTTCTGAGGCCAAAAAGTTATTGAGTTCGTTAGAGATGTATTCTCCACCATTGGTGCTCCTCAAAGCCTTCACCTTCTTCCCTGCATCTTTCTCGACAAGTTCCTTGAACTCACAAAACTTGGGGAACATCTAATATTTCTTCTGCATGAATAAAATCCAACACTTTCTTGAAAAATCATCAACAAAAATCACAATAAAAATGTTCTTTTCTATGGAAGCTATCGAAAATAGTCCACGCAATTCTGAGTGAACCCTCTCAAGGATCACATTGGCTCAACTTTCCTTATCATGAAAGGTGGCTTTGGTACACTCCCCCAATGTACACCCTTTGTATGTATATCTCTACGCAAGTGCACCCTTTGGAAGTCTTGTAGAAATTTGTTGCATGATCTTCAAAGCATTGTGATGTAGATGGCCCAACCTCTTGTGCCATAACTCACTTATGTCTCAAATCTCCACCTTCTCTCCTTTTTAGCTCCATGATGCACAATCTTCTACATCCAATTTGTAGAGGTTCTTTACTCGAACTCCAACCTTTTTCACCTGTCTCGTGGCTTTGTGATGAAGGAACGTCTTTCCTTCACTGAAGATCACATCATAGCTACGATCTTCCAACATAGCAACAAAAACCAAATTATTCTTTAAACCAGGAACGTACTTGACATCTTTTAATTTGAGTGGATTACCTGACTCCCTCTGAAAGGTAATTGTACCTACACCAATACCCTGATATGATGGCGGCCCTCGACCTCGTAACCTCGGCCGAGTCCCTTTCGGGCCTTTAGTCGAGAGTTCGGCAGGCTCACCCTCACCCTACCGGGCCTCGTAACCTCGGTCGAGCCCCTTACCAGGTCCTCTCCATATGAATAGAGAGTCCCTCTCCTCAACCTCGTAACCTCGGCTGAGTCGATGGCGGCCTTTTGTTCTTCGCGTTCCTCTCTTTTGGGGGAGGGGCCCCAAAAGAGAGTTGTTCGTCTCCTCACACGTTACCTCTCCGTTGTCGAGAGTTCGGCAAGCTCACCCTCACCCTAACGGGCCTTGTGTCGAGAGTTCGTTACCTCTCCTCGACCTCGTAACCTCGGCCGAGTCCCTTTCGGGCCTTTGTCGAGAGTTCGGCAAGCTCACCCTCATCTGTAGATCCTTCGCCTCCAAGCTACTGAAGAATTCTTTGTTTTCGATCATATGGAATGAAGCTCCACTATCCAAGTACCACACAGAACCCATCACCAATGACACCATGCATGTGATGAGGGTGAAATACAACTCGAACTGTGAAACAATTTCTTCACCTGTTGCTCCTCCTAAGGCCTTCTTGTTTTTCTTCTTTTGTGGAAAATTTGTGGCATAATGTCCATGTTCATAACTATTAAAAATTTTTACCTTTGATAAGTATCTCTTCTTTCATGCCTTGCTGGACTACGATTTCGAATGGGAAAGCCTCCATTTTCCTTTCTTCACCTTTCTAGCCAAGGCACAATTCTCCTCATCATCAGTCTTTGATGATGATCCATATTTGGTGCTCCATCGAATTTTTTCTTGTACCGGGTCGGACCATAGTTGCTCCCAGTCTGGTAGCTTCTCCCTCCCATTCACAGAGTCCTGGTAGCTATGCCAGCTCTTAGGAAGGCCTAGAAGAGCTAGGCTCAACAAATCATATGATGCAACAGTTATACCAACACCTCTAAGCTCATCTCGACACTGAGTGAACTTCGTCAAGTATTTTTGGATCGTGTTACCCTTCTCCATTTTGATCTTCTTGAGTTTTTATTTCAGTGCCAACTTCCTGTAGTTGTTTTTATTCTGAAACAGATCTGTGAAGGCCTTCCACATAGCATATGGAGTCACCTTTACATGTATAATCGAGACAATACGATCTCTAACTCCCTCTAACAAGATCATTCTCGCCTTTGCTACATTCTTCTTCCATGCATCAAGTTTTTGAGCATCTTCTGTTGCGGGCTGAGGAATATCAGTATCAATGAATGCCTTTAGTCAATTGTCCTTGAGCACTGCCTCCATCCTATCCTTCCATGCTACGTAATTTTAATTTCCCTCAAGAGCATATTCAAGTCTCAATCGATTGAAACACATCTTGATTTGCTACTGGGTCCTAAAGAATAAACATGCAAATTCGAACCTATTTGAAACAAACTATGTTCTTTTATTCTATTTTGATTCCTGACGCTCTGATACCATGTAGAAAATTTAACAATGGGATTCAATCTAATCTCGTAATGTACTAAAACAAAATACTAAATCCTTCTACAATTTGTGGAAACAAAACACGATTGCACAATAACATAACAAGTAAGAGAAAGAAATCAATCGATCACACAACACAAGATGTATTTGGGAAAAAAAACTGATCAAAACCCTACTATTTATATATTGTATAAAGTCAAGACCATGAAACAATACAATGTTTTTCTCTCACTAAGAGACTCCAACACTATTCCAACTGTCTCACTCTGATCCATGCAAAATCAATTAATACTTAACCAATTCTCAGCCTCTGCTTGACCAGCCTTACTCACGCATTCCTGGAGGAATTTTACCTCTAAAAAATAGAAAATTCCTTAGAATTTGTTGTGCAATGCATCATAGGCTTCCACATGACTTCATAACTGACCTATACAATTTTCTAATTATACAACTGATAGTTATCATCCCTTTAACCTCAGTCTCAACCGTGCCTTCCTTAGAACTGACATGCAAAAACTATTTATAGTGAATTATCAGTTAACTGATTGATCACTACTTGTGAATTAAATAATATTTAATTCACTGGGCCTCTCACTAGCTCATCACTTAGTTAGAACTTGTTAAACCGATTTTAACTCAATTTATTGAGTTAACTAATTACAACTCAAAAATAACTATAACTGGACCTCCTAAACAAAGGAAAATCCTCTACATGCCTCCTCTTTGACCCTCAACTCGAATTTCCTAATATAATTCATTTATTGTGACTTAGTTAACTAATACTAGTTGTCATGAGATGAAATTATAATTTCTATTCCAATTTAATCAAGGGAAAATTAAACCGGAAGCCCCTTTGGTTCCATTTCAACAATTTAGAAGTGACTTTGGTTGTTGTTATAAATCTAGTAAACTGCTAGATTTGGATTAATTGCCAAATATTCCACTAAATCTCTCCGCGCTACCAAATAGCTCTCGACTCATCCATGCTTCTTTATCCAAGTTTTATCCCACTGTTATTTCAATGAAAAAACACCAAATATGACATGATAGTGCCAAAGTTGTCAACATGTTCATATTATTTAATCATTATTATCAATCGGTATAGCCCTAAGGGATTATCCACATAAACACCTACAACCCTTTAATCCTCCCGCAATGAATTTTTTAAGCTTGAATTCCCTAAAACATTTTACATGGGAAACCTCTACATAACACCACTTGTTGCGCCCTTCGTTCTAAACCTTAAGGTGTTTAATCATATGCATCAAACCTTTGCACCCTCATTCATGAAGCCTCACACAAAATTGAGTCTTAGAGAAACCTTTATCCATAAACCTTTTGCAACAGAGTGTGTTTGATTACTTCCTAGATGTATCCGATAGGGTGATTTTTTCCATGGGGTCCAACACCTAGCATACGTAATCCTCTTAAGCTTGTGATTAATCCACAGATTCCTCTACGACTATGATTTCCACCTCCTCTCAACACCCCATCGCCCTGGAAATAAAAATTTTAACTCGTTTGGAAACCACTAAGGTTAAATCATGTTTCCCTCCCAAAAACTCCCTTTCATTTTGGCAAAAAATCATGGGGCCCCCATTGTAATTTTTTAAAAATTCCTCCTTTTATTAAGAGATGGGTTCCTCCTATCTCCATTGTTTGGCTTTTAAGCTTCTCGGTCCTTAGGGGTCTAGTGTGGTGTATTGGTTTTGATCCTTGCAATTGCCACTTTCATTGAATGATCTTACTTGATTTTCGCATATAAACCTTGATTGGTTTTGAATGATTTCCTTTTCGATGTAAAACATAATTTTTCCTTCCAAGAGATGTAAAATAGAATTCTGCCTTCCAAGAGCTAAAAATGAAATTTCTGTAAGCACTACAAAAATATTTTGCAATGCCTACTGTTTTTAAAAAAAGGCACTATGAAAATATTTCACAGCGCCTACAGCCAATCTTATTTGGGGTTGCGTTTGAGCCAAATTTTTTTTTCTTTCAGACAGTCTTGTCCCATCAATTTTTGGTATCAGAGTAGGTTTGAAGTAGAGCTACATTTATGACAAAGATGAATTTGAAATTGGTGGTGTTTTCTATTGGTCGTGGATGAAGTCCCGTAGCTAATGAAAAAATCCAAGAGGAGATACAAAGGTTACAAGCTTGTTTGGAGGCCATGGAGATGTGATGGAGACCAGCAGGCAACAAAACCTTGAGGCTGAAGATGACGACGGATCGGAGGAAGAAGCTACAATAGAAAAATAAGTGTATGTGGATGAATCTTTGTAGGTTAAATTGTTGAGGTCAATGCTAAGCTCAAGTTTGAGACCAGAAACTAAGTTGTCTACCTATGATGGCAGTCTAGTAGCTGAAAATTTGATGGACTGAATTAGTGAATTAGATAAGTATTTTGAGTATGAGGATATTTAAGAAGATAAGCGAGTAAAATTTGTTGTAACTAGGTTAAAAGGCCATGTTTCATTGTGGTGGGAAAATGTGCAGGCGGAAAGAAGAAAGTAGGGGAAACCATTGATACAAATTTGGGACAATATGATATCAAATATGAAGGGGAAGTTTCTGCCCAAAGGATATCAACTATCCCTTTATAGATAGGTGCATAACCTCAAGAAAAGTTTGCTGACATTTAGAGAGTATACTGAGGAGTTTTACAAGGTGAATTTGAGGGCAGGTTATATAGAGGACACATAAGGAAATAAAACAAGGTATATCAATGCCTTAAAGCTGGAAATCCAAGATGAAATCAACATGATTTCACCTAGGAAGATGGAAGAAGCATACTAGTTCGCCTTAAATGCAGAAGAGAAGATAATGAGGAAGCATAATTCAAGCAGAGGTCGTGGTTTTTCTAGAGGAAGAGGGAAGAAATTGAGAAGAGGGAAGACTCCAGCTCAAAAAAATGATGCAAATAATTCAAAACAATGTGGACAACAAGAGAAAGAATGTGACTCCAGAGGAGGAAGACATTACCGAAGAGGTAGAGGTAGAGGAAGAGGTAGAGAGACTATTTATTTTTGTTATAAATGTGGTCAATTGTGTAACAAATATTTTGAGTGTCCCGAGAATGTGAAAGGAGGATAGAGAGATGCATATGTATCTCAGCCGGAAGCAAAGAAGAACAAGAACTTATGGCAGAAAATGCACCAGATATAGGAGAAGCTTTAATGATTAATAAGGTCTTGTTGAAACCAACCAAGGAGACTGTTGAACCAACGCAAAGGAAGGTCTTTTTTAGGACTATTTGCAAGGTCGAAGTAAAATGTTGTAAAGTGGTGGTTGACAATGGGAGCACTGGAATCTAGCTTCTACCAAAATGGTGGAAAAACTTGGATTGAAAATATTTAAGCAACCAACATCAGATAAAGTGTCGAGGTTGTATAAAGGTCACCAATTGTTGGTAATTAAGAAAATTGAAGTGGAGTTCTAGATAGGGTGATATAAGGATAAGGTAGTTTGTGACATAATGCCAATGGATGTCTTCCACCTTATTTTGGGACGACCCTGGCAATTTGATAGGAAAGTGGTGCATGATGGAGAGAGAAATACCTATAAGTTTGAAAAGCATGGTATTAAGAACACTCGTGTACCCTTGAAGGAAGAAAGTACAAATTTTACAAGAAGCTCAAAAGCCATGTTGTTGGGAGGAAAGGAATTTATAAATCAAATGAAGAAAGAAGAGATCAACTATGTGGTGGTTTTCAAGCCAAAGGTAATACTTATGCACACTGAAATTGATGATTTACCTGTTGATATTCAAGAGATGTTGGATGTGTTCATTGATATTGTGGTTTCCAAGTGAGATACCACCTAAGGGAAGTATCATCCATCACATAGGCTTGATACCAAGAGAAATCTTTTAGAATAAATTTTCTTACCCAATGACACCTCAAGTGAATAAGGAGATAAGGAAACAGGTTCAAGGGTTGCTGGACAAAGGATTGATAAGGGAGAGCTTGAGTTTTTGCATTACTCCTAAGGTACTTAGTCAAAAAAAAAATTTAGAATGGAGGATCTGCACAGTTCTAGAGAAATCAACAAGATTACAATCAGGTACAGGTTTCCATTGCCACAAATGGATGACATGATGGATTGTTTGAGTGGGGTAGTTGAATTTTCAAAGGTTGATTTGAAGAGTGGTTACCATAATATCCGGATCAGAGAAGGGGATGAGTGGAAGAAAACTTTCAAGACCAATAGCAGACTATATGAATGGTGGGTCATGCCATTTGGATTAGAAAATGTACCAAGTAACTTCATGTGGTTGATGAACGAGGTCTTGAAGGAGTTATTCGGTAAGTTTGTTATTGTTTATTTAGATGATATTTTGGTTTTCATCCAAACCAAGGAAGAACACCTTAGGCATGTAAGGTATGTTCTAAAAAGGTTGCAGTAAGAGAAACTGTTGATTAACCTGAAGAATTGTACTTTCATGAAGTTTGAGTTGGAATACTTAGGCTTTGTCATTTCAAAGGATGGGATGAAAATGGATCCAAAGAAAATATAAGTGATTGTAAGTTTTCCTTCGCCTCAGAACATTTTTGAAGTTAGGAGTTTTCATGGTTTATCTAGCTTCTTTTGGAAGTCCATAAATAATTTCAGTGTTATTTGTGCACCCATCGTTGAAACAATTAAGAAGGAAAAAAAATCATTTTGTTGGACAACAACAACAAAGAAAATTTTACAGCTCTTGAATAAAAATATAACTGAGAAGTCGGTGTTGAAGCTACCTAACTTCAACCAGGTTTTCTAAGTCATACGTGATGCTAGTGGTATAAACATTGGAGTAGTATTGAGTTAAGAGGGTGGGCCTATTTCATATTTTAGCGAGAAGTTGAATGAATCCAAGTAGAAATACTCCTCTTATGACAAATAATTATATGTGACGATTCAAGCCTTAAAGCATTGGAGACACTATTTGATGCCCATGGAGTTTTTTTTGTTCTCTGACAACTCTACATTGCCGTGTATAATGCAGCAACATAAGTTGAACCATAAGCATGCCAAGTGGGTGGAATTCCTATAGATTTTCACCTTTGTTCTAAAACATGTGAGTGCACAAGAGAACAAGGTATCTAATGCTTTGAGAAAGAGGAGCTCGATCATGTAGGAGTGCCATGTGCATGTTTTTGGATTTGATTATCTAAAGGACTTACATGAGGATGATGTTGATTTCTGAGAAGCCTTTGAAGCATGCAAGAACCCCGTGCACAGAGATAGCAGCCCATGGAGGGAGCTTATGTTGCAGGATGGTTTGATGTTCAAGAATAGTCAGTTATGTATTCCCCATTGTTCAATGAGGGAGAATATGATGTAGGAAAAGCACGATGGAGATTTGGTAGGGAATTTTGGTGTGGACGAGACACTTGGAAAATTGCAACACCTCTATTTTTGGCCAAAGATGAAAGATGATGTGTAGAAATATGTAGGAAAATGTAGGGTATGTTAGCATGCAAAATGGAGTAAAAATTTTGGGCTATATACTCCTCTAACCATTCGTAGCATGCCATGGGACTCGATGAGAACGGAATTTGATTTGGGTTTACCAAGAACGAAACAAGGTAAGGATTCTGTACTTGTAGTTGTGGACATATTTGCGACGATGGCTCACATCATCCCTTGTTGCAAGACTAGTGATGTTACACATGTGGCTTATTTGTTTTTCGATGAGATTGTTTGACTACCTGGCTTGCCAAAGAGTATAATTTCTAGCAGGGACACCATGTTCCATGGGAAAATTTAGGGGCTAATATTCGCAGGTGGGCTAATTTTCCATGATTTTTCCAAAAAAAAGATTTGCCAACTTCCATTTTTTCTAAAAATGATTCGCCCAAATTTTACAATATAAAATTATTTTACCTTAAAAATATTTAACATTATATAGAGACTATATATAATATCATTATAAATTTGAATAATTTTACAAATATATCAATAAACATTATATAGTTTGCATATTAGGGATTAGTGAGTTTCTCCAACATTTTTAAACTTTGAGATAATTTTCCATCCTTAAAATTTTCCCTACCAGGTTCACGGGACATTTTTGGAGGACTTTGTGGAAGAAGCTTGGAACAAAATTGAACTTCAACTCAGCTTATCATCCACAATATTATGGGAAAATTGAAGTTGTGAACATGAGTCTCAGTGATCTGAATTTAATGTTAGTTATTGTTGTGCTAATTTCATTCTCAGATATAAAACTTATTCACTGATCTTATGCTTGATGTGTAGGTTCCCTTGTTGCTTATGTGTGTCAAACGAGGAATTAAAATTGAATTTTATGAGTGTTTTTGAAAGCATAACGCATGAATTTAAAGTGTTGAACAACAACAACATAAAATACAGCAAATCACACAAACTGAGACAATAAAACCTAGTTTTTATGAAGGATTTCACCCCTCATGGGCTACATCTCCTTGGTCCAGCTCCATTGCTTGTGCCTCTGTATTAGCTCAAATTTGCTCAAAATTTTGTTTACGTGCATCAAATTCTCTTGGAGCCTGTTCTAATTAGTTTAAAACATCGAAATATATCAGAAATAGCTATTTGTTTACTCAATTTGGTTACCATATGCTCTGGGAATGGCCTCCCCTCTTGGTGGCCCTAAGCTTCAAAAATATTCAAGTAAAAAAAAACTTGTGTAGATTACCTCTTTTGCCTCTACAACCTATTCCAATGGCTCCAATACATCAATATCTGCTAAGAATGACTCTTCTTGCACCCAATTTTGTTGACAATTGCCTCAGTTATGGAAAAAACAAATTCTCCTGCAATTTCTCCACTAATTATGGAATCCAACCAGCTAACTCCACTAAAACTGGAGATGCCTCCGAATTTGGTGGGCTCCGCCAAATTGGCCGCCAACTTAATCGCACCATTAGCTTAAGATAAGCTCACATTAAGTGTTGGTTAACTGTGTAGTTAACACTAATCACGCTTAATGCATTAGACTCTGACACGGTCATGTGGTGTGGTCATATTGTGAGGGGTTGGCCCCTTTGTTCTGCCATCAGACTTAAATACACACTTAAATTATGTGCTCACGGAAAAAATTTCAAGGTCCTGGGCCTATGGCCGATGGTGTACATGCTTTGTACTGTGGGGGAGGTCATGGGTTTAAACTCGAACTTGGAGCATGTTCCTTGTTTTTGCACGCATTAAATAACCTTTAACTACCTGCTCCAATCCTTAATACACATCCGCTCCAATGTATAATACTTCATACCTTTGAATAACCTTCCCAATGTATGCCAGTGGAAATTTTCATTCGAACCATAATACTCCACCATGTAATTACATAAGGTTTGTAATGTGCCATAGTTTAGCCTCCATTCGAATATATGCCATGTATCATTAATCCAACATATAAAACATTTTCCTCCACCATATGCCAACATATGATGTGGTTTGAAATGATTTGGATTAGTATATTAATTTAGAATTAATTAAGGTTTAATTAAAATGTTAATATAAATAATATAATATATGGTTATGTTAGCCATTTATAAATTTTCCATATACTATGATGGCTAAAACAGGCTTGTTAGTCTTCAAGAAACAAATTTTAGCAAATCTGTAAGTTCTTGAAGCCTTGTTGTGTCTCTTGTCCAAAGGACCCATCTCACTAATATCTTCACCAAAAACCCTTCAAAATAACCCTGTTGTTATCATGAAGAAGATTGTTTTTCAGACCCCTCACCATCTTTCATTCATAATTTCCCCTTAAAAATCCCTCCACTCCCTCAAAAATCTCATTTGAACCAATAAAGTCCTTTTTGTTGGGTTTGAACCCTTCTTTATATCTATCGGAACCTTTAAATCTCTTCAAAAATCCCCATTTCGGCCTTAAAATCTAACTTTTTCATAAGTGGACCTTTAATCCGCCGTGGGTTTAAGTTCTCATCTCCTTTCTCCATGTGATCGTGACCAGCGACCGTCGGCCTGAGTCGTTAGCCCTTTTCACGCTATCGAAATTTGCTCCGCCCCTATTCCTTCTGCTTCCTTATGTTTCCCCACCGATGGGATCTGAGACGTTGATCTTGCAGATCTAACGATTCTCGCTCCATCGCACCAACAATTTTCCTCCTCGATCATCACTTACCAAACCATCCCACCGATATGTTTTGGACCGTTGATCTGGCTCCCCCAGATCCAATGGTCGATGCACTTTTGTTGTTTTGCTACCCCTTTACTCCATTCATTAATTTCTGCAGTGCGCTGATTTCATCTGGACCATCGATCCTCCTGATCGGAAGGTCATGACTCATCACTTCATCATCGCATCGCGGTTCAACCCTCCCCTCACACCATTCATGCCCTTGTGCAATTCCACAATGCATCCTCCACCGTTGATCATCTTGATCCAATGGCCAGCGCGCCTTTGCTTTTACCCTGCTCACTTTTATCCAATTTATCTCCGTCGTTGATCGAGCCCGATGCAACAATCACCGCCAGTCTTCCGCTCTACCCGCAGGCACTCTCAGCGCACGAGTTAACATCATGAGAGCCTCTGTAGTTGACCTGGTTGACTGCGGAAGATCTCAGACCAACGACTGAAATTTTCTGCGGAGGCATAGGCCAAGAAGTTGATCCGTACCCCCAAGTGCCCCCGCTATGACATATGCCACTGACGTTCCCATGTCATCCTTCCAGTCCAATCTAACTGCATTGGGCTTTTCATCATGTTTTCTTTCAATCTCCACAGTTGATTTCCCCAGATCCAACGGCCCACATTCATTCTCGCGCCCATTTCACCCAACCCCTCCGTCATGCTTTTTCAACGAGAAATGGGTGGTTTTTAAAGGGACACGTGTCAACCACTGGCATGTATCACGTCCACCTAGCATAAAACCATTTACCGCTTATTCCCAGCGTGAAAACCACTCGTGGTTTTCTGCAAAACCGCTTATCATCATTTCCGCGCCAATATCCAAACTTGCCTAGGTTTTTTCCTGGTTTCTGTGACAGAACCTTCCTCTAAGCATTTTCCCTCCTCCGCATCACTCCATAACCCCTTGCTGAGCCATCTGAAGCAGTCAAACCATAAATTGAGGATTTCATAACAAGTTTATCGTTATATACAGGTTTAAAATGGTGGCTTAATGTTGCAAGCCCTCCCACAGCCAAACACCAGTGGCAAAATCTGAGGATGACGATCCTGAGGCTGAATCAATGCAAAAATGGATTCACGGGTTGATTATTAATGTCTTATCAATGTCTCATGAACATTGGTGAAGAACAAAACCCCCAGCGTAGAAGCCCAGCCACCTGTACAATACAGCAAACAGTGAAGATCACAAATTAGAGATTAAGGGATAAAGGTTAAGCATAAAGCAAGAAAATCAATGGCTTAACTTGCATATCAAAGATAAAAACACAGTTAAAGCCAAATCAGTGTTAGATGAAAAAGACAGACAAATCAGCAAAGGAGAGCTTCTAATGATACATCAGTGAAGCTATTTACTCCTCTGAGGACTAAAGACACCTTGACAGTTATTATGATGACAAAACCTCTTTAAATTGTTAAGGCAGTTATTGTAAAGGTATGGATGGTCTCAAAACCCATATTGTCCACTTTACTTATACCAGAAGAAAAGACAGGGCTGCAGCAGCCAGAAGACTACTCCACAAAGACACTCTTTGGAGTTATTACTAGCCTAACAATTAGGCCCCAAAGTCTACAAGAACTACTAGAATGGGAAATAAATTAATGTAATATTTATGACATAGAATGTGCATTCAAATTCTTTTATCCTCTATTTTAATTAACCATTAAGACCATCTCTATCACCTCTCCTCCCCATTCACCTATAAATCATATTTGAACTCTCATTGTAAGGGTTGGCATTTGGTGAACTCTTTGAAGTAATACATAGATAGGCAGAAGTAAAAAGAAATTGATGTATTGAATTTTGTGGATGGCTTGGCTTGTTTATTGATAAAGGAGGCTAGATTATTTGATCCCTGAGCCTGGTTGTGGTGAAGTAATCTCTAACAGTAATTTTTATTTCCTGTTTTCCATTTTGTTCCATCATTCTATACTTACAGTAGAGAAAAAATTTTAGGCTAAGAAATGTCTCCTAGAAGCACCTTATACCTGTTTTCTCTTCACTCTCTTTAAGTTTTCATCTGCTGAGTTATTATTTAGTAGTCTTAATCACTCTCTTGAATGCTTATGCTTGTTTATTTCTGAAATAGTTCATACAGTTGGCCTCAAGAACAATTTATGGTTTTCCCTGCTTGCTTGTTGCCACTTGAAAAATGTTTCCGAAGTCTCCTTTCAAAGCACCATTATCTGTAGTCTGCCAGAGAGGTCTGTTTTGATCATACCCTCTGTTCTTGCTGAGATAATTGTTTTGAAGGCCTTTATAATTGGAGTCTTAGATTTTTAGGCGTTCCCTCTTCTATGAATGCAGTTATTTGTGAATCTTATATGTTTTCTAAATCCTTACTAGTGAAATATTTAGAAGAAATAGAGCGTTCCTTGCCTTTCGTATTTCATTGGAAAAGTCTGTCTTGAAATTATTATCTACCGAAGTGTGGTTTGTGGAATTCATGGTTAGCCCTGTCTATCAAATGCATATTTATGTTCAGATTATGTTTTAAGTCCCTTTGTTGAGAAGCATAGATAATTAAGGATCCTTAATTTCCCTTAGTTTTACTTTTCATTCTAAGTCCTTGATGTTCATTTCATCCCACCTGCAAAACCCAACAGATTCATTGACCAAGTTAGATTTTCCCTTTGGTACCCCAAATTCATCAATCAAACCTGCTATGACTACCACTTGACTCCATTGCCCAATGGCTTATAGAATTCCCCACTCTGTCTATGTTGCCTAGATCATCTATGTCCAACCAACAAAACAAACAAATTTGCACCTAATAACTAGCCTAAAATCAACCCTTAAAAGCAAACAAGACATATCTTTGCACACATTGAGAGATCCCTTTCTAAGACTAGGAGGGTTGGATCCTAGAGCTCTAAAGCTTGGTTTGAATGATGCCTTGTCATTTGGTTTGCCAATCAGCCAAATCACAGGACCCCAACATTTTGGCGATCACAGTGGGACTTCTGAGTAAATTGCATCTTAGACATCCTTAAGAGCTCAGAAGACCCACAAAATCCTTAGATTGGTATTCAATTGCTGATGGTGGACAACAACTCATCTTAAAACATTTGAAATCATCCACATGGTGACTCCACAACCCTCAATAGACCTAAATATTCCACTGGGAAACCCATTCTATCATAACATCTCTCATACTCAGTCAAGGAAACTTTGAGGATTAAGTTTTCTTTGTTAAAGACTAGCTGCCTCTAAAGATTGTCATATCTGGCTAACTTTTCTTTTCTGTGGGTATAAATATCAACATACTGGCTTCAAAAAGAATTCATACTAGAGCCTATCCTAACCCAAATCCTCCTGAAATAGTTGATAATCTAGAAATAATTCTTAGGAAGTCTCCTATATCTAGGGATCCAACTATTATCAGTTCAATTCACAGAGCTAATTCTGTCCCTGAAAATCTTTCAGATCTTCAAGAGATCCAAGTTGACTTATATTTTCCAAGTAATTTACCAAGAACTAAGTCACTTAATGGTATAGATTAGACAGACTTTGAGCCCCCGAGTTCACTCCAACATAATGGCGACTCCACTGGGGATTCTGAGTGAATTACATCTTATACATCCTTAAGACCTCAGAAGACCCACAACATCCTTAGATTGGTATTCAATTGCTGATGGTGGACAACAACTCATCTTAAAAATTTTGAAATCCTCCACCTGGCGACTCCACAACCTTCAGTATACCAAAAGACTCCACTGGTGAAGGACTCTAGACAGGTTGCAAAGATATAGTGACCTTTTCTTAGACTGATTGAACAAAATGTCAGGGTCTCTAGCAGACCTTTTCTATGATGAAGTTTCATATCAGTTATCAGAACTACAACTTGATGATGATCTCCTTAGAGTTGTCTTTCACATTGTGAGGTCACCCAAATTTAATACTGGAAGTAAGAAATTTTTTCTAGAGATAGTGGTTAAAAAATTGGAAACTGACATTGAGCTTTTGGATTCTCAAATTCAATCACATACTCTCCAAAGTCACAAAAATTTCTTGGAAAGCCTCTCTCCCCCTAAGCAAGATGAAATTGTATTACCTTTTGGCTTGCAGGAAGAAGAAGACTGTGCTTTCAAGGACCACACTGAAAAGGAGATTTCCAAAGCTGATGTTTGGGATGCAGATAACCAACTAATCATGAAAGGCTTGAAATAAGAAAGCTTACATCCTGCCTTGGTTGATCATGTAGCAGATTACATGAGAATCATTATCGGCTCAAATTTCCAGATTTACATCCTTTACAAGGGTCAAATACATCAGAATCTACCATCACATATGACAAATTTGGTTATGAAGACACATGATCAAAGTATACCGCTTTTTCCTTTGACAAGTATTCAAGATGTTCATCCATTTTTACTGCTACTCAACTGGATGCACTGGCACTATTATATCACTTAGGCCAGCAAAAAAGATTTCATTAGATTAGGGTAGGTAGGAATGTCAATAAAGCTCAACCTGTGAGCATTTAGTTAGTTTCTTTTTTTTTTCTTTGAAACAAAAATTGAAAAAAATACAAAAACAATAGAAATGAAAAAGAGGGCAGATTAGAAAAGAAGAAAGGTACATCCCCATACCAAAAAAGAAAGAGAGTCTGAAAGTGCACAAGTTTAAATGCCACTACCAAAAGAGAGCACTGCTATTTAGTCATACAACCTAATCATGACTAGATATATTCCAATTTACTGCTGATATGTTAGTGAATCAGATTAGCCAAAAAATTTAGTCTTGGCTTATCAGTAGACTAGATTAGGATAGAAAAACAAAGGTTCAAACAAGCTTAAATCCTAAACCTGTAAGTTTGATGAAGAATGGCTCAAATCAAATCAAAACCTGAGCCAAAGAGAAGAAAAAGAACTGGTTCTAACATGTTGAAAACTTGAACCAGGCATAGAAGAAGAAGACAACTCTAAAAAGATCAAAACCAAAGCTGAAAGAAAGAAAGAAGGATGCTTGTAATTTTCAGATCTTAAGCCTTCACCGTTTTGTTTTAATTTTCTGCAAATAATTCTATGTGTAGCTGGTTTCTTATTCCATGGACACTACAACAAATCAGACAGCTTAATCTTGGTTTGGCTGTGTTTTCAATTTCTGTTTTAGAATATAGAGAATGAAATCTGTCAGACAGCTTAATCCTGATAGATAGTAGTTAGGTAGAGAAGATAATGAGTTCAACTGTTTAATCTGAACTCATGGAAGTTACAAGGGTCAATTTAGATTATTTTTTCTTGTTTTCAAAAGAATAAAATGTTGATGTCAAAAGGTTTGCAAGTCCAAGTGCACCTTATGAAGAAAAAATGTTAGGAAAGTAGGTTGTGTAGGTAGTTGTTTGGGGAAAGAGATCTGTTTGTTGATGTAATTCTGATCATCCTTCCAAGCGGCATGATCAAAGAAGAAAGAGGATTATCAAAGTTCAAGACATTGATATAATTTCCAGAGATAAATTTCTGAGATTTTTGACACCTCCAAGGAGCTGTCCTCCCCAAGTGGAGCCTCTGTTAGCCATGTATAAATTTTCCATATACTATGATGGCTAAAAAAGGTATGTTAGTCTTCAAGAAACAAATTTGGATCAAATTTGTGAGTTCTTGAAGCCTTGCTGTGTCTCTTGTCCAAAGGACCCATCTCACTGATATCTTCACCAAAAACCCTTCAAAATAACCCTGTTGTTATCACAAAGAAGACTATTGTTTGGACCCCTCTTCCACCATCTTTCATTCATAATTTCCCCTTAAAAATCCCTCCACTCCCTCAAAAATCCCATTTGAACCAATAAAGTTCTTTTTTTTGGTTTTGAACCCTTCTTTATATCTATCAGAACCTTTAAATACCTTCAAAAACCCCCATATCGGCCTTAAAATCTAAATTTTTCATAAGCGAACCTTTAAGCCCCGCGGGTTTAAGTTCTCAGTTCCTTTCTCCATGCAACCGGAACTCACGACCATCGGCCTCAGTCGTTAGCCATTTTCACGGTATCGGACTTCGCTCCGCCCCTATTCCTTCCACTTCCTTATGTTTCCCCACCGATGGGATCTGAGCCATTGATCTTGCAGATCTAACTTGGTTCTCGCTCCATCACACCAACAGTTTTCCTCCTCGATCATCACTTACCAAACCATCCCACCGATATGTTTCGAACCATTGATCTGGCTCCCCCCAATCCAACAGTCAGCGCACTTTTTCTGTTTCACTACCCCTTTGCTCCATTCATTCATTTCTGTGGCGCACAGATTTCATCTAGACCATCGATCCTCATGATCAGATAGTCATCGCTTCATCGCCGCATCACAATTCACCCCTCCCCTCACACTATTCATGCCCTTGTGTGATTTTGCGATGCATCCTCCACCGTTGATCATCTTGATCCAACGGCCAGCGCGCCTCTGCTTTTACCCCGCTCACTTTTCTCCAATTTATCTCCGTCGTTGATCGAGCCCGATCCAACGGTCACCGCCAGTCTTCCGCTCTACCCGCAGACACTCTCAACACACGAGTTAACACCGTGAGTGCCTCCATAGTTAACCTGGTTGACTGCGGAAGATCTCAGATCAACGGTTGAAATTTTCTACGGAGGCACAAGCCAAGAAGTTGATCCGTACCACCAAGTTCTCCCACTATGACGTATGTCATTGATCTTCCCATGTCATCCTTCTGGTCCCACCCGACCGCGCTGGGCTTTTCATCGTGTTTTATTTCAATCTCCACCGTTGATTTCCCCAGATCCAACGACCCTCATTCATTCTCGCGCCCATTTCACCCAACCCCTCAGTCATGCTTTTTCAATGCGAAATGGGTGGTTTTTAAAGGGACACTTGTCAACCACCAACATGTATCATGTCCACCCAGCATAAAACCATTTAAAACCATTTACCACTTATTCCTAGCGTGAAAAACACTTGCGGTTTTTTGCAAAACTGCTTATCATAATTTTCGTGCCAATATTCAAACTTGCCCGGGTTTTTTCCCAGTTTCTGTGAGAGAACCTTCCTCTAAGCATTTTCCCTCCTCCGCATCGCTCCATAACCCCTCACTGAGCCATCTGAAACAGTCAAACCATAAATGAAGGATTTCATAACAAGTTTATCGTTGTATGCAGGTTTAAAATGGTGGCTTAATGTTGCAGGCCCTCCCATAGCCAAACACTAGTGGAAAAAGCCGAGGATGAGGATCTTGAGGTTGAATCAATGCAGAAAGGGATTAATGGGTTGATTATTAATGTCTTATCAATGTCTCATGAACACTGGTGAAGAACAAAACTCCCAGCACAGAAGCCCAGCCACCTGTACAATACAACAAACAATGAAGATCACAAATTAGAGATTAAGGGATAAAGGTTAAGCATAAAGAAAGAAAATCAATGGCTTAACTTGTAGATAAAAGATAAAAACATAGTTAAAGCCAAATCAGTGTTAAATGACAAAGACAGACAAATCAGAAAAGGAGAGCTTCGAATGACACATCAGTGAAGCTATTTACTCCTCTGAGGACTAAAGACACCTTGACAGTTATTATGCTGACAGAACCTCTTTAAAGTGTTAAGGAAATTATTGTAAAGGTATGGGTGGTCTCAAAACCCACTTTACTTGTACCAGAAGAAAAGACAGGACTGCAGTAGCTAGAAGACTTCTCTACAAAGACACTCTTTGGAGTTATTACCAGCCTGACAATTAGGCCCCAAAGTCTACAAGAACTACTAGAATGGGAAAGAAATTAATGTAATGTTTATGACACAGAATGGGCATTTGAATGCTTTTCTCCTCTATTTTAATTGACCATTAAGACCATCTCTTTCACCTCTCCTTCACATTCACCTATAAATCCTATTCGAACTCTCATTGTAAGGGTTGGAATTTGGTGAACATAGACTGGCAGAATTGAAAAGAAATTGATGTATTGAAGTTTGTGGATGGCTTGGCTTGTTTATTGATGAAGGAGGATAGATTATTGGATTCTTGAGCCTGGTTGTGGTGAAGTACTCTCTAACAGTAATTGTTATTTCCTGTTTTCCATTTTTTTCCATCATTCTATACTTACAGTAGAGTAAAAATTTTAGGCTAAGAAATGTCTCCTAGAAGCACCTTAGACCTGTTTTCTCTTCACTGTCTTTATGTTTGCATCTGATGAGGTATTATTGAGTAGTCTTAATCGCTCTCTTGAACACTTATGCTTGTTTATTTCTGAAATAGTTCATACAGTTGGCCTCAAGAACGATTTATGGTTTTCCCTGCTTGCTTGTTTCCACTTGAAAATTGTTTCTGAAGTCTCCTTTTGAAGCACCATTGTCTGTATTCTGCCAGACAGGTCTGTTTTGATCATACCCTCTGTTCTTGCTGAGATAATTGTTTTGAAGGCCTTTATAATTGCATTCTTAGATTTTTAAGCGTTCCGTCTTCTATGAATGCAGTTATTTGTGAATCTTATATGCTTTCTAAATCCTTGCTAGTGAAATATTTAGAAGAAATAGAGCGTTCCTCGCCTTCTATATTTTATTGGAAAATTTTGTCTTGAAATTATCATCTGCCGAAGTGTGGTTTGTGGAATTCATTGTTAGCCCTATCTATCAAATGCATCTTTATGTTCAAATTATGTTTTAAGTCCCTTTGTTGAGAAGTATAGATAATTAAGGATCCTTAATTGCCCTTAGTTTTACTTTTCATTCTAAGTCCTTGATGTTCATTTCATCCCACCTGCAAAACCCAACAGATCCATTGACCAAGTTAGATTTTCCCTTTGGTACCCCAAATTCATCAATCAAACCTGCTATGACTACCACTTGACTCCATTGCCCAATGGCTTATAGAATTCCCCACTCTGTCTATGCTGCCTAGATCATCTATGTCCAACCAACAAAACAAACAAATTTTCACCTAATAACTAGCCTAAAATCAACCCTTAAAAGCAAACAAGACATATCTTTGCACACATTGAGAGATCCCTTTCTGAGACTAGGAGGGCTAGATCCTAGAGCTCTAAATCTTGGTTTGAATGTTGCCTTGTCATTTGGTTTGCCAATCAGCCAAATCACACGACCCCAACAAGTTAAAATTCACATAAAATTATATATATATATATATATAACTTTAATTAAAAATAAATAATAATTTCAAACTAAAAATTCATAAATCCAAATTGAGGTACAATTTTTACCTTCACAATCTAAATTGGTGAATCCCGTAGTGACACTTGTCACAGTTCCATTGGATTAAAACTAAAGAAGATTCCATGAATGCTGACTGGGATGTCATGTCATCAACCTGTACCTGTTCTGCAATTTTTTAATAAAAATTTTCTTGTTTTGAATGACGATCAACAGAGCATAAATTCCTCATTCGAACTCGGTTTTCAACAAAACAAGTTGCATTGGATTCCTTGCAATGGGCTGGTCTTTGTCATTCTAGTTTCATTCATTTTTGAGTACTTTAATTTTAGAGCTAAAATACTGAGCCTTTGATCATTCCTCCCCACTAGAAGCATTTTGGACCCCAAAAGCTCTCTCTATTACTGATTATGTGAATGAGGGGACTGTTCCCTCACCATTCCAGTCTCTATCCATTGAAAATTTCCCAATTTCATCATTTGGAGCTTTTCACAAAAATTCAAGTTTTTCCTCGATTCTTGCGACTTTCTCTTGTTGTCATTGACACCAACCGTCATGCTGCAATATTTTTGAATTTTCATAACAAAAATATATTTTTGCAGAAACCATCTTGTTCCTACCTTGGTAAATAATCAAAGGAAACTTAAAATCTTTCTCACCTTGCACACTACCACCATGGCGATTTTTTTGTTGCTTTTGCCTTGTACTTGTGTCAACTCTTGACCAAGTATCTTCGCCATTACCATGTACCTTTTGGAAACCAACAATAAGAATTTGTGGAACCCATGCCTTCTTTGCCAAGCTGTATTGTCACTTTCTCTTTGACCTTTGCACCCTCTTGCACCAACATCTTGTTTCCAACACCGCTCAACACTACTGTTGATTGCTGCAAATGTTTTTCACCTTCTTTCAAAGGCAATCTGTTAACATCTGAAACAACTCATTACAAACATAAGTATCATTTTGAAAAATTTGATTCAACACATCTCTTTGTTTGATCATCAATAATGTCAAGTTTTGACTTGCATTCACTATCCTCTTCATTTCACTTGCATGCATAAGAGACAACCCTGTCTTCTTCTTATGTGTTCTAATTATGTACTCAATACCATCCTTAAACCAGTGGTACTTGTTCTCATGGCAATGAAATATAGCTTTCCTATCATACAAATAAGGAATTCCCAATACAATACCTGATATTTCAAGCGGCACCACATCAAACTCAACTTCATCAAGAAATTTTGAGTTAATGGTGAATCTTAGTAAGCACTTCCTTGTAACCTGCAAGTTTTATTTCGTGCATATCCAACCCAAAGGATATGATCTTGGATGTCTAATAGTTTCAAGGCCTAGTTTCTTAACCAAATCTTCAAAAATCAAGTTAGCTTGTGACCCACTATTAAAAAGTGTATCAATCTTGGTATGTTTAGAGAAAACTCTAATATGGAAAAGTTCTATTCTTGTATCTTCATCATGAGTATCATTTAAAGAATTAGAATAAATAGTGCTTGCAACATGTTTACCTTTCAAACCCATGGCTGTAATCTTTGTCTCATCTCTTGAATCTGACTCTGAGTCAAGTTCATCTATAGCAACAATTTTACCCTTCTCTTTGGCTTTCAACCTATTTGGTTTCAATTCTGGGTAAAGTTTCCAACAGTGGTCTTCATCATGGCCATTCTTTGAACAGTTTTTCATGTGAGTTTTTCCTTCTCTCTTTTTACATAACTATTCTTTTTCCTCTTCCAAAAAACTTTCCTTTCCCTTTACCCTCACTTTCACCTTTCTCCTCTATGCTTTGTTTTCCCCTTGCCTCTAAGTGTGTGGCTTGTACACAAAATTCATGTAAATTACTTGGGTTAAAAATAATAATAGTATGATTCAAATAGGAATGTAAACCCCTAATGTATTTCAAGAGTGTATCTTGGGAATTCAAATTTACTCCTAGCAACAAAGCTGTCTTTTGAAACTCTTGGGTATACTTTTGAACTGTTTGACCCTCGAGTTGCTTAAAATTTGGCCAACTCATAATAGATTTTTGCATGTAGGTTAATTGATAAAACTGTATTTTAATGGAAGAAATAAACTCAACCCAACAAACGGATATCTTACCATGGATTCACATTTCCTCTTGAGTCTTTGCTTCCCACCAAACTAGTGCAGCTCCTTCTAGCCTTAATGAAGCCAATTGGATCTTTATGTCATCTTCATGAAGGTTTTAAATTCTGCAATGTCCCTGCAATTGATGTATCCAAATTTCAAGCCTCTCTGCATTTACCTCGTCATTGTACATGGGTAGTTCAAATTTAATGTTTATTTGATTAATGGGGTCTTTCATTTTGTGGCTTTTGAGTGAGTGTGAGTGGTCTTTGTGGTGGAAGTGGAAGATGATGCAGATGGGGATGATGAGGATGATGAAGATGGTGGAGATGGAGGTGGCTTTCCTTTGCTGCCCTTTGAACTCTTCTCTTCATCCTTCTCACCATTTGAAGATCCTTCTCCATATGGAGGCTTACAACCTCCTCCTACTCTTTTTGTAGTGAATGCATCAAACATGATTTTAACCATTCTCTGAATGTCCTTGAAGTCTCTCTGGACATCCTCCTCTTTTGAATGTCCTTGAAGTCTCTCTGGACATCCTCCTCTTCTGAATGTCCATGATTCTCTCCAAGACTTGACATAATGGTTAAGGATTCAAGCTCAAACTCTGATGCGTGTACCTCTTCAATCTCAGCTTCTTGAGACAAAACTTCTAGTTATTCAAGTGCAGCTATGGCTGGAATTTCGAGTGAGGATGATGCTCTTTTAGCTGTCCTTCTTCTGGTCCTAATCTCAAGACTTGCAACCAACAAATTCCCTTCACATTTCTGCAACTTTAACCTTGCCAACATCACAAAATTGCAACCATTAAACTTGCACAACCTTCAAGCAACTATCAAGAAAATAACCTTGCCTTTTAACCAGGCTCTAATACTAAACTCCATCTGAATTTGAATGTTAGTTATTGTTGTGCTAATTTCATTTTCAGATATAAAACTTATTCCTTGATCTTATGTTTGATGTGCAAGTTCCCTTGTTGCTTATGTGTGTCAAAAGATGAATTAAAATTGAATTTTATGAGTGTTTTTGAAAGCATAAAGCATGAATTTAAATTTTTTAACAACAGAAACATAAATGACAACAAACCACACAAACTGATACAATAAAATAAATTTTTGATGAAGGAGTTCACCCCTCCTGGGCTACATCTCCTTGGTCCAGCTCCATAGCTTGGGCCCTTGTATTAGCTAAAATTTTCTCAAAATTCTGTTTACATGCATCAAATTCTCTTGAAACCTATTCCAATGAGTTTAAAACATCAAAATCTATCAAAAACGACTATTTGTTTACTCAATTTGGTTACCATATGCTCTGGGCATGGTCTTCCCTCTTGGCGGCCCTCGGCTTCAAAAATATTCAAGTCAAAAAAACCTGTGTATATGACCTCCTCTACCTCTGCAACCTATTCCAATGGCTCCAAAACATCAAAATATGCTAAGAATGACTCTTCCTTCACCCAATTTGGTCGAAAATTCCCTCAGTTATGGAAAAAACAAATTCTCCTGCAATTTCTCCACTAATTCTGGAATCTGGCCATCTAACTCCACTAAAACTGGAGCTACCTCCCGATTTGGCGGGCTCCGCAAAATCAATCGTGCCATTAGCTTAAGATAAGCTCACATTAATTGTTGGTTAACTGCGCAGTTAGCGTCAATCATGCTGAACGCATTAGCCTCTGGTACAGTCATATGGTGTGGTCATATTGTGAGGGGTTGGCCATTCCGTTCTGTTGTCGAACTTAAATGCGCACTTAAATTATGTGATCACGGCAATAGTTTCAAGGTTATGGGCCTATGGCTCGATGGTGGACATGCTTTGTAGTGTGTGGGAGGTCACAGGTTCAAACCTGGACCTCGACCCTGTTCCTTGTTTTTGCACACATTAAATGACCTTAATATAATATATATTAAATGATTTTGAATTTGGATTAATATATTAATTTAGAATTAATTAAGGTTTATTAAAATGTTAATATAAATAATATATAATATATTATATGATTAAAAATCATATAAAATAATATATATATATATATATATATATATATATATATATATATATATATATATATATATATATATATATATAACCTTAATTAAAAATAAATAATAATTTCCAGCACAAAATCCATACACCCAAATTTAGCCTTAGGTGGTCACTAGACAATTTTTATCTTCACAAACCAAACTAGCGAATCCCGGAGTGACACTTGTCACAGTCCCATTAGAGTAAAACTGAATAAGATTCTATGAATTCTGACTGGGCTGCCATGTCATCAACTTGTACTTGTTTTGCAATTTGTTAATAAAAAATTCCCTGTTCTAAATGGCGATCAACAAAGCATAACTTCCTCATCCGAACTTGGTTTTCAACAAAACGAGTTGCGTTGGATTCCTTGTGACGGGTTGGTCATTGTCGTTTTGGTTTCATTAAATTCTGAGCACTTTCATTTTTGAGCTAAAATATTGAGCCTCTAATCACTCAGGGACATATTGAGGAGCCTCATGGGGGAGCATCCCAAGAAGTGGGATTGTTTGTTAGCTCAAGATGAATTTCCATACAAATTTTCACCGAATAGGAGCACCAAGAAGAGTCCATTTCAGATCTTGTATGGAATGCATCCTAGAGGAATTTGTGAGGTGAGAGATTTGGGAAAAATTAAGCATAAGAGAGTTGATGTGGAGGATTGTGTAGCATCAATAAGTGAATTACATGAGGAGGTTAAACAAAATATGCAGGACAAAACTTACAAATAAACAAAGAAAAAATTTGAGAAGAAGAGAGGTTAAATCTGAGCTAGGAGACATGGTTTTAGCACACCTAAGGAAAGAAATATTCCCTAGAGGGGTATATAACAAACTCAAGATGAATAAATTCAATCCCTGCAGAATATTCAAAAAAAAATTTGTGAATGTTTATGAATTAAACTACCTATGGGCATAGGTATCTCGCATATCTTCAATGCCACTGATTTGTACCCATATCGAGCTGATGATGAAGGTGCCACTACAACAAATGAGAGCAATGGATAAGTAAGTAAGCAGATATGGATGAGGCAAATGCCTATGGTAGAGAAACCAGAAGCAGAAAGGATTTTGGACACCAAAATCGCAAAGCACATAAAGGGAACAAAGTATCTGTAGTTTTTGGTGAAGTTGAAGGACCGTCTGATGGAGGATTCTAAATGGATGTGTTTTACAACTCTACAGAAGACAAGTTACTCTATAGAGGAACTTATGAGAAGGAACTCATGATTTTTCCTTCCTAGGGAGTCTGATGCAGAAGAATTAGACCAAGTTAATGATGAAGAGATGGAGGGGGCTTGATAATGTGGTGGATTGGCCACATGTCGAGCTAGAAAATAGAATTTGTTTCTTTTTAAAAATATTTTACACAATTAATGTAAATACACAGTGCGAATAAGTTGTATATTCTAGGAAATGAAGAGTCATCTTTGTTGTGACTTTTTGACTTCCCTCAATTAGAGAGAAGGGGAAGTGAATCAGTTGCCAAGGTTGTGCATAAAAGGAGTATCGATTGGAGAGGAGAGGAGATTATTCTCCTTCCTTCGAGCCTATACATGTGAAATTAATAAAAGAAATGTGCAACACATTCATTCCATAACTATGCATGTTATCACCTCTCAATTTTAATTGTATGTACATTTGATTTCATTCCAGAATATGTGTGAACAAGGCCTGTAGCATTATGTTCTTTTAGATATTTTATTTATGAGTTGTGGTTGTTAGATGTACTTGTTAAAGTGACCCCAAAATCATATTTTGCAGCGTCTTTTTTTGCAGGCAGTGACACATTTTTGTTGATATGAGTGTGCCCAATGATTCAATGAGGGGATGTTGAAATCAAAAAAGGAAGGAGGAGATCGTTCTTTGAGTAGGACAACATGGAGAACCTGAGTAACTTGAGCATTGAACAAAGCCTTTGGTCTAGACATTGTCATGGTTTTGTTGGGAGCCTGAGTGTAACCATCGGTGAGGGAGATAAGGGAGGTCATTCTTGAGCATGGAGGACATGCTCAAATGTTGGAGAGTCAAGTATGTAGAGAGCACAAGTCATTCTACCTTCCAAGAGCTGAAAACAAAATTTCTGGAAGCACTACAAAAATATTTCACAGCGCCTACAGTCAATCTTCATTGGGGTTGCATTTGAGCCAATTTTTTTTCTTTGAGTCAGTGTTATCCCATCATTACACGAGTAGAGCCCCACTTATATTTTATTAAATTATGTGTAGCATAAAAGGTATAGATAGACTAAAATAAGAACCCTATTCGAGACTAGAATGGCTCAACCACCCAACAATAAAATCTGAAAATTATCAATCCCCTGATTGTCAATACCCATTATCAATTTTAATAAATTTTGAATTTCTTCCCCGTTGCAGAATTGGGAGGAACAAGAGAAATTATAAATGTATAGACTATATGGACATTTGTAATTCCATAAACCATACTTGTAACCTCTCACACTCCTATACACTAAGGAAGGCATCATATGCACTTTGAGAGCCATACTTCGTTGCAGAGGCACTTTATTACTCAATAATGGAAAGAGAAGTATGGAACAATGCAATACAAAGTATTGGCAGTAAAGTAATAAAGGACAAATGGACACCTAAAACTTGTGCACTGCATGAAAAAAAAAATCATACATCAATTTGTAAAACATGCAAGCTCATAAAATAAACAATCAACATTTATAGAACTACGCATCGAGCGGGTGAAATCTGGTGAAAGCAAATATGTACCTAGGTATTGGGTTTCAAAATTATCGATATTTTCAACTTATTTTTTTATTAATATTTAATAAACATAACATTAATATTTAAGTATATTTGAGATATAAAATAAAAATTATAGATTATACTATTTTTAAAATTAATTAAAATTATATCTCACTTCAATTACTGATCACCATATTATGAAATATTTTGTGTGGAGAGACACTCTCCACCTTAATATGATATAGATGTTGTAATGTTATATAATATTTTGTGACTACATCAAAATAAAATAGAAATATAATATAATATATACTATAAATTAATAATTCCAATTATAATTAATAATTAAAATAGTTTAGATCTATTTAAATTTGATAGAGAGATTAAATCTCTTAAATTGAAAAATTATTTTTAAGTGAAAAAAAATTGATCCCTCTAAACTCTTGATACATCTTAAATTAAGATAGATCTAATAGGATAATACATAATTATATATATAAATAGTAATTTTAAATAACTTTTAGTATTATTAAAATTTATTTTTTTATATGATTGTAAAACAATTATATGTTTAATTTAACATTTAATATTATTATAATTTATTTTCTCTATATTCTAATAATGAATCTTGTTATAGATTCTAAGAAAAAAAAAAAATATTATGAATTATTATCCAATTTTGCAATTGATCAACAAAACTAACCAAAAAAAATCGACAAACATCAATATATTTGTTCTTATATGGACGTTTCAAAAAGATACTTGATTTGCAACTATGTCCAAAATTTTATATTTTTCTTTTAAGATTTTTTTTAATGTGATTATTAATGTATACATAACTTATCAAAAAAAACTTATTCTTAGAAGTACAAAATAGGTTTATTGAAATTTCAATTCATTTTTAATTGATTTTTAGAATATCTTATAATTATAAAAATAAATTTATTTATATAATAAAAATAATATCTTATTTACCAGTAATTTTGTATCTATGATAGTTGAATTTAAAGTAGAAATTTCAAAAATTAATACTTTTTAATTTTAATAGATTTTAGTCGTTGGTTTTGACAATATGAATAGTTAGAAGATTTTAATTTGAGTAATTTAATAAACTATTTGTTTTCTTAGTTGTTTTTAGGGAGAAAAAAAATATTGATTGTATTATGTTTAAACAAATTAACAAGGATGTTGGAATAGAGTTGAAAGAAGAGCTTATGACAACATAAGAATAATTTGCATAAGCTGAGAGAGAAATGCGCATGTGCCTAAATCAAAATATTCAAGCATCCAAGGACCTAAAAAACTAGTAAAACTTAAACATAAACCAACAAATTTGCACGACAAAAAAACATAGAGACACATTAGTGGCGAGTGAGAAACATAAAGCCTCTGAACCAAAGAGAAACGATCCTAGGGGAGCGGAAGCACATTGGTGAATACCAGATGACCATCCCTAAATTGTTGTACTCGGAAAATCCCAAAAGGAAGAAGGAAGCCCTATTTGGACAGAGTGTTTGCCTTTGTGCTGGCCTCACAGAAATATGTTGGATAGGAGGATCATGAAGGAGACTGCGAAGGTATTGAATCTTGTGATACCAAGAGAGGAGAGCAAGTGGTTGGAAATTGGAATGGCCGATGGTCCCATCGATCAAAATTTTTGCATCCCCATAGATATGTAGATTTGTCAATTGAAGGGATAATTTTAAGAACCCCCCTAAATTTATATATATAAAAAATAGGTGAATCCCCATGATACATAGGAAAAATGGAAGGCGATTTTATTAATAATATAATATGTATATATAATTTTTTGGCGAATCTCTCACGAGATTATATTATCCTGTAAAATCATGGCGAATCACCAATACAAATGGCGAATCACTACTACAAAATGGTGAATCGTTGTCTAGTGGAGTTCGGAGTGTTGGTTCCAATGAAGATATGGTAATTGAACCAGGAGTAGAAGGAAGAGAACCACCGAGACCAAGCATGGCACATGGTGACTCGTGAGGGAAGTAGTTCTCGTGTAGTTTGGAAAACGCGTTCTTCTAGTTATGCTAAGCGTAGTGTTGTTTGTCATGCTACTACTAGCACTAATATTGAGGTTGAAGAGGAGTTTGAGGAAAGGTAGCAGTGGTGGAGAATTACAAAGAGTACCCCATGATGGGCTCCATTTTTCCCTTTGGTATTTGTGCCTGCAAGACCTTCTGTCCATTGAACCAACAATTAGCCATTCAACCAACAATCAACTTGACTGAGTTGATTAGGTACGAGTCAACTTATACTAATATTCAAAACTATGATTTGCACTATCCCATATTTATCACACTAATGCTACACAACATTGTGCATTTGCACCTAACTCTCAATAATTGTTTTCCAAGAAAAATCTATAAGAAGAAAAATATTTTACTATATTCTAAAAGGTGAAGATGTCGAAATCATGCCACAAAGTGAAAGGAAATAAAATATCTTTCCTCAAACCACCAAATATATAAAGAAAACAATAATGATTATAATAATAGAACTAGATCTATCGATCTATCGATATATGCATGATATGAGAACCATAAGCATTCAAGAGACTAATTTCAAACTCAACAAAATCCTCTAAACAAGCAACAAACAAACCACTAAAAGTTTCAAAGATATCAAGGCTAGACATTAACACAATTTCATGTACTTGAATAAGCCCATTGTTGCTTAGCGTTAGACTTCTTAAATTAGTTCTTTATCATTTAATACTATGACACTATCTATGTGAAAAGAAATAGGTCCCAACTTCATCAAATCTGGTTTCATTTCCAATCAAAGATCAAAACTAGCTTCGTTTCCAATACCAATATAAAATCACACATTTTCCAAATATCAATAATTATTTTCCAAGAAAATATAAAACTCGAAACTCAGCAAAATTCCCCAAACACAAGCAACATATATACCATTAAAATTTTCTAAGATGTCAAAGCTAGACATCAAGGTAGTTTCATGTACTTGAATGAGCCCATTGATGCTTTGCATTAGTCTTGTTAAATTAGTTATTTATCATTTAATACTAGTAAAACGCTATCTATGTGAAAATAGGTCCCAAAATCATCAAATCCAGCTTCATTTCCTGTCACAAATAAGAAGCAAACAATGTAAGGATTGAATATGAAACATCAATCTTAAAATAACACACATGAAAGAAATGTAGCTACAATGTTACAATGAAAAATACAAAATATAGAACCCATTTTTACCTGAATTTGACATGTAGTAATCTTGCATGATCAACGGAACATGTATACCAAAATAAGAGTCCTAGGGTATTTCAATTTCCCAATTCTCATCTTGGTCATCATTTTCTACATTATGAACATGATCTTCTCCAAATGTACTATCATTATGAGCCTCCAAAACATTATCTTCTGTATCAAGTTCATTAGATAAATTTGTTATATTGTTTTCTCCCCTTCTATCACAATTTGATCGCCAAAGCGCTAGTGCTCTTTCATATGGAAAATTGTCAACGTCATACTTTGTTACATATAATCTTAAACATGTATCCACATGTTTATCAAGCTTGTTCCTCAACTTTGACTTCAAAAATGATAGTGCATTAAACATTCTCTCATCCTCCATTGATCCCAAAATCATGGTTTGACACAAATCTGCTAATTTAAAATATTCTGATATGTTTTCTTGCAGGTATTGGCTAGCACTTAAAGTATTCCATAATCTTGTTATAGCACTATTTTCATTAGGATTCTCCAAAAAAGGATATTGCTTCCACATTGTTTCAGCAAAGCATCCACCTTGTTGATACAATTTTGATGAATCTAAAATACCTTCAATCTGTTCTCCATGTATCGAGACTTTCTTGCAGAAGTGGTCTACTAAAAATTTTAATCTCTTTTGAAAATCAGCTTTTAAATTTCTTGAACATTGACAATTGTTCCAATATTGAGGGTATACCACACACATGGCCTCCAACAATTCATCTCGAGGAAATCGTTCTCTTATCTCTGATGATAGTGATCTTGCAATTTCTATCAAATTTTGTCTCACTGAGATCACAATATTATCAAATTGGTCTCTTGACCACAGTGGGCAACTCTTTGGCATAGCGTAAGTGTTGTATCTCGCGACCCGCATGACATTGAGCACCAACTACTTGCCAAGGTATCCCTTCTTGTGAAATTAGCTTAATAAGCTTACAGATGATCTTATATCTTGTAATTGATATGTTCTTAGTCTTCTAGAGTGTAACCCATGCATTTTTATTTTTTTGTTAAATGTAGCTCATTTTCCGTATTGCTTCCCACTTTTCATTGTACTTATTGGTATGATAGGAAGAGAACATGAGCTCATGAAAACATCGATCAACCCCTGCACAAGTAAGCGTATGGTGAAAAAAACTTATGAAAGAGAAGAAGGTGATCAAGAAAGTTTGCTTACAAAGGTCCAAATTCATGCTCAATTAAGGGTAGTGGAGGTCGAAATAGTCACAGTTTCGGGTCTGCCTTGAAATAGTTCAAAGCATTGCAAGCAAAGATTCAGAGAGTTTAGAAGGTGAAAAGTATGAAAATGATCAAGACTTAAGTGAACACAAGCCTTTTGTAGTGGATGGAGGAGTGCTTCAACGAGCATTGGCTACTGAAAGGCTTAGAAACCTTAAGCGAGAAAGAGGACATCTTAAGGAACAAACGAAAGCTTTTGAGAGAGATGGAAAGACACGCGGAACTTGAGGAACAAAAAGGTGCTTCCGAATTCAAAGTGAAGAATAAAGAAGAAACGATGATCAATAGAACTGGACGTCCGTTGGATAAGCCAACAAGAGGGAAAAGGAATAATTTTTCATTGCAGAGAGGATGATGAGTTTGATGCGGCAACGTCGTGGGCTCATTGAATCGTAATTTGCATTGCCCTTTAGTCCCTGTGATTAGTATCGCATGTCTTAAATGCAATACAAGTATGAAGGTTTAAACTCTTCATGAAGACAGGTTTGAGGAAACTTTATGACGATGAAAGCTTTGACAAAACTTTATGAAGCCATGGTTTCGAGGCAGAGCTTAGATTTCTCATGCGAAGTGACAGCAATAAAGAGACTCAACTTTAAGACACAAGTTTGGGAAGATTGATTTCTTATGAACGCACAATTTAGAAAAAACTTGAGTTTTTAGGAAGTTGCGAGCTTTTTGAACAAGTGATTTTTGAGGAATCAGCAGATTTAATAAAAAACAACAAAGTTGAGGAAAGATGAGGCATGACAAAAAAATTAACAAACAGATGGAATTTGAAAGCTCATAGAGACAAAATTTCAAGTGTCTTATCACTCGTTGTAGAAAAAGAATAAAAAGTGTGGAAAGCGAGAATATATGCCGAGGGTGTGTGTGTGTGTGTGTGTGTGTGTTAAAGACGTGGAGGAGGCTGAATTATAGTTGAAACAAAATTGCAGCCATTGAGAAGACAAAATATAGTCTTGGAAGAAAGTGTAAGATCAAAGCAAGAAGATAAACCGAACATGAACTAGCCCCAAGCAAGATGTATCGCCGGAGCTAGTCAGTTTGCTCAACAATAAGAAACGTTCAAAGTGAAGATGGGTCAAAGATTTAGGGGTAAAGACAAGGAGGAGGATGAATTATAATTGAAACAGAATTGCAGCCATTGAGAAGACAAAAAATAGTCTTGGAAGAAAGCAGAAGATCAAAGTAGCAGATAGAACCGAACATGAACTAGCCCCCAAGAAGACGTATCGACGAGATCTAGTCGAGTTTGCTCAACAATAAGAAACGTGCAGTGAATATGGGGAAAAGATTTCATCAATTCAATAAGCAACCTAAAAAATAATTTCGAGTAAAAAATTTCATAACCGCAAATTAGTGAAATTTTGTTGCACAAAATTGGAAAGACAACCTATTATTTGGAGGGAATAATTGTAGTAATAGGTTTGAAATTGAGATGAATCAAACATGGAGCATGGTTACATCGCTCAAGAACAAGAAAGTTGCGATGGATATAGATGTTTGACTGAGACTGATTGATTAGATAAACAAGCTAGAAACGTACTAAATAATGAAAAGATTGAAGACCCCAAAGAGAGTAAAGCCGCTTGCACAAAATTGTAAGGAATATTTGTAGAAGCAGTCAAATTAGAAAAACAAAATTCAATTAAGGAGTAAAATGGCATTCAAACTCGCAAGACAAATTTCTACCTTCAGATTATAACAAATGTAAGTACACTCTAATAGTTGCAGTAATCTAAAATAAAAAGAAAAAAACATTTAGGAGTACACCGAAGAAAGCCATCCATTCTAGTTGGGCAACAAGAATTTATAAGGTAGGCAAATAGGTGGTTGTTTCATAGAGGCAAGGGTGTTGGTGCAGCAAATCAATGCAAGACAAGAGTTTCGCATCCAAGAAAGAAAATACAAAAGAGCAGTAAGACCGAATCCGGAACGAAATAGATTCATTATCTCTAGATTGCAAGAATATTTATGCAATTATATATCGTAATATATTTAATACTTGATTAAACAATAAGAATGATAATGTTACAATGAGCATCGTGATAGCTTAATTTTATGCATTGATTGGTCATGAAGTAAATGGGTATGTGCCCTTTGACATTTCATTGGCTAATTGTTATTATTATTATTATGTTATCATATTACCACCCCTCAAGTAATGTTTTTATCTTGTGTTAGGGGTTTGACTCTCGCGTGATTTGAGTGTTGGCAATTTCCTTTGTATTCTTTGCATCCATATCTTGAAGTCTCGTTGACCTCGGTTGCTTAACATAAAACATTGATGCTACTTGATAAGATATTTTCTCTTGCTTCCATCATTGTATGTTCATATGTGCTTGTGCTTTTTTCATTAGTTATAATTCACCTTCCTTGAAAGCAAAACCCTCATCAGCTGATCACCATAGAATTTATAATGTTGATATTGCCGGTTAAACTCGTGTGAACTATTCTTTTGGGTTGGTGTTATAAGTACATAACTACGATGAACAACTCCACACCTAGCACCATCTCTATCTCATCAAGTAGTATAGCATATAATCCTGTTTGCAGCTCTTACTTCTTGTATTTGAACCGATATTTGATGAGATCTTCCCACTCCCTTGACCTTTTTTCCATCAATGACCATAACGGTGAGGTCCTTGGTTGGGTACACATAGGTATAGTTGTTTAGAAACATTGAACTCTACACTACACAATGATCATTACCGTCGAAGCTACAAGTATCATCGCATTTCTATTTTTCACAATTCCTTTGAGCTTTAGTGTCTTAGGTTGTGATTTTCTTGAGCAAGTTATAGATGGAGTTGTAGGTTCTTTCGTCTTTGCTTAGAACCTAGATCTTATCAACCCCATCTGAGATGAAGTAGGATATATTTGGCATTCAATTCTTGTATTTGGTCCTTTTTCGTAATTTCCTTTTTTAGGCACGTCTTCATTTATTTTGTTGGGAACATGAAACGGAAGCTAATGATATTGTTGATGGTGCTTCTTTATCAATCATCAATATTTCAATTTTCAATCGGGTTAACTTGTTCTACCCCGACCTCTTTTACGAACCTGTGTGATGGTACTTCATTATCAACCATCGATATTTCAATTCTAAATATATTGAATTGACATGTATTACCATGAACTCTTTCGTGAACTCGTGGTCAATGAATTCGGACTTACTAACGTAATTTTGTGAGTTTTGGATTCTCCTTTGATCTCATGTTTTAGTTAGACAATCAATCCCTTCTCTACACTCATTAATTATCTTTGATACTTCATCCTTGCCGGACTCTTAATTGCACCCAACAATAGAAGATCTCATAGAAGTCCATCTTTTATTTATGAATATAGAGCTCATATGAAACCATCTTTTTATTTATAAATATATTCTAACAAAACATTCTTAGGATGGACTTCTATGAGCTCTTAATTTGTAAGTCCACCTTCTTGTCTAGGAAGATTGTTAACACCTTCTTGTCTAGGAAGAATTGAAATTTAATCACTCCGGGATGCTTGGATCATTAAATATAATCTCCAGTGCCAAGTATGTTAGTTTATTTTGAGTCAAATTCCCTCACTTCGCTGATACGAGTTTGTAGTGCAAAATAGCATACAAGTATTATGTTTCTCTCAAGCTCCCAGATGCCCGCCTAGAGTTACGTGATAATTTCATACAATGTTGTATTAGTCCTAACATACCTAAATGATCATGGTAATAAGATTTCACTGTTGTATGTTGAGGATTGAACAACATGTGCACTTCAATAAAACCTTATACAAGCCACCTTGATAGGGGCATCCTCAAAAGATCTCATATTATCCGACTGCATTATCCTAGTTAGTAAATGATATATACAAGTTTTGTTTCTTAAAAAACATTAATTGGCATAGTATCTAATATGACATTGTGTTGATTCTCATAGTCACATAGCATTGTATATTTTCATGGTTTTGTACACTAGTCATGAAAATTGATTGTTGTTCTGAAGTACGCCAAGTATAATAGTTTATTTTGAGTCAAATTCCCCTGCTCTGGTACAGAGTTTGTAGGCATTATAGGAAAAAGAATGCTTTTCCTATACTTTGCTGCTAATATGAAGAATCATCTTCCAATGTCTCATTTACTTTTTAAGGGAGTGGGCTTGCATTAGTTTTTTCCATTCCATGGGGAAAAAATTTACATAGTGGATTGCATAGTAAACATACTAGAAATAAAAGAGAATTGATGATATCAAAATTAGGGTAAAAAATAATTAATTCAAGCAAAACAAATATAAAGGATAGAAAAATACATGTAGAAAGTTGTGAATGATGAACGTACCACGTTCCCCACCTATGCAACACAATTTACTACTTCGCTTTGTAGTACCCCATGGAGAATAAATTATGGAATGAAGGTGTGACTACTCCCGCCTTATCTCGATGTTTTTCAAGGGAAAACTTGTGAATTTGAATGCTAGATTGTTTATTATTACATTGTGATGGTTTCATTTCCAAATGACTCCACCGTTTAGTGATCATGGTGGAAAAATTGCAAATGTCTTTTCACGACCTTTTTGTTCATTTGTTCTCTCTCGAAAGCCTCTGCACCGCTCGCTCCGAACTACATCACCAAGATGACCAGCTCTAAGCCGCAATTCTATCTCGCAAAAGGTCATGGAGCCTTGTTCTGAAGTACGCCTTGCTACCGCATAAACATTCCGGCGATTGTTAACACCTTCTTGTCTAGGAAGAATTGAAATTTAATCACTCGGGATGCTTGGATCATTAAAGATAATCTCCGTGCCAAGTATATTAGTTTATTTTGAGTCAAATTCCCCGCTTCCGGGTACAGAGTTTGTAGGAAAAAATAGCATACAAGTATTATGTTTCTCTCTAAGCTCCCAATGCCCAGTCTAGGTTACAGATAATTTCATCAATGTTGTATTAGTCCTAACATACCTAAATGATCATGGTAATAAGATTTCATTGGTGTATGTTGAGGATTGAACAACATGTGCACTTCAATAAAACCTTAAATAACAACTTAAAATAGAATTTTTCTAGAATAACTTGAACAACATGTGCTAAGCGAAAGAATGATTCATTATTAGGCTTATTATAGATTTTTCTAGAATGTTTTCCTTGAACCTGTTGCTAACCTTACAAAGACCACACAAAATAATAAACTTCTACTGATGAGAGAAAAAATGATGTGCTCCAAATCTATGACACTTCCTTTCAAATATCCCGCTACACATGCTTTCTAGACAATCTCGGCACAGTATTTCTTCTTGTTTTTTTGATAATGGAAGTCGTGCCCATCCCGAACATTTTTCTTGTCATTCAACACATCTTCAAACGACTCGCTATTGTTGTGCACTTATTTTTTTGATCTTGAAGCATATAATAAGAGTGTTTTTCCCTGTTGCATATATGGAAATGTCACCAACTACATTAGTCCCAAGGTCAAATGAATGGGTTCAATGATCCATCTGTTTCTGATTTTAGTGTTATATTCCATATTGTTGAATTTTCCTTATATCCCAAATCCGGGTCTATGTCTATACCGCATCGAAAACACACTCGAAGTTACTCAATTACAAGCACTTTTCATAGTGGAAATATAACAATGTTAAATCAATTATGCACACGGATTCATTTGGCCCAAATATTGAATTTTAGTATTCCATTAACACCTTGGACTCGTTGGATGAATGCACATCAAGGACATGGCATAAGGCCCCTTTCGAGTCACTTATGAAGCACTTAGTTGTTAAGGTGGTGCGATAAATTAATACCATACACTATATGACCGGGTTCTCGCTCCATTTAAAAGGTCTTCGGATAATATGTAGACTACTACTGAAGGAGATGCCACAGACCTAAGGATGTAATTGCAAAAGCTTTATCTTGTACAAGAGTTGTCTTTTACCGCAATAAATATCCGGCATTTTTTTCCGAGAGAGACAACGATTTCACGTGATCCCTAAGCAAATGTACCCCGGACCGGCAATACAACAAGGTGGTGATTGTGATCATAGAGGAAGAAATTGCTCTATCAAAGCATTATGTTGCGAGAAACCATCTTTTGGGCAAATGAACTTCTGCTGCAAGTTGATTAAGTGTTGAGGGCATTTGATGCCTTCAATGGAAAATTTCTCCGAGATTTTGTATCACCGGCTTATAAAGATCAATTTTGTCTTATGACTATTTATGGAAGCCAATCTTCACGAGCTTGACTTGATGGATTCCCCTATTTATGTACCAATTCAAAAACAATTTCACCGATATTGCCTCTTTTGGATCATCACTGCTCGTTCTTTGTAAATACAATCTTCGATTTCAAAATTGTAACAAACGTTAAGCTTTTTTTGTGATTTGATCACCCGTGTGGTTTTTGTAATATGCTCGTGAATTTTTTAATATAAGGTATTTGTCTATTGTGCATTTTATAAAACATTGGTTTAGATTTACTACAATGCACCAACTGGTTCAAAACCTAAACAAATTTGCAATCCCATTATATAAAACATTGGTTCAGCTTTACTACAATACATTCTGGCTTATGACTTCAACTCAAAATCAAAATCCATAAAATCATGTGTCCCAATGACCATCTCAACTGTACACTCACCATGTTAGAAGTGCCAGGTGAAGGACACGGTGCAATTCAACTGGACAGTTTCCATATTAAAAGTGCCATGTGAAGGGGGAAGTGCAATTGATATCCACCTTTCCAAAAAGTAGCATGTGATGGTATTGGTCACTTCTGTCCTTGTGGGATATGATGGTTGCAGTAGCTTTTTTTGGAATACCTGTCTAGTGTCTATGCTCGGCTTTTTTCCACTCTGAGAGACCTCGTGCTCTTGAAAGCGGTGATTATACGAGTCCGAATTAAATTTTGTTGACGATTCTCATCTATTCCCCCAAATTTCGTGGTGAGCACTCGCATTGTAGTTAAGTTAATCTCGTCTTAGATTGACTCGATATTTTACCAAGGGCTAGTTCGAGCTCACTTGACTATTTTGTATGTTAAGTCATCCCTTTGGCATCCTCTTGGCTTTGATATGGAGGTGGGATATTCAATTTCACCAATGGCATTTTTCTCGTTATCAAATGTTGGCAATCCGTGATACGATCTACACATTTGGATAAACTCTTAAATTATAACAAGATTTAGCATTTTTTTCATCTCCCGTAGTGGGAAGGGGCCAAGTTGTTGAAGATTAGCATTTTTACCTCTCCAGTAGGGGAAGGGGCCAAGTTGTTGAAGATCCGAGAAGGTAGTTACTAGTTAGTAGTAATGATAGTCATAAAGATGAAAAACCGAAGTTCGACCCGCACTCAAGGCGGGTATAAAGATGGTTGTCCTTTATCATGCCACAAGTACAAACTATACTAGTTTGGTACCAAAACCGAGTCCACCGAGTCCCGAGTTGGTGGCAGCTTGACCCATGGCCCTATCCAACCGGCCGCTTTGATCGGTTCCGGTTCGACTCGAGCCAATTTTTAAAACTATGGTACTTGCAAATGGTTTAACCATCTAAGAATTCCCCAGCTTGATTACTCGTGGTGCTCTGTTTTCCCTTCTCTACAAGTTGCAAATATAATATCCCTATTTTCCATTACACAAAGCCTTCTAATATTAACGATTTTTATACAAACATTTCTTCTCTTCTTTTATGTTTGCATTTACCAATTACAAAATTAATAGTTCATTTTTTTTATCACAGTGAAGCTTCTTCTTGTAGATGACGAGGACAAAGGAAGATGGCTCGAAGACACTAGAGTGTAGACAAAGAGTAAGACCATAGACTGACTAGAGCCCAGCTTCATTAAGTTGTATATTTCATTGACTTAGAGAGTTAGAAACCTTAATCGCCCTCAAATATGAATATAGAGTATGGCGAGTCCAAGTAGCAGTATGAGCATCAATTAAAAAAATCTAGGCTTTAGGACCTATCCAAAAAATCTGGACTTTGGAGCATGGACAACTCTTCCCCGAGCAACCAGCACCCAAGAAGGTGGAAGCATACATCAAGGAATGTAAATTGAGAAATAGTCATGGCGATGGAAGGAACAAAGAAGACAGGTACGGGAAGAGGGAATATAGGAAGGACAGAGATACAAGGATGATAATGGCAAACCCGAGAAGTATACGGTTTTATCAAAAGTGCACTATAAAGCACCATGATAGTAGTAAACATTTCAAAGATGAATCTAAGTGCCAGGTTCACTACAAGGAAAATAACCATGTTGATTCTGATACTTCTCTTGGTTTTTCATGTTGGCACTCGCTTTTAAACCTTAGTATGTTTGTGACGAAGTGTTGGCTACCAATGATTCATTGGCAATGAGTGTTTCTACACTAGATTTCTATAGCAAGAAAAAATATTTCGAATCTATCTATTGCTCTATCACAAGAAATTTCTGACCCTACTAAAGACATTTACATTGGAAGTAAAATGGATAGGGAGGAAACTAGTGATGTGAGTCAAGTTCCAATAATGCATCTTCAAGCACCAGTTGACAGACACCTTACCTTAATTCTAAAAATTGAGGTATTTCGTAAGGTAGAGAAAGGAATAGCTCTTGTAAAGGATTCTATAGAAGTATCGAATGAAGCTTCTAAAGAAACTCACAGTGGATATAAGGAAGAATATATAACAGACTGCAAATCCAAAGTAGAATGGAAGGATCCACAGACTCGGAATATACAAATAGTGAAGATCAATAATCTTGGGTCTTCCTCACATGCCATTGGAGACATTGTAACCCATAACGAGCAAGACACCCATGGCGAGAGTCCCGATAGTAAGAGCTCACTAGAATCAAAAAACTCACGAAATTCTACTCAGCAGTTTAATGGCTTGTACTACGTGCATTTCAACTCAACACAATGAATCTTCTGCTCTTGTGTATAGTAAACCGTTCTAGCAAAAAGGTCATTTGTACAACCTTTTACATCACAAAAATTCTCTAGATGTCCAACTTATACCAGCAAGGAAAAAGATGGGGAGATGTACAATATTAATTTTTGCTTAGATGCGATGCTGAACTTTACAACTTGTTTTTTGGTGCTCTAGGGAATCGGACACATTGTGTTTGCGTAGTGTACTTAGGTTTTACACGGATGTCCTCGTATTTGAAAAACACCGTTGATATGATGAATTTGGAATGGCGTTATGAGAGGCATCGAAGGCAATCCTTCAATTCGACTTTGGTGAATGTTGGAGTCAAGCTTGGGAGTTGTCGTGTTCTCTCTAGCAATGGGAATTGTGGCATTAATGTAGCCGATCGTGACTAATTACAACTCGATGCATTCAAAGTGGTACTTATAAAACATATTAAAGGACAAGGGAATTTAGGCATTTCAAATAATTATGGGTTCATTTTCGGTGCATTCATGTAGACATTCCCTCGTGGAGTGGAAGTTCCACCCGCAATGGGTTTAATAATGTCTTATAAATTGTAGAACAAAAGCACCATGAGTTTTCTCGTAGCAGGAGTATTTCTAGGAATATTGGGAGTTGTGTCAAGTACCAGAGGTATGTGTGTATTGTGCAATCCATGTCAGTTCGAACTTCATATATTTAAGAGGGAGCATTGACCAGAGTGCTTCCCTCGGGAGTTCCACATCGATATGGCATGTATACTTGTCCCTTTGGGTTATCTTCCTCCGAGCAAAAGTCCGGATCGCTTATAGTTGGTCTTTTGTACAAGTGCTATTTTCATGAGTTGCATTGATATGTTGGTTTAGTCATTTTTTTATTAAAGCGACTAAGCTTTGTCTTAATAATCGCCTGCAGTCGATCCCGTAAGTTAGTTTACAATCATAATTGTTGGTTAAATTTCCAGCTAATGGCATAGACGTATCGCTCTTTATACACATAGATACAAAGGCAAATAGTCTTAGATCAAATTTTGGGACTGATGACTATGTATTGCCTACAGGTATAGATGGAGTGATTTTGTAAATCCTTGTATATTTAAGTTTAGTTGTCCTTGTTAGTGTTTAAAAAAAAAAAAAACAAACAAACAAACAAACAACTTTGTATGGCAAAAGCATGTGCTTGGGGCCAAGAAATGGTTATATCCAGCCTACTCGTCCAGCAGAAAGTGACTCTGAATAAAGATGCAAAGTGGGCAAGATCACTTCAATCATCCATATTAGTCCCCTAGTATCATGTCTACCCCCGGTGTTTTGTGCAAGTGATGATTTTGTATGGCTTTCTTTTAACTATCTATGACAAGGAGATGTTGAGCTATTAAAGATACAAAAGGGTATGGTAGATCACCGGTGGGACATGATTCCTAGAAAGCGAGCATTTGAGTTGACAGACACTGAGATGCCGATCGTTAGATGCTTCTAATCGCTTCGTGGTTCCTTCAATTGTAAACTTTAAGAATACCGAGTGCCGCACCCTATTCTCCCTTTGTCTAGAATGTTGTTAAATTCTCATATTTTACAGTCTCTCGGTGAGATAAATAGTACTGTTATTCTAATTATATATATATATATATATATATATATATATATATATATATATATATATGTCGCACAATTTCTTGTTAGCGAACTGAGAGGGCTTGGTAAAAAGTTCAAACTGTTGTATATTTCACTATGTTCTTGGTTAAATGGGAATTCTTTGGAATGAATAAGATATGTTATAATTGTGATAATATGATGGCTATAAGAAATGGGATGCTCGGAATAATACTCGAGGATGATGTGCACCGGGGTCAAATGGTGAAGAAAGTCTTATGACCTTTTGGGTGGAAAATATTCGTATACATTTTTTATAGGTCGTCATGCTTCCCACAACGGATCCATCAAAGTTTTTTAACTAACCATAAAATTATATATTCAGAATCTCGTTTTGGAAAGACGGACATGCATTGAGTGGTCCTATGTAGTAGAGTATGTTTGGCAGCTTTAATAATGGATATTTTTTCATATTACAAGGACCTGGGTGGATTTGAAATGAAGGTGCCAAGTTGGATAATTCAATTGAGCGAGAAACAATGTTAAGATCCATTGTCCATGACAACTCTTTGTTCCATGAAAAATGAAAGGTCGTGTATGCTCCCTTCTAATGAATTCAGCTACCTATATGTGTCACTTGACTAAATCTGTTGTTTCACCATGTGGTGGTGCCAACTATTTATAAATGGGAAGCTATATTGCAGATTCGTGTTAAGTGATTGACATTGCTTCTATCTCGCTAGAATTATTTTCCTTGATATGTACATCCGAGCACCGAACATAGTAGTCGAACTCGGAACTAGATTCCCAAAATCACAAAATGGGCAAGAACTGGAAAAAAGCTCGGGTTGAAGAACTGGACCACAAAATAATACCTAAAATACTCAAATTTGAATTAAAAAAAATAGATCCATGTAACAATGTAAATCCAAAACATTAGACACTAAATGTTCAAAGTTTAGCTTGTGCATGGTAAAAGGTGAATATATTACAATGGAATCATGACATAAGTTTTGGGATTACATATAGTTGAACTTCCGAGTGAAAATACATAAACAATTAAGCTTCTAAATGGCCTCTAGACTCAAGAGTCCAAAACATCATACTATTAACTAATCGATCACTCGCAGGAAAATTTTAACTATCGATCCATTTGTAGGAAAAAAACTTAAAGACCGGTGGACAAATCCACTTGGCCAACACTTGTAATCCCTTCTAACATTGCACAATAATCCTCGGTTCTGTGATAGTCACCGTGCCTCGATTCTGTCGCTCGAGAGATTGTTTGTGACACTTGTTTGAAACCTAAGTTTGAGGAGGCTTAATTTGTCAAGCTTGTTCGAGTACAATGTCCAATATTAATTTTTGCTTAGATGCAAGTGCCGAACTTTACAACTTGTTTTTTGGTGCTCGCGGGAATCGTACACATTGTGTTTGTAGTAGCACTTAGGTTTTACACAGGATGTCATGTATTTGAAAAACACCGTTGATATGATGAATTTGGAATGGCGTTATGAGAGGCATCGAAGGCAATCCTTCAATTCGACTTTGGTGAATGTTGGAGTCCAAGCTTGGGAGTTGTCGTGTTCTCTCTAGCAATAGGAATTGTGGCATTAATGTAGCCGATCGTGACTAATTACAACTCGATGCATTCAAAGTGGTACTTATAAACCATATTAAAGGACAACGGAATTTAGGCATTTCAAATAATTATGGGTTCATTTTCAGTGCATTCATGTAGACATTCCCTCATGGAGGGGAAGTTCCACCCGCAATGGGTTTAATAATGTCTTATAAATTGTAGAACAAAAGCACCATGAGTTTTCTGGTGGCAGCAGTCTTTCTAGGAATATTGGGAGTTGTGTCGAAGTACCGAGAGGTATGTGTGTATTGTGCAATCCATGTCGATTCGAACTTCATATATTTAAGAGGGAGCATTGACCAGGTGCTTCCCTAGGAATTCCACATCGATATGGCATGTATACTTGTCCCTTTGGGTTATCTTCCTCCAACAAAAGTCCGTGATCAGTTATAGTTGGTCTTTTGTACAAGTGCTATTTTCATGAGTTGCATTGATATGTTGGTTTAGTCATTTTTTATTAAAGCGACTAAGCTTTGTCTTAATAACTCGCGCAGTTATCCGTAAGTTAGTTTACAATCATAATTGTTGGTTAAATTGCCGCCTAATGGCATAGACGTATCGCCTTTATACACATAGATACAAAGGCAAATAGTCTTAGATCAAATTTTGGGATCGATGACTATGTATTGCCTACAGTATGCATACCGAGTGATTTTGTAAATCCTTGTATATTTAAGTTTAGTCTGTCCTTGTTGGTGTTAAAAAAAAAGAAAGAAAGAAAGAAACAAACAACTTTGTATGGCAAAAGCATGTGCTTGGGGCCAAGAAATGGTTATATCCAAATCCCTACTCGTCCAGCAGTAAAGTGACTCGAATAAAGATGCGGTGGGCAAGATCACTTCAATCATCCATATTAGTCCCCTAGTATCATGTCTACCCCCGTGTGTTTTGTGCAAGTGATGATTTTGTATGGCTTTCTTTTAACTATCTATGACAAGGAGATGTTGAGCTATTAAAGATACAAAAGGGTATGGTAGATCACTCGGTGGGAAAAAATTCCTAGAAAGCGAGCATTTGAGTTGACAGACACTCGAGATGCCGGATCGTTAGATGCTTCTAACTCGCTTCGTGGTTCCTTCAATTGTAAACTTTAAGTATACCGAGTGCTGCACCCTATTCTCCCTTTGTCTAGAATGTTGTTAAATTCTCATATTTTACGAAAGTCTCTCGGTGAGATAAATAGTATCGTTATTCTGATTATATATATATATATATATATATATATATATATATATATATATGTCGCACAATTTCTTGTTAGTAGAATTGAGAGGGCTTGGTACAAAGTTCAAACTGTTGTATATTTCACTGTGTTCTTGGTTAAATGGGAATTATTTGGAATGAATAAGATATGTTATAATTGTGATAATATGTTGGTTATAAGAAATGGGATGCTCTGGAATAATACTGAGGATGATGTGCACTCGGGGTCAAAATGGTGAAGAAAGTCTCATGACCTTTTGGGTGGCAAATATTCGTATACATGTTTATAGGTTGTCATGCTTCCCACAACGGATCCATCAAAGTTTTTAACTAACCATAAAATTATATATTCGTAATCTCGTTTGGAAGACAGGACATGCATCGAGTGGTCCTATGTAGTAGAGTATGTTTGGCAATTTAATAATGGATATTTTGCATATTACAAGCAATCGGGTGGATTTGAAATGAAGGTGCCAAGTTGGATAATTCAATTGAGCAAGAAACAATGTTAAGATCCATTGTCCATGACAACTCTTTGTTCCATGAAAAATGAAAGGTCGAGTATGCTCCCTTCTAATGAATTCGATACCTATATGTGTCACTTGACTAAATCGTTGTTTCACCATGTGGTGGTGCCAACTATTTATAAATGGGAAGCTATATTGCGTATTCGTGATAAGTGATTGAAATTATTTCTATTTGCTAGAATTATTTTCCTTGATATGTACATCCGAGCACCGAACATAGTAGTCAAAAGCTGGGAACCTGGATTCCCAAAATCATAAAATGGGCCAGAATCGGGAAAAATCGGGTTGAAGAACCTGGACCACAAAATAATACCTAAAATACTCAAATTTGAATTAAAAAAAATAGATCCATGTAACAATGTAAATCCAAACCATTAGACACTAAATGTTCAAAGTTTGCTTGTGCATGGTAAAAGGTGAATATATTATAATGGAATCATGAAATAAGTTTTGGGATTACATATAGTTGAACTGCTGAGTGAAAATACATAAACAATTAAGCTTCTAAATGGCCTCTAGACTCAAGAGTCCAAAACATCATACTATTAACCAAATGAGTACATAACTCATTAGCACAAATTTGAAGTTTACTTTCTCTTGGTCAATGGCTCCAACATGTACCTTTTGCCATTCAATTTTTAAAAACAAGCTAAGTGTGGGCACCAACTCCGTTTGACCGAGGAGCAACGATGACGGTGGTCATGCCCATGAGTGTACTTCTGTCTAATTAGCATTGTTTGAAAACCCCTTGTTGAAATATTTCTTGCTTAGAAACTAAGCAAGATTGAACGACGTACCCCATTCTCTATCCCGCGAACTCCGACCTTTACAAGAGCTTCACCATAAAAAATAAGTAAATATATACAAATTAAAGAAAGCCACGAACCAAAGTTTAATTGAACAAATTGTTCAACGGGAAAAAGGAAGATAGATAATTTTGATCTCAAGTTTTTAGCATAAGCTTGTTCAAAGAGGAGTTAATTTTGATCTCTAGTTATTTACGCATAAATTGTGAAGCAACATTTAAAAGGATCCCTATTGTCAGCTAGTAGGAAGAGTGATGTGTGATACACGTAATGGTATTGTACACAAAATACGGAAAGTTATAATAGTATCTGTTTTGTATTCCCTTCAATCATGCCCTTCCTTCGAACAGTGTCGACCAAAATTTCACGAGTGCTTGAACAAGGATGAAGCCTTTCTCCATCATTTGATCCCAAAGTTTACAAGCTTTGCTCAGCTTTTCTTCTCGGCGAAAGACCTTCAATGACCAGTACTATAAGTATGCTCATCCGGGATAGCAACCACTCTCTATCATTTCTTCAAAAAGTTCAACCGCCTCACTTATTCTAAACGATTTGCAAAGCCCATTTATTAAAGCATTGTATGAAGCCACATCGGTATTAATTCCCTTTCTTACCATCGATAGCGTGATCACGGGCCCGGTCGGTCCTACCCATCCTGTGAAGTGATTAATCACGGTGGTATAGGTAATCACATCGAGCGTAAAACCTTCCATCCACATCTCATGGAAAAGCTCTCTCTACGAGGTCGGGATGACCTTCTTCAAAAAACCCATTTATCAGCTGTAGTGTAGGTGACAATATCCGGAACAATACCTTCTAGTAACATTTCACTCGAGCAGCTTATAAGCGATATCGGTTCTACGAAGTTTGCAAAGTGCATTAATAAGTGTGTTGTATGAAACAACATCACTTAAGCCAGCAACCTCCATCATTTGAGATACTAGCAGATAGCCTTTCTCCAATTTGTTTGCCTTGCAGAAGCCAACAATTAGCTCATAGCCTCTGAGACTCATTCAAATGGCCTTCCTTTGAGTGATAGTTGATCAAAGTATTGTAAGTAACCACATCTGGAAGGCAGCCATTCCTCTCCATAAAGGCAGCAAGAATTTCAGCTTTGGACCCTTTGCCTGTGCCGAAAAGTGCCAATCGTGGCATTATATACAAGAGCCAGGGACCAACGTTAGACACTCCATGCAATGCTCGCACCACCATTCATATTTGGGAAACCCAGGGCCAACCTGTGGGCAAGATCGAGCAACGACGTCATTCCATGTTGGGTTTGGAAAACTCCGACCCATATGACCAAGCACCTCCAAAAAACGCGACCCTCGAGCAGACCGATTCACCCATTTCGATGGCGGATTCATATGTGGCCGAAGGGTTGCCGGATTGATATGAGTAGACACCTCTTTTCCGGACCGATTCCATTGTCGACTCCAACCCTCGTGACTCATACCTGGATTTTGGGGCGAATGCAGGTCCAAAACCCTCGAGCCTAGTAAATCGGGGCGAATATAAACCAAAACTATCCAGACCACTAAATGCGGAGGCGAATCTAGCGTTTTATGTTTTATGCGCCCTTATTTTTTTGGCTAAAGCATAATAATTATTTATTTTTAAAATAATTTTGGGACTAATTATATAAAACTATACAAAAAGGTTTTATATAAAAAATTCGCCCCAATAAAATCTAAAACCCCTTAAATTTCGCCTATGGGCTAAAATTCGCCCCTAAAATTATCCCTGTCCTGTACATTGCGCCAGGCGCAACAGGGGGGTCACAAGGGGAGCGACAACCCCCCTGTTCGAGGTACAGGGTAGCGCCCTGGGAAAAAAAAATTGGACCCTATTTTTCTGTGGGCGGACCCGCCCATGGTTTTGTGCATGGGTTTGCACATGGTTTTGGGGCATGATGATTTTTGGCCCCTGGTATTTTGTAGACCCAGTCAAGGGAACTATGGTTATGTTCTAATCCAGAGTTAATGGATTGGGGTTTGTGTATGCTTCGGCATGTATATATATGTGTTGTAACACTAAAAGGAATATAATGAAAAATCAAGCTGGTTGTCCTGATTTGGGATCCAGGGGAAAATCTCTGTGTATATCTGTTTTATGTTTTATGCTCTCGCTATTGTTTATTTTATGTTTTTAAGATTCGTTTGCAGATAATTTCTGTACAGGGTTAAAACCTACATTTCTCCACACACCTGTTCTCATGCACAACATCTCTTACTCGCATGCATTAAAAAGACACCTAATTAAATATTCGATAATTAGTATTTAATTCACAAATATAAGAAGTCAAAATGGATGTACGGAAGAAATTCGCCAACGAGAAATTTATGCAAAAGATTGCAACATTGTAGATGGAATTTTTTGTAACGCTTTGAATTAAAGTTTTCATTCATTGCTCCGCACATTCCTTATCCTGCACAACGCCACTTGTTCACTTTATTCACATGCATTAAAAAGAAAATTTAATATTGCATAATAATAATAAGTATTTAATCCACAAATGTCAAATCACAAATGCACTTAATATTTAGAAACTTTGAATACGAAGATTCGTTATTTCTAGTTTACAAACCGCCCTTTCTAGTCTTAAACTGGCCATCCTTATACTGATTGCTTGCTACATTATGAATTAATGTTTATTTCCCTAGTTAAATTAATTTCAGGTCTACAAAATAAAGTTCCCTCAACACCCCAATTCTCCTACAGATACCTCATCCTTTTCACATCCTTCATTCTGCATAGATTCATAGCTCTATGCAACTATTCTCCTCCACAACTAAATTTGTGAAAGTTTTAAATGGAGAGGAGATTAAAATGAAATAATAAGAGATAAACACACTAGCAATACCTACGTTGAAATCAGTGGCAGAACACTAACCGGAGAAATGTCCCACTGTGCTCAAGATGATTCTAGAACTTACACAATTGCATTGCTATTGGTTTAATAATAGTAATGTACCGAGGTGCATATGAATTAAAGGGTTCACACAATATATCAACATTTCTTGTCCTTGCTTCACACACCCATTCTCCCACATAACACCTCTTCCTCACACTCATTAAAAAGACATTTAATTGAATACTCGATAATTAGTGTTTAATTCACAAACATAAAAAGTCAAAATGGTTGTGTTTAAGAAATCTCTGGACGACAAATTTATGTGAAAGACCGCAACATTGCGAATGAAAGTTTCTATTACACTACAAATTAAAGTTTTTCTTCCCAGTTAAATTAATTTCATTTCTACATAATAAAGTTACCTTCGCACCACTGATATCCCGCACATACCCTATCCCTATTCTTAATTATCAACATTGATAATTATTAATTTATCAACATTGATAATTATTAATTTATTTTCTATAATTATTAATTTCTAACTATTAAAACTATTAATCCCAATTTTTGAATCTAAATAATTAAACTTTTAGTATTTATAACTATTATAGAAATTATAAATACAATTATAAATCCATTTTTAAAAATAAAACCGTTTTAATACAATTCTTAATTATCAATATTGTTTGATAATTATTAATTTAATTTTAGAAATTATTAATTATTTATCATTAAAACTATTTAGATCAATCCTAATCTATAAATTAAAATAGTTAGTAACAATTTATCATAACCATTAATAAGTAATTAACTACTTAACATGGATATTTATTATTATTTATAATTATGTTATCAAATATAATTACAGGTATAAATAATTTTAGATAATAATTATTTATTATTATTCCAATTGATGGATGCCAATAGTTTTCAAATCCAAGAAATCATATTAATCAATCACCAACTATTGGATAGTTTTCAAGGCTCCTTGAATTAATTTTTGTGTTTTTATAATAACTGATTGAGAATCTGTATCTATAAGAAGATTATAATATCATGTTGTTACTTCCATCTTGAGAACCCTTTCAAGAGCTAGAAATTCAACTTCATTATTGTTTTCTATACCACAGTCTACCACATAGATCCATAGCAAATTATGCCTTAGATCCCTTATAATACCTCCATACCCCGCTAAACTTGGATTACCTTAGGAGGCTCCATCAAAGTTGAGTTTGATGAAACCTTCCATGGGGAGGAGAATGATGTGTACACAAGGAAACCTATACAATGAGGATTCCATGAAGTAAGAGATATAATGGATGGGGAGAGATCATATATATACAACTTTAATTTGTAACATAAATCTCATAATATCTCAAATAACTATTAAATATTGTATACCTTCAATATCAAGTAGTTGCTACATATTAATATATTTTATTAATATTTTGAAATAATAATGTTATTTTCTAACTTAAATATATCTAACACTTTTTTAAATACTTTTTTAGAAAATAAATATTGAATTTATATGTTTATATACATATGTTCAAATCCATAGAGGGTACCTCCATACATTTTAACAATAAAATCACAACATAACATAAATTTTATAATATCTCAAATAATTATACATTTAGTACATCCAATATCAAACTACATTTAGTACATCCAATATCAAATATTTACTACATATTGATTTGTTGTTGTCCAATTATCATTTAATAATATACATTTTTCTTTAAATTTTACTCATTTATACATGTCATCTAAATAAATATTTATTTAATTTTTTTAATAATATCATAATAAAAATGTTTGTTTTTTAATAACATCATGATAAAGTTTTATCTAAATATCCTTATTTTTATTATTCAATTATAAATAAAAATCTCAACCAATATGTAAGTTTAGTTTTTCTAAATTGTAAATTTATTTTTATACTAATAAAATGACTCTCCAAAACAATTAACCCTAAAAATTATAACAATTATTATAAAATTACATTGACATTTTACTTTCAAGATAAATTATTAATAAAATTGATTAAATACACCATAATAACACTACCTAAATATAAGTCTCATTTTGCAATTTTAAAAATATCTCTCAACTAAACAACAAACTCATATACAATAAATGTAAAAATAATTAATTTTCATTATTATAAAATTATATTTATGCTTCCTTTCCTCATGAAGATTAACAAAACCAGTTAATTGCACAACCATAAAGCTATACTACATATCCTTACGTCTCATCATCCAATACTTACTCTCTTCTCCGTTTCATTGTGAAAAAAATCAAACGACAGTTTTTTTATTTTAATGGCGATGATTAATAAATAAACCAGGGGAGTTGCGGAGCAACTAGTCCCTGTTGTGATGGGAGAGCGAAGTACAACAAACGTAGTATATAACATTAAGTGAATAAGTAGAACAAACATAGTATCAACGTGAGTTTTATTGATTCAAATTCAACATTATCAAGTTCAATTTTAAAGAGGTTGATGTTGAAGCTTGAAACCTGTACGTGTTGTTGCTTAGTATGGAAGCGCTGCTTGTATTAGAAATACATGTGTGTAGACATAATTAATCAATACCATTGTTTGGGAATACTTACACCTTATGCTTGAGCTTGATAAGATAAGTTGTATAACCTTCACTGCCATGAGCTCTTTCCCATAATTGAGTACATATACAAAAATAGATACTAATACCTAGAGCTTAACTATGATGCCAAGTGTTACAAGTTTGATATAATGATAGTTATACTTATCACACTAATGGAACTCAAACTAACTTGGTTGCACAAGAGATTCTGTAATCACAGGCTCATATATGTTGAAACAAAGTTGAACTGACCTAGTAGGTAATGAATACAGGTAATCTCTCTACTCATTATGACTTTTCTCCAGCTTTCTCAATGGTGTTCATAGTAATAGAGTAGACATAAACATAGTGAAAGAAAAGGACCATGCTTCTGGTTTTAACGCATACATGTGATAGGATTACCTTGCTTTGAATATACGACATTACCCTAGTTAATAGTGACATAATCTAAATGGTATTAGTTCATGGTTTCTTGAGGGGTTGTTGGACATTGGATAAACCAACGCTCCCTGTGTGTTTCGCGACATGGACTAACCGTCTTTCGTGGATCCTTATCTTTGGCGATGTGATCGTTGACTAACACCTGCGGGTTTTGGTCTAACGGCAATCGTGATTTTCAACAATTGGTATCAGAGCGTAAGTCACAAGTTCGATACACACCTAGCTCACGTTGGGGGGATATTGTTGGACATTGGATAAACCAACGCTCTCTGTGTGTTTTGCGACATGGACTAACTGCCTTTCGTGGATCCTTATCTCTGGCAATGCGATCGTTGACTAACACCTGCAGGTTTTGGTCTAACGACAATCATGATTTTCAACAGGGGTGTCTTAGCGAAATGAGGGGAGCTCAACGATTCTCCCAAACAACAACTACTGTGCAGATACAAATTTATTTCAAATATTTTCTGAACAAAATGCCCTTTAATTTTTAAAAAACCCAAACCCAAAATATGAGAAAACAAATTGCTATGGAGCCAACTCTCTGATTGATAAAGCCTGGATGGACTGAATATATGTACTTTTTAAGTTTTCTTTCTTAAAACTAAACAACATATTACTCATATATAAAAGCCAATGATAAAGCCTTGATGAACCTTATTGTCCTTTTAAAACAAGTATACTTTTAAAATTTTACTCATATCTAATAATAGTGAATAATAAAATTAAACTGCATTTTATATCTAATAGCCAAAAATGTTGCTAGGCATTTTCTATCTGTACATCTACTATCATTTTACTCATATCTAACAGCCAATAATATAATGTTGCTAGGAATTTTTTATTTGTACACTACCAACATATAGAAGGTCACTCAAGGCAAAAGATCATTTTACTACTGAAATGTCACTCAAGGCATTTTCTATTTGTAGTATGTACATGTACACGACCAACATTCGAGTATTCCTTGGTTGATCCTCTAACCTAACATATTAGCTTGAACATACAACCGACACTATGATTCAGTTTAGTGTTTGCTTCAATTGGACCATGAGTTGGGTCTTATCTCATAATTGTCAATTGGAGGCAATAGGGATCACAGTAAACAATCCAGATTAAGAGTTGACAGAAATGGATGGTAGGGGTACACAGATACCCCAGATGGTAGATTCCAAGATGAACCAAGGGAACTCAAACAAATCTATCAAACCAAATGGAATATGGTGATGGTGAGAGTTTTAGCACTAGGTCAATCTTTAGATTGAGGGGCCCAAAGGGCTACAAGGAGTCCACTTAGAAACATGAAGGAACTCAAAATCCTAGGTTTACATGATGGAGAGCTCTCTCAGAGATCTGATGAGGTCAAAGGCCCAAAAAAACAAGTGAATTTCATCAGGTTTAGATGGGGAACCCATAGAATAAAAAATATGACATTGACTAGGGCTCTGACAACACTAGTCAGTAAAGATAATACAGAGAGGATGCCAAGGTGTAATAGTGCATAATGCATTATGCTGGTACATAAAGGACGTCAAATTCAATAATTCCTTTTCATCCTCGATGTAGAAGGATGTGGAGGGAGGCCATAAAAATCAAGAAATAAGTGGTTCAAAGTCAACATAAAGCATTATCCTTGTTAACATAACGATTCTCCCATAGATGCAATGCCAAAGTAAAGAATAGGGAGGGAGGCCATATAAATCAAGAAATAAGTGTTTCAAAGTTAGCATAATGCATTATCGGTGTTAACATAACGATTCTCCCAGAGATGCAATGTCAAAGTAAAGAGAGTGGTACTAGACCTGGACAAATACCTAAAGGGTATTCTTATGAGAGTCTAACGGTTGTCAAGAAGTAAGGGCAGAGTTGTATTAAGACTGAAGGAAAGGGTCAAAATGGTTTTAGGTGGGTAGATAATTGGCATGGATATAGCTTTAGACTCTGCAGAAAAAGCTCAGCAACTCTCTAGCCACCTCTCCCAAACAACATCTACTATGCAGATTGCTTGAGCATCTTGTTAGCGAAATGAGGGGAGCTCAACAAATATTTAGCCACCTTAGGGTACACCATGTGCTGGACCATCGAAAAGTGTTGGACCATGAAAACGAGCCAGAGAGTCCAGCTTATGGTGAGGAGCCTGGACAACCAATTGCCAACAGTACTAGATAAGCACACCTGAGCACGCATGGAGTAGCTTACGGTGAGGAGCCCGAACAACCAATTGCTAACAATACCAGATAAACACACCTGAGCACACATGGAGGAGTATGGACAGTCAATTGCTATATGGCCAACCTACATCTATACATACTCGGTAGTAAACATGTAAGTTTCTATGGTCTCATAATCTATGTTAAAATGGTCCACTATGAAGTGTCAATTGGATGCTATGGCAACAGTGTTAAGGTCACCATTTTAGCCTTGCTGATCCAAAATAAAACTATAATCAGTTTTACAAAATTATCACTACATATGCTTATTTTTTAAATGTAATTAAAGAGACAACCAATGCAATTGAAGCCATAATAATTCAAGTCAGTTAGCCACTCATACAAAGAATTGTCATCCCTGAATAAAACCATGGCTTGCACCATTTTTGCCCTTAAAGAAGAGGATCCGCCCCTTGAGCAAACTAGCCAACTCGTTGAGCAAACCAGCTAATAGGGTCCATCTGGTACAAAAGATAATAGAAAAATTAAAGCTCGCGACCATATGCAGATGAGAATACCAACTCAGAATACAAGAGAAGGGTTTTCTAATAAATAGTTTAAGAAAAAGTATGAAATATTAAATTTATTAATAAAATATTAAATATATTAATAAAAATATTAATATGTAATTCAAAACACTTGAAGAAGTATAATTTAATAACATACCGGTCTTTATGAAATAAAACATCCTTAGCGCGTGTTCTACTTGCATGCATTACGCGTGGAGTTGCGTAATCAACGTGCTCTCGTGTAATCTTTGGATAGTTTGAGGAGGTCTCCAGGAGACTCGAGTGTCGTCCATAGTCATCTTGTAGGCAAAAGTATTGAAAAACCTATCAGCAAGTCCCAGTCCCAATATCCCAATGACGACCAGGAATTGCTAGCTATGGAATAGCTCAGATTCTAGTATATCTACCGTCTACATCGGTAAAAGAAAATTCATTGCAGACTTTGATTGAGGTATGCAAGTTTCAATATGTTTTTATAAATAACTCAAGTTACTTACAGTTCATAATTGTGCAAATGCATGCATTTTAAATGCAATGTAGTGATTTGGAAGAGTGTTTTTACCATCTATAGGATGAAGCCGCTTTCTTTGTTGACTATGCGAAAGCTCACTCGAAGCTTTCTGAACTTGGGTACTTTTCGTTACAATTCAATCCACTTCACTTAATGCCTGATATTTCCACTGTTAATATTATAACTTTTTTTCTTTGTTTTCTCGAGGTTTGTTGATGCGTAGATTCATACCTGCTACAGAGACAATTCTTTGCAAGATAGCTTCATTTTGTATTTGATCTAATCTTTTTTATTATAAAGTCGCATAGAAGTTAGTGTTATGGGCCATAGTAATACTTGAGCCTATATTCTTTTGAAAAGCATCGATGTTATTTTCAATGAACATTGAATGCAACATTTTGGAATCCGGTTTTGTTCTATTATGCACATATTTTAATCGAATGTTTCGTTCCTGTTATAAACTGCAGCCCCATGCCTAGTATGTGAAAATAAATATTAATTAGATTGTGTTTTGCTTCCATTCGTGAATTTGAAATGTTTTTTTTATTTTGTTGGAGTAATTGTTTTTTTTTTTTTTCTGAATAAGTCTACTTCTATATTGATACAAAAAGATTACAACGAGGCAAAGGCCTCCGAGTGGCTAGCCCAATGATGTGGCATTCTAGCATTGCACTGCTGCACATTGACACTTAAAACCAACGACTGAATACAGACTATGACATACACTGAAGACCAGGACCTTGTCCGACTGTTATACCATTGATTCTTGTGTCTGTTGTGTCTGCTGAAATGGAGGCCAATTTTCGACTTATAAGACCACAACAGACAAAACCAGAAACAAAAATTACAAGTAAATTTAGTGTGGCCGTGAAACGCTGTCCTGAGGACAGTTACATCTATAATCCTAGTAGGAAACCGGTATCTGAGAGGCCAGTGATAAGTCGATGGAGAATGACAGTCAATAACCTGCAAAAAACTGAGAGGAAGAAGGAGGTTTAACCCCGTCTTGATACTTGTAGACCAAAACTGTCGAGCAGAATCCATTAAGCTTCGTTAGGCGAGGGCGCTTCTTCCACCACAGGGAAAGCGAACGGGTTGAAGTCCTCGTCATCAGGAGGAAGAGGAACTTCGTCAGAGAAACCGCTGCCTGAAGGAGCGCTGGGCTCTGCCTTCTGAGACACGAACTGAGAGGCGATAGCTTCCGGAACGCTTGGCAAACTGACGTCGGGAGGACAGAACAGAACCTCATCCTCAGGAGCAGGGACATTTCCAGAGGGCAGAGCTTGAGCATTCGAATTGGGGCCAGAGAGCAAAGACTGAGCGACGGGATTAGGCCTCAGAGTGATGGAAACCGCGGCAATAAACTCATGATGATTGAGGGTGCAGGGGTAGATGAAACGGGCGGTGTGAGAGTGAACATTGGAGGAGAGGCGAATTTGCGCCCCACGTCCACGACCACGACCACGCCTGTAAACAACATTGCGCCCAGCTCCAGGATCAGAAAAGTCCGACGAGGAGGTAGAGGAAGGAGACACTGGCGGTCTAATGACATGCCCTCGAGAGGAGCCGCGCCTGGCGGTCATCCTAGGTCTCAGGCGAGGCATAGTGAACCTGGCAGGGTGGAGAAACACTGGAGGGATAGTGAACGGGTTCTGAGGGCGACTGCAGGCAAAGGAGAAGCCACTGTGATGGCAAAACGGTCCAGAGGAGACGTGAAAACCCGGAGAAAGCTGGTGAAAGCAATGCAAACAACACCGTTTCCCTGAAACGACCTGCGCACAGCAAGAGCTCAGAGGTAAAACGCTGTGGATCAATGGAATGGGTTCCATATCGCCGTGGAGGGCAGGAAAACGAGGCGAAATGAAATGCATTGAAGCCGCATTAACTGTTGAAGCCTGCGTAATGAACTTTCGCCTTGAATGCAGAGGACTGGCGGTGGTGGTGAACCACGTGCCCGGCCACCTCCCCATCTGCGAATTACACCTGACTACGTACACCCGCATCCGGGGGTGAATTTGAAATGTTGTTTGATTGATAATTATATTATTAAATTGGGAAACAAGTAATATATTTTAAATGAGGCCCTACAGATCCTTTGAAGGAACAATGTAGCTAGCTTTTGTTGTTTGAATATAAGTATTTTCAGATCGATAATTTCCTTTTTAGTGGGAGAGATGGAGTTCGAGAGTTTCACCTTTCTATTTCGTAAGGATAAGGTTAAGGTCCTTGCAGGGGTGAGTGAGAATGCTTTGTATCTTCCCTTTTTTCACTTGAAGTCTCGAGGTTTTCTGCTACAACCAAGCCTTCATATATAAAGGTGAAGTTTTTAATACGTAGATGTTGGCAATATGATGCAGAGTGTTGTCCTTGATGGCAACCCACTGATTGAAGATGAAGACATGAGACTGTTGACATGTGTTGTCCTTAATGGCAAACCACCTGATGAAGTTATTCTTGACTTGATGGACTTGGTAAATGATGTAAATCTAATGTGATATGATGTTTGTTACCAATATGGTGCTGAGTGTTGTCCTTAAATGGCAACCCATTTGATGAAGATGATGACAACTTACTTGATGAAGTTGTGCTTGATAGAATATGTTCTTGATGAGCTAAATATGATGTACCTACAGTGTGTACAGAAGGCAGTGAAGAAAAGAAGTCAGCATGTGCTAAATCTATGATGAAAAGAGTATGTCTCAAGGCATACGCGGATATGTCTAAGGGAAGTCGCGTATGCACGCGGGAAAGAACGTGATAAGTCGCGTATGGGCAAAAGCGCTCTTAAAGTGCAAAACCAGGGGTAACCACCATGGTATTGACCCATTGTATTGGGTAATGATTCGTCTAAATGACCCCGTCCAGGAATACCATCGGAAGTAATGTAGTTTTGGGCTCATGGTATTGCTTTGGCTCATGGTATTGAAAAAAGGGTAAACCTATATAAGGAGAAGAATTTCATTATGCAAATCATGAGTGTGGGTGCAAGATGTCTGAGCTTGAATGAATACTTCTCTCTGAAGTAGATCTGAATGGAAAGGGTTACACTTGAATGATAAATCTGAGTGTATGATGCACCAATGATGAAGAAGGGATCTAGATCTGAAATGTGCTTGTATTTGCTAGATATGTTTATGGAATGATTAGATCCAAGAAGAGGCGAACATCTGTCTGAAGTGAAGGGTTAAATCTGTGTGAAGTATCTGTTCTGAAGAAATGCAATGACCTAAAATCTCTGAAGAACCATACGCAAGTTCGCCGCAGAGGAAGCGCGTATATACGCGGCTTCGCTGAAGAGAAAGCGCGTATGCGCAATGAAATTGGCTCTATAATTTGTACAGAGGTATACGCAGGTTTATGTAAACGGAAGCGCGTATATATGCGACATCAGTGAAAGGAAAGCGCGTATGCAAACTAGGGTTTGCTGAAGTCTGTGGTAAGAAATGTCTGATCTGTTCTGCTGGTTTACTGATATCTGTCAGTGAGTTATATGTATATGTTTCATGGTTGACTGTGCTTAAAAGTATGGAAAGGGTTCAGTCTGGAAATATGATGAAACGTGGCATACAAGTATTGTTCTATTGAAGTTGTTGGATCCAGTGTGAAAATTGATGAAACGTGGTCCAAGGTGGTGCTAAGGGTTGTAGCCTTCAGTCAGGGGGTGGTAGCTCCCTTCCAGGTGAGGCTGGTAAACGAGATCAGGGGGTCGTAGCTCCCTTCCAGGTGAGGCTGGTAAACGAGAGCAGGGGGTCGTAGCTCCCTTCCAGGAGAGGCTGGTAAATGAGTCAGGGGGTTGGAGCTCCCTTCCAGGAGAGGCTGGTAAACGAGCGCAGGTGGGTGCCTGCGTGCTGGTAGGAGTCTGCACCAGCACATATGTTGTAAGATGTTTTCTATATAATAAAATATTGAAGGCTGAGCAACTGCAGCGGTGGTTTTCTCCCGACTTGGGTTTCCACCTAAAAATCCTGGTGTTCATGTGTGATGCTTTGTGTGATGGTTTATTCTGTTGTTACTACACATGTTTATTGATTAACTTAACATCAGATGATTGAATAGCGCAAAGAACTAAGTAAATAAATATCTGCATATTTAGATCTCTGCTAATACGCGAGTTGCATGAAGGATATCCGTGTATATACGCGGGTTTACTAAAGGAAAGTAGCGTATGGGTTTTAGAGAGTGAAAAAGTAAAAAGTTTTGAATTTGCTGTAAATACTGATTCACCCCCCCCCCCCCCCTCTCAGTATTTTTCCCAACAGTAGATAATAGAGTCAGTCGAGGACAAAAATGAACTCTGTCTCGCATTCATAGGTAGAGCTTGCAAACCAAATCAGGGCTTGAAAGGCAGCAGTAGAGGGAAATACAAGCTAGCATTCGATATGGTTATGAAGGTAGGGATATTATTTTTTCCTGCCATCTTGGTTGAACCCTTTTGATTCCTAAAGGAATGGAAATCTTAGACCTATAAATAATTAATATTCAATAGCATAGCAAATGTCACATAATTTGTTGTGAGAAGGAAGCGAGAAAGCTTACCAGGATATTCTGTCTTTCTCTTTGTGCTATATATACTCACTGAACCAAGCCTAGTTTGAAGAGCTTTAACCTCAAGCCCAGGAGCTTTGTTAGAATAGGCCTGAAGGAGGGTGGGGGGTGGGTGGAGGGGAAAATTTATTTCCCAGCGTTAGAGGAACTTGTGAAAGAAAGGTTGCCTAGCGTTCGATTCACCTTTAGGTGAGCTTGGCTTCCTCTTTACAGTGACATGGGCGAAAACACATTCTAGATGAAAGGTAAGGAACCGACCTTCCGGCCACCATACCAACGAGAAAAAATAGCCCTTCTTCTTGATTTATCCCAACGAGAATAACCTTTATTTAGTGAACCTGATCCGATGGTGATCCTAATAGCCTACTTCCTTGCTTGGTGGAGCTACTTATTTGTACAGGTCGAGGCTTAAGGAAATAGTGGTTGCCGGGACAGGAGAGGGCTAATGGTAGTCTAGGTTAGAATCAACCAGAGATACCATTCAACTTCTTTCATGGGGCGCTAATTATTGAGTTAGCCCAACTTATTAATTGAGTCGACTTAAAAGGGAAAGGGGATATAAAACTTATTCATTGAAGGGATTCCTTGGCTGGAGTAAGGGTTCAAACAAGAAAAAACATCTATATTTCGTAATTGAGTCGTGGATTTGAGACAAAAACGGCCAATGATTTTGCACCTAGAGGGATTCAAGGTTTGAGAAGAAATAAAAAAGGTCGATAAACTCATTTATACGATTGCGCTGGATACAGTGAGGCCTAGAAGCTCTACTTAGTGCAATTACTCTTTTCCAGTTAGTGTCGGGATGTCATAGCTAGTCTCTCATTTCTGGAAGGCCAATTGCTCATGATTTTAGCACATAAACTGGTGCTTCTCTCATCTATGCGACACAGTGCACGACTAGTTGCTTTCATCTATACCACACAGTACACGACTATCTGGTGCACACCGCAGAGAATTGTGCAACAACCAAAAAAAGTCCACACAGGTTTGATACTAAACGGGCATGCTAAAGACCTCTGCATTGGCTTCACTTGCCACTTGCATCCTTGCATCACTCGCCACTTGCAACCTCATACGCACCACTTGTTTACTCACAAAATCATATATATATCTCTATCTCACAAGATGATATATATTTAAACATTAAATGTTTGAAAATTAATACCAACATTAGTTTTCCAATTTCAAAATGTGAAGCAAATTTATAAATATATCATATGGTTTTTACCCAAAACCCAATTTAAATTAAGCTATGCTTAACAAGAACTAAAATATTGAGTAAGCTTAAAAAAAAATGCTAAAGACATTATATGATCGCTATAGTTCCATGCCGTGACGGCAGGGACTAATAATAGTTACCAAAACCACAACGTAGTTTTATGTATGGGTGGTCGTCATCGACATGAACCTTCCATTTTAATACAATAAATCAACCGCATTCAAATCCAAATTTAAACAATTACGTCTTCAAAGAATTTTCCAGAGATTTTCTTCACCACGATGGTTTGATAAGGGTTTTCAAAATTAGAATCCACCCTCAATGGCAAAACAAGTCATTCTTATTAACGTCATCCAGCGAGAATCACGTGGGTACTTCATTATTATATTCATTATGCAAAACAATAGTAATTAAAAGCCACATACATGAACATCAAGACAGCTGTGAGCAACATAGAAAAATGTTACGAAAATGAAAAACTTCAAATTGTGATTAAAAAAAACATAAAAAATTGTTAAGATGGAAAAATTGGGTCTTAAATAAGTAAATAAATATATGTAAAAGATGCTATCCAATTATTGTACTAAGAATATTTTTTGGCAGGAACAAATAACAATCTTAGCATACATATAGAAGCGTAGCCTGTGTAAAAATTTAAAATTTGAAACACCAATCAGATTTTAACAATTTTTGCAACTCTAGTAATTCTGTTCATCATTTTAAACTTTTTTACTATGTTTAAAGAGTGGAAACTTTTTCACTCTATTTAAAGATTGGAAAATTTACCGTCAAATTCCATTCAAGTTGAAATCCTCTCATAACATATTGCGTGGCAGCAACGCACCGACCTGTCGACTGTGGTTAGACGAGACCGTGAAAAAACAAAGAATGCTTTTGCAAGTTGCCCATCCACTGAGGTTGAGACATTGCATCCATTCAATTGCAGACCCGTAAGTCACCGAATCTCATACGGAAACCACCCTTTCGCTAGTGGCCGACCATGGTGGGGCCGGAGACGCATTAAGTTCCAGGGTAACTTGGAAACCCGTCCATACATATCCTGATTTTCCATTTACTGGACATTCCTCGAAAATGATGAGCACCCACTTATCGTCTTCGTTACAACTCTCCGGTGGGCGCGCTTTAAAACAGGCGAGACAAAGCGACATATATAAAAAAGAGGTGCCAGTAATCAGCGACGAGTCGTTTACTGCTAAATTGGGTGGAATCGCTCGTCATATCAACGAGAGAGAAATATCTTTTACCTGTTTATCTGCGCAGGCGTTGGTGTTTGCTCGGTCGATCTTTATCATTATCTTATTTCTCTGTGGATCACTGCACTGCACTCATAACAATGGCTCTCACACCAGATCCTGCCTCCGCCTCCATCCCTGCATCTGCGCATAGCAATTACAGGTACGATGTTTTTTTAAATCATCGCGGAACAGATGTTAAAAAGACTTTCGCAAGCCATCTGTACCGCCGTCTTCTTTCCTATGGACTGCAAGTATTTCTGGACCAGCCGGAATTGCAGCGTGGAGAAAAGATAGACCCTCAAATTGAAGGAGCTATAGCAACGGCCTCCGTCCACGTGGCTATCTTTTCACCTAGATACGCTGAATCAAGATGGTGTCTAGACGAGCTGGTCTTGATGTTGAAGTCGGGTGCCACTGTTCTTCCGGTATTTTACAAAGTTAAGCCGTCTGATTTACGATGGACGGACAAGCCCAAAGACACCGATGGAGTGTATGCGCAAGGCCTGGCAATTCTCCGCCAGATGGGCAGGGATAGTCTTTATACTCAAGCCCTGAGGTGTTTGCGGTCGACGGTGAGGGTTAGAGTGTATGCTCAAGCCCTAAGATTTCTCCGGTGGATAGGCAGGGATAGAGTGTATGCCTAAGCCCTTCTAAATCTTGAAAAAAAAGGGAGATACACCCAAGAAAAGCTCGCTGCTTGGAGAAAAGCACTGTATGAAGTTTCACATATAAGCGGTTTCGAGTTGGACGCCTGTAATGGGCTAGTACTATTCTCTCATATTAGCTTAACTGTATTGATAAACGAAGTTTTTAAATTGTGTAGTTTAAAAAATTCATAAAATAATTTGGAAATTTAGTACTACTATATTGTTGTGCGACTGTACACCAATTGTTAGAACTATTCTCTCATAAGCTAATTGTTAGTACTATTCTCTCATAAGCTAGCTTAGCTTGACTTCAAAAGACTTTGCAAAAGTCAAGATATTGATAGATAATAAGAATAATTATAAATATGACGTAGGCAGTGTTGTAAACATTTTCAAACAGAAGTAAGGTATATCAATCAGGTTGTATTGCTCAACAACTTCTGCTCTGATTTTATCCCTATCAATTAGATCCTGTGAGATCGTTTCCTCTTTCTTCCGAATTCTACAACGCTGAATTCAAGAATCCTCTCATTTCAAATCCATATTGATGGCATTTCCCTGGTAATATGCACTGTCGTTCAATATAGAGGAGAATCTAAGCAGCCTGCGCGATCCATGGAAAACATAAGTAGAACAAAGCCTGTTGTATCTATCTCTGGATTAAAATTGAAACCATAGTGGAATAGCCGGGGCGCAAGGAAGGGTGGTTTGGAGAAAACATCGAATAGGCAGGGGGTCGCACAGTTTATCCATAGCCCTTGATTTATGAGCACTCATACTCACCATTGAAAACTGCAGACATTTTAAATCAAAACAATGTCCTTCTCCAACTGAAAATGGCGGTAAAGGAACAAAACGATCCCCTGAAACTGGTTAACCACTACCAATACCTTTCTGTGCATACATTTATATAAATACAATGACCCAATTTTTGTGCCAGATTTATATAATCAATCAATTTTTGAACCCTCTGTCTCATTAAAATTCACATAGCACTCTCATTACAGAAATGACATTATCTAATTTGGATATAGAGAGCGATTCACAGGGTGCTTTTGACCTGTAAACACTGACACTTGATGATATGCCCTAGCAGTCTCAAATTCTTGGGCAATTTCTTTTCAACAGAGGGGATACCTTGTTGACATTCAGGTGATTTGTTGGCCTTCAATTTAATCACCAAATACCTTTCTCGAACAACAGGGCCAATACAAAATAGCAAGATCAATAGAAGACAAGCCAAATATAGATCAGATTTACAATTATGAGATATTGTTGCGGCTCCTAAAATCGGAATTTTTAATCACAAAGAGAGAATGTGTGATGAGATGATGAGAAAATAACCTCCAAGTCTCTCCAATTTATATTCATCAATGAGGGTGTGTGACACATCTCTTAGGCATGTGGGATAAATCTGGCCGGCCTTGCACATGTGGAAAATAAATTCAAAATGAATGTTCTGCTCATCCGATCAAGATTATCTTTAGATCAATCTTGCACCTCTCCAAAAGTTGAATCCAACAAAAATATAAACATCGTCATATGAGCAATGCAACATGGAGTTTGGACCTAGTTGCCCAAAATTAACACTCCCTCTCAACTAGGGACAACTCCATCTGTCCACAAGTGCCATTCATCATGTACCAAACAAAACATCGTGTGTCATCCCACCGTAACTTGCTTTGCTAGCTCTTTATTTCAGAACAAAAGGTGAGTCACAAAGACGTCACACACAGCTAACCCGAAGTCAGCTTGGAGGTAAAAACCTCTCACAGACTCAAAAGCGTCTCATACTAACCCGAAGTTAGTTTACTGACCCGAAGTTAGTTTAGAGAATAAAACCTCATCATACTTGATCCCAGATCAAGGTGTTGGACACGTGCCATCCTAGATATAGAGAGTACGGCAATCTCTGATGCATCCATCGGTCTTGCTATGGTCTCTATGCACATTTCCCACCTCATTGGCAAAATGAGAGGTACTTCCCATGAGTTTGAAACTCCATGGGTCGGATGCGTGCGGGGCAAAAATCAGAGAGAGGCGAACCAACTCAATATCATAACAGCGGGGCATAAGCACCACAAGGTTCGACAAGCCTAGCCTCGTCATTGCTTATAGCTCCAAGAAGTTATCCCCAAGCCCCCTGGAGCTCCCAGAGCTCATAGTCCAACTCAAGCAGGACCCTCAGAATAGGGTCTTTCCACGATTCGAAGCTTCTCACAGAAGGTTAGGAACTTGACCTTCCCCAGCGGCTTCATGAGAATATCCGCGACCTGCTCATTAGTTTCTATATGATCGAGCCTTACGGCGCTTCACTGTACCATATCCCGAATAAAGTGGTACCTGATATCAATATGCTTGTATCGATCGTGGAACACAGGATTCTCAAAAAGACGAATCCCACTTTGGTTATCACAAAGGATAACGGTGGTATCTAGCACATGCTCGAACATCTCACTGAAGAGCTTTCACAACCAAACAACTTCACAACAGGCCATACTCACTGCAATGTATTCGACTTTAGTGGTGCCCAAAGTTATCGACTTCTGCTTCCTGCTCATCCAAGATATCAAAGAAGAACCCAAGGTGAAGCAACATCCAGATGTGCTCTTATAATCCACCACACTGCCAGCCCAATCGACATCAGTATATCCATGGAGTCTCAAACTCTCGGCAGTGTATCTCAGCCCATGGTTGATTGTGCCCCAAAGATATCTCAACAAATTCTTGGCACCAATCCAGTGAATGTGATGAGGTTCAACCATATGTTGTTGAGATTTTGTGTATTTGGGGTAGCATCAGTTATGCTCTAGGTCCCAAATTTTGAGAAAGGACTAGAGTTCACCTGATCTACAAGACCCAGAAATGGATTTGGGAAATTTCATCTGGTTGACGAGATATTAAATTAATTAATTATTTTAATATATTTCCTAAGTTCAAACTTAGGAAAATAAAATAATTAAAGTGAATTTAATTAAACATGTGATGAAATTGTATTAAGTCACACGAATCAAGCTTTCTTTTAATCTTAGCCATTGATTCAAGATTTGATCATGGCCGTTGATTTTTCAACGAGAAAAGTATAAAGGAAAGGCTTGGGGTCATTTGTAAAGACACACAGAGGCAGAGCACTGAAGCTAAACTGAGATTCTAGGGCAGGGTTCGCTAAGAATACTCAGAAGTGTTTTAGCTGCAGAGAGAGGAATTTAGACCAAGGGGATGATCTGATCCTAGGGTCTAGAATACACAAGAGGCAGAGAAGAGATCAGCTCAAGGACAATGCAGAGGAAGGCAGCAGCAGCAGCAAGGACAACGTAATTTTCAGGAAACCCTTTAGGGGTTACGCAGAGACCCTTATGGGCAGTGTAGTGACTGCGGCACCCATTCTGGGGTAACGCAGTCCCTTCCAGAGCTGCGATGAGGGTTTGTATGCCATCCAAGGCTGATGGAGAGGCTTTCAGGGGCTTCAGAGGCTGACACAGAGCCTTTCAGGGGAAATGCCGGGGTTTCTAGGCCTAGATTTGGCTGAGTTCTGTAAATCCCGTTTGAGGGTGTGGATCAGTCATTATTTTGGCCCTAGATCAGCCAGTGAGCTATAGATCTAGAGTTTTCTCTGTCGGGTTTTCCAGATCTGGAGCCCAGAGTTGTGTATTCAGAAATATTCTTAATAATAGAACCCTCCAGCAACCAGAGATCGGTTTTCCCACCTTGGGTTTTTCCGGGGACTATTTGTCCAGAAATAACTATGTCACTTTGTCTATGTGTGCATGTTATTATTCTAGATTTGAATTGGTAGAGATCTGTTATGTGTTTTGCTTCGATTTTAACTTGAATTTATTCAATTAATAACTTGTATAAGTAGGAGGAGCATAATCGGGTTAACAGTAATAATTTCAGCATAAAATATAAGATTCAGAAATTTCTACATATGTTGACTCAAAATGTTCACTGCAAAACATACGTCCGGACAAGAGTTCACTAAGAACATCAGGGCCCCTACGAGTTGTCGATACTTGGTAGGATTTGCTAGCACAAGCCCAACAACGTTTCCACTCATCAACTTCTTAAAGTTGAGTTCCATCAGTGTTGACACAGATTTACAGTCCACCATATACCAAATCTCTCCAGCAACTTCACGACATATTTTCCTTGAGAAAGGAAAATCTTGCTCGGCCTTTGCCAGACCTCCAAGCCTAGGAAGTAGTGCATTATTCCTAGGTCTTTCATCTCAAACTCAGAAGCTAGCTTCCTCTTACACTGATGAATGAGAGGTTCAACACCTGTCAGGAAGAGATCACCCACATAGAGAACCAAAATGAGAGGTCTTTCTCTATCTACCTTAAAATAAAGGTTTAGATCAACATTACTTCGAGTGAAGTCCAACTTCATCATGTAGCTATCTATCCTCTCGTACCAAGCCCTAGGGGCTTGCTTCAACCCATAGAGGGCTTTCTTCAACTTGCATACATGGGTATCTCTATCTCAGACTTTGAACCCCAGAGGTTGCTCCACATACACCTCTTCCTTTATAGATCCATGTAAAAAAGTGATCTTCACGTCCATCTGATGTAGACTCCATCCTTGCGTAGCAGCAAGAGCAATAATAGATCGGATGGTGGTATAGCGGGCCACAAGTGCAAATATATCATCATAATCTATAACTTCTTTTTGACAACAAATCTTGCCTTGTACTTTTCAGCACTTCCATCATATCCATGCTTGATCTTATAGAGCCATTTCGAGGTGACAATAGATTTGTCCTCTGGTCTCAGGACTACTTCCCAGACATCATTTTTTATAATGGACTCATTGTCCTCGTGCATAGCATCCTTCCAAACTTGATGCTTTACGACTTCTTCAAATGTTCCAGGCTCAGATTGTACTATCGTACTCATGGCTGCTAGATACCCTTGGTATCTCTTCGGTTTCTTGCTTTCACGGAATGTCCCCCTTTGGGCAATATGTCTCTCGGAATTTTCGAGAGTATCCCTAAGCCATGAGGGTCTTCTCTTATTTGAAGGAGGTGGATCAATGGGATCCATAGGTCCTTCAACATCGGGCATCAGGTCATCCTTCAGCTCTTCCAGCTTCCCTTCTTCTTCATCTTTTTTGTCTTCCTTGGCGCTAGGAAGATTTATTACTTTCTTGAGGGCAACATCTTCATCGAAGGTGACATCATGTCATACCTCCACTTCTCTTTGACCAGACACATAGATGCTATATGCCTTCGAAGTTTCATTGTAGCCCACAAACATTCCCTTCTTTCTAGAAGCATCTTACTTGCTTCTCTTTTCTTTCGGCATATGAAAGTAAACAGGACAACCAAAAACTCTAAAATGAGAAACATAAGGTTTCTTACCAGAGAAGACTTCTTCGGGAGTTTTGGAGTCCAGAGCAGAGTGCGGGCATCTATTTTGAACATACACAGCAGTGTTCGCAGCTTCTCCCCATAGAAACTTCGGGAGACCTTGGTCACATAGCATGGCATCGACAACTTCCACAATGGTCATGTTCTTTCTTTCAGCAACACCATTTTTCTCAAGTGTGTACGCAGTTGTGGTCTCCCTCTTAATGCCAACTTCTCTACAAAAGTCATTAAACTCATTTGACTCATACTCGGTTCCATTGTCGGTCCTCAAAATTTTTATTTTCTTCTCGGTTTGATTTTCCACCAAGGCCTTGAAGGTACGGAACCATTTGAATGCTTCATCCTTCTTCTTCAAAAAATATATCCAGGTCTTGAGGGAGAAGTCATCTGTAAAAGTCAAGTAATAGGAACATCCTCCCAAGGATGTCACAGGTAGCATACCAGATAAGTCATAATGTATCAACTGCGAGATATCAGTTGTCTTTGTGACACTTGAGGGGAATGGTCCCCTTGTATGCTTGCCTTTGGCACATCCCTGACATATACCTTCATGATCATTTCTCAATTCGGGCATCCCCGTCACCACCTTCCTTCCTTCGGGAAGGGCTTTGTAATGAAGGTGTGTAAACGTCCGGTGCCATAACTCTGTTTGGTATCACATGTCATAGCCCCCAATGGACTTCCTCCAACTTGGTAGAGTGTATCAACTCTAAAACCAATAGAAAGAGCTTCCTTGAAGTTCTTCTTCCAGATAAGTACATTTCCATTAACGAATTCCACCTTGAACCCTTTGTCTTCCATTGCCAAAATGGACACAAAGTTCTTCTTCAAATCAGGTACATACAACACATCTTGTAATCAGATGACTTGACCTTGAGATAAATGGAGGGTCACAATCCATGTCCCTTTCACGGGATAGGTGGCATTATCTCCAAGGATAATTTGTAGATTAGTATCCTTCTCAACCAAATCAGAAAGGGCTTCTTTATAAATCAATTAACCAGACATCTAGGGTGTTGGGTGGAGATGCAGCAGAGAGAGAAGATACAAGAATAAAATCATTTCTCTTATTATCAACAACATTAGACTCATCGTACCTGGAATTTCTTGACCTCTTGAAAGGTTGCCCATTTCCATTACGATCAGAGGGACCCTTCCTTTTTCCTTGGAACCTGTTGTTCCTGCCATTCCTTCTCAAGTTGTTGTTGTCATCATCCTTGGGAGAGTCCCTTCTATTAGGGCACTCTCTTGCATAGTGACCAATCTTGTTACAAGTGTAACATCTTCCCTTCCTTCCTTTGGGCCCCACTCTACCATGGTTTTGATTTCTCGGGTCACCATGGTTCTTTTTCTTTGCATGAGCGGCGAAGTCAGTAGGGTCACTTCCATTACCATTAGAGGCATACTCCATCATTTTTGTTTCCTCTTGAGTGCATCTTGCCAATATTTCATCAAAATTAGGAATCACATTAGTATTGAGAATAGTGGTATTGAATACATGCCAATCATGGGGGAGACCTCCAAGTGCAATAAGAACCATATGTCGATCAGATATTGCTTCCCCAAAAGCTAGGAGGTTATTCCTGATTTCATTGAGCCTCATAAAATAGGATTGAATAGATTCATCCTTACCCTTATTGATATTTTTTAATTGATTCTTGAAGAAGAGGATTTGATTAGCATTGCTAGCCCTGAACATGCTCACCAACTTATCATACATCTCCTTAGATGTCTTCAGCTCAGAAATGTAAGCAACCAAGTGCTTATGAATATAATCTCGAATAATCATCTTTGCTTTGATTTCCCCTTTTCTATACTTCGTCTTCGTGGCAGCAACTGCATTTGATGGAGACTCTTGAATATTCCCCTGTGCATAGTCCATGACATCTTGATCTTCTAGCGCCAAATCCAAGGACATCTTCCATGCATGATAATCAGACTTATCAGTCAATTTATCATCAGTCTTGAAACCCTTGTAGGTTGAGGAGATCATTTGTCCTTGATAGGATTTCTTCCTTCAAAGATAGCTTCTAACACCAGCTTGGACTCTTGGACTTTGTCTTCACCTCAGCTTCGATACCATGTTAAATTTAGATAACCATGGTGTTCTATGTTTGATGCACTTTTACTTCAATATTTCTTAGGCCCAATACAAAATAGCAATCACATAAGCTTGAAAGTAAATAACTGATAGAACACAATAATAGATCAATAGAAGACAAGCCAAATATAGATCAAATTTACAATTTCTTTTGTCCAACAAAGATGTGAGATATTGTTGCGTTACGACGGTGAGTAGGATGCTTCCAGCGCAGAAAATTCAACGCAGGCAGCTCCAGAAAATTCAATGCAACAAACTAGGCTTCGGTTAAACAACCCAGAATTCCTTGATTTTAGTGCCCAACTGCACGACCTCCTAAACTCGAAATTTCTGCAGAATATTGAGGTCAAATGACCAAGGGTTGACCGTTACCACGGTCAACGCTGCAGCAGAAAAGCCCTAAACAGATCAGCAACAGTAGGCCCTAAACAGATCAATGTAGAAAATAGCAGCTTCACTTCACATGTGTGAGAAAAAAAAGGCCTCCAAAGGCTATCGAACCAATCAGATCACAAAGAGAGAATGTGTGATGAGATGATGAGAAAATGGCCTCCAAGTCTCTCCAATTTATATTCATCAATGAGGTTGTGTGATACATCTCTTAGGCATGTGGGATAAATCTGGCCGACCTTGCACATGTGGAAAATAAATTCAAAATCAATGTTATGCTCATCTGATCAAGATGATCTTTTGATCAATCTTGCACCTCTCCGAAAGAGGAATCAAACAAAAATATGAACATCGTCATATGAGCAGTGCAACATGGAGTTTGGACCTAGTTTCCCAAAATTAACACCTTTAGAGCTTTAACACATTTGACATTCCTTTTTGTGTGCCTTCTTTTAAAAATGAATGGGAATAATCCCAAATCAACCTCGTCCAGGGTGCTTGTGTTGTTTATATACACCAATGCACAAGAAAATGTAGACAGTGAATAGCTGATATGAAGGATAAGTTGTGGTCGATTCCAGACTCGAGTTGAATGCAGTTTGTGAATTGCTATGATAATATGAAGGGATATCCAACTTGGGTGTGAGATGAATCCATGTAAAGGGTTCGTGGCGATTAAAACTCCTCGGTCCATTACAGATGCCAATCATTTTTCCACAAGCAGTGCATGCAGGTATATATGTGGATTTTCCTTTTGATTCAAAAGTGGTTAGCATTGGAAGATATTGGCCTACTATGGTGTTACTCAGATTTATGTGTTTCTCTTAGCTCTATCTTTCAGCTCTTGTAGCACCTCTTGTTATGAGGTTGTATTAATGCCCCTGTATTTTTTAACCTGGTGTGAGTATTAGTGACATTGTAGGAGGATATGTTTCCATATATGGCTCAGGATATAGTTCATATTGTATTGTTAATACTTCGTGCTATTTATATACTACTTAGTATTATCACGGAACATTTCTGGGAGACATAGACATTACAATGTCAAGTTGGAATAATGTTCAAAATTTTTTCTATTGGGTGTTACATAGTGATGCCTGTAATGTCGAGGCCATGGAAGGATTTCCTAGACTGATATTGCTATGGCACATATGGTTGGCCTCTTTCAATATATATAGACCATGTAAAGATTGTCCTTGCATGTATTGTAGTAGATGGTGGAACTGCCCAAGTTATTGGTGTTGTTGTTGTTGCTAATGAATTGCTCTTTTATTGCTAGTTTATGCATATTTGAGCAAATGGAAGTTTTCACGGGTTTAACATGTGTGTGATATTGTCTTATTTTACATGGTGGTCTTGGCGGTGGGTGCTTTTCTCACTAGTTTTTTTCTGGTGGTCGAGGGTTTTTTCAACGGGAGGTGTTTGACATTTGAACCTTCTTTCGGTTTGACACTTGGGGTACTTTACAGTATACACTAGTTGACCACTGGGAGACATTTTGACAATGGATCTATTGGGTGGGATTCAACGTCTTCTCATTGGCATCGGGATGTATTATTTATACTTGGGGTCTTTATGTTGATGGTAGACATTCGATATTTTACACGAGAGACATAAATGTACATTCCCCTATTTCACTTACCCTTCTAGGCATGGTACTAACATTCAGATTACCGAGGCAGTTAGTACATATTTCCTGATTGGGGCTTCGGTGGGTTCTATTTCTCGATGCATCTTACAGTGGAACTACTCCTATATTTGGTGGTGTTCTGTCATGCTGTGTTGTTTTTCATGGTAGTGTCTGTAGGTTATTGTCAATTCTGAACGACTCGTTCTGATGTTCTTCTTTACTCGTACCTTCGATTTCATATTCCAGGGATCCACATGGTGGGTACTGACGGTCTATTTGAGTTGGCGGGGATCTTTGAGGTCCTTGATGCTGATGTGGCGGCTCATGAGGATTTCATTCGTGTCACCCTGGAGGCGGAAAAGTGTAGAAATTTCTGAATCTTAATTCTTATGCATAAATTATTTTTTTTAATCCGGTTAAGCTTCTCCTACTTATACAAGTTATCAACTGAATAAATTCAAGTTAACATCAAAGAAAAACACATAACAGATTTCTACCAATTCAGATCTAGAATAAGCACATGCACACATAGACAAAGTGACACAGTTATTTCTAGACAAATTGTCTTCGGAAAAACCCAATGTGGGAAAACTGGTCTCTGGCTACTGGAGGGCTCTATTATTAAGAATATTTCTGAATACACAACTCTGGGTTCCAGATCTAGAAAACCCTGCAGAGAAAACTCCAGATCTGCAGCACCTGGCTGATCTAAGACCAAAAATACTGACTGATCCACACCCTCAAACGGGATTTACAGAACTCAGCCAGATCTAGGCCTAGAAACCCCAGATCTTCCCCTGAAAGACACTGCGTCAGCCTTTGAAGGCCTCCAAATGCTTAGCGTTGTCCTTGCTGCTGCTGCCACCTTCCTCTGCGCTGTATTTCCCGATCTCTTCTTTGTATCTTATGTATTCTAGACCCCGTGATCATATCATCCCCTTGGTCTAAATTCCCCTCTCTGCAACTGAAACACTTGAGAATTCTTAGCAACCCCGCACTAGAATCTCAGCTTAGCTTCAATGCTCTGCCTTTGTTTGTCTTACAAATGACCCCAAGCCTTTCCTTTATACTTTTCTCGTTGACAAATCAACGACCAAGATTAAATCTTTAATCAATGGCTAAGATTAAAAGAAATCTTGATCCGTGTGACTTAAGATAATTTCATCACATGTTTAATTAAATTCACTTTAATTATTTTATTTTCTTAAGTTTTAACTTAGGAAATACATTAAAATAATTAATTAATTTAATATCTCTTAAACCAGATGAAATTTCCCAAATTCATTTCTGGGTCTTGTAGATCAGGTGAATTCTAGTCCTTCCTCAAAATTTGGGACCTAGAGCACAACTGATGCTACCCCAAATACACAAAATCTCAACACACCCTCTTAGCATCAAGGGTGTGCTCTAGCAATACATCACACTTATGCATTACATGATTTTGGGCACTGGTTCTGTGCTATTGAAGCTTGGCCTCCTGCCACTCAACTCTGCACTGCTACTGCCATTCTGTACTGCTTCCCATGACTCTGCCACTGCCACTGCAACCACTGTACTGCAGCTCCCTCCCAATATGATGCATCTATGCTGCTTATAGCACTGCCAGTGCTGATTTTCTGCGCTGCAACTTCAGTTGTTGAGAGAAACAACTGAATCTCCTTCCCAATCTTTGACAAACAAGTCATATGGGCTGCATTCTCATCACTGAAGCTCCATAGGCTATAGATCTATGCTGGCATCTAAAGAATGATGCACAACTACAACTCTGCCTACGTAATCAAACTCCCTCTGCAATACTGAAGTCACATCAGCTCCTTGTGTTGAAATCTATCACGATGCTGCTGCACTGCACTGTCCCTATGAAGCTCTTTGCGTTGCTGCAGCTCTGCACTACGTAAGCAGCATTTCTCTGCGCTGCTGAAGTCACATCAGCCTCTGCGCTTCTACTGCTTCTACGTTGTTGTTGCTATGCTTTGCGTTGCTCCTCCCAGCCTCCAGATCTACCTCTACCTCTGCCTCATTTGTGATCTATGCACCCACTGCTCCACTTGTCCCGCCACTGTATTAAGGCTGTTGTAACTCGCTTGTGATCCAAGAGATGAGCTTCTCAAGGATCCTGCCTTGCTTCCATGTAGCTCCTCTACATGTCCATGTCACCCCACCTCCGTGGTTCATGAGCACTCATGGCTACATCATCTCCTGACCCATCATCTGCCACCACTGCTTTGGAAGAAGATGCTTCCTTGTCCTTCTTTTCTGGACAATGGCTGGCAAAATGTCCCATTTCGCCACACTGGAATCACTTGATCTTTGAAAGATCCTTATTCTTCTTCGGCTGCAGTCCATGAGGCGCCATCTGCTCAGAATGTGTCAGAGCTCCTCTTCTCTATGCTAGAGATCTTGGATCTAGGGTCCTTTTCGAACTGGGAACCCTCTACTCCCTCTAACACTTGATTTCCCTTGGAAATCTACCAAATCAACTATGATTCAGCTTCTTCTTTGATCCTCTGATCAAACTGAAAGTTTCCTTTGGAAAGAAACTCTCTGAGAAGCTGACCTCTTCCCAAAATTTGTCACTTGTGCTAAGGTTAAAAATCTGAAAAATTCAGAAGTTTAACCCCACCAACTCTTATGAATTTCTGCAAATTTTTCTGGATCTAACATATTCAGATCTAAATCACGTTTTCCTTGCTTTCGTTGCCTTCTACGTGAATCTCCTCCTGAAAACTGCGCTGTCCCTTCAGATATGCTTTTCTACTGCCTTTCCAGTTGCTTTCTGCAGCTATATCCTTTAGATTCTTCAGCTGGTGACCCTTCTAGATCTGCAATTGCTCTGATACCATGTAGAAATTTTTGAATCTTAATTCATATGCAGAAATTATTTTTGTTAATCCGGTTAAGCTTCTCCTACTTATACAAGTTATCAACTGAATAAATTCAAGTTAACATCAAAGCAAAACACATAACAGATTTCTACCAATTCAGATCTAGAATAAGAACATGCACACATAGACAAAGTGACACAGTTATTTCTGGACAAACTGTCCCCGGAAAAACCCAATGTGGGAAAACCGGTCTCTGGCTGTTGGAGGGCTCTATTATTAAGAATAAATTTGAATACACAACTCTGGGTTCCAGATCTAGAAAACCCTACAGAGAAAACTCCATATCTGCAACACTTGGTTGATCTAAGACCAACAATAATGACTGATCCACACCCTCAAACGGGATGTACAGAACTCAACCAGAGCTAGGCTTAGAAACCCCAGATCTTCCCCTGAAAGACCCTGCGTCAACCTCTAAAGGCCTCCAAATGCTTAACGTTGTCCTCGCTGATGTTGCTGCCATATGTTGTTGCTGTTGCTGCTGCCGTCTGCTCCTACTGCTGCCACCTTCCTCTGCGTTGTCTTTCCTGATCTCTTCTCTGTCTCTTATGTATTCTAGACCCCGGGATCAGATCATCCCCTTGGTCTAAATTCCCCTCTCTAAAACTGAAACACTGGAGATTTCTTAGCAACCCCGCCCTAGAATCTCAGCTTAGCTTCAGCGCTCTGCCTCTGTTTGTCTTACAAATGACCTCAAGCATTTCCTTTATACTTTTCTCATTGACAAATCAACGGCCAAGATTAAATCTTTAATCAATGGCTAAGATTAAAAGAAAGCTTGATCCGTGTGATTTAAGACAATTTCATCACATGTTTAATTAAATTCACTTTAATTATTTTATTTTCCTAAGTTTTAACTTAGGAAATACATTAAAATAATTAATTAATTTAATATATCTTAAACCAGATGAAATTTCCCAAATCCATTTATGGGTCTTGTAGATCAGGTGAAATCTATTACTTCCTCAAAATTTGGGACCTAGATCACAACTGATGCTACCCCAAATACAAAAATCTCAACAAAAAGGAATATGGTCGACATGTTTCACAAGTGGGGAATGGTGACTCTTCATGGACGCCATATGTTCTCCGACACTTGGCATTAGGTTAGATGGCAGACATGTGGGTAACGGGTTCATCGAGGGTTGTCATGCGATTTGTGGCAAAGAGTAGCGAAGAAAATAATCATACAAACTGATTCCTATGGTGGCGGTGACGAAACTCCTCAGTTCTGGGCATGACATTCTCTGGGACAGGGTGACTAGCTTGCTAAAAAGGGCATTGGTCGGGTGTTGGATTTTCTCTCATAATTCACCTCAAAACATACATGAATGGGTATGTAAACAATGGACGTTGTTGCTTGGTTATACCTCGAAAGTGAACTTTCTAATGAATTCATGGTTCAGTGTTCACTTTATGCACAAGGAGGACCTGGATCTCATACTCAAGCGTCCATGGGTGATGGGAATAGTTATTTAAATTTGCACAAGTGGTATGCAAGGTTAAATCCTCTGAGAAACACTCCGCAAAACAAGTATGTTTGGGTGAAATTACCAGGGCTACCACTTGAATTCTGGACCAGGCAGGTCAGAGCAGAGATTGGGGATACTATTGGACGCTTTGTCTATGTTGACCAAAAGTTATTGTGTGCGGCGGGCAAAATGGTGGCTTGGATTTTAGTGGAGATGAGCCTCTCAGAGGGGCTCTCATAGAACATTGCCCTGGAGTGGCAATGTATGACACATAGACAGAGGTTGGATTACTGGGGCTTGCCATTCAAGTTTTTAATATGCCACAAGACAAGACATTTACTGGCACACTATCCAAAAATATTCACATATCATGGTTGTGGGCATCATCGTGGGGGACGCTACAAAACCACACAAAAGACAGAAAAATATCGGTGCACATATAATACAGGTATTGATTCCTTTGCTAGAAATACTCTAGTAAATTCTGATAATTTTGGACACTTGGTATCCCCTTCCACTTATCCTTCCAAGGAACATAATTCTCTTGGGGCATGTTGGGTTTTGGACGGTCTGACTCCGGAGCCACCACACCTCCCCACTGTTCCTATAATTCTTGTGGCCCCTTGCCCCCTTCCCCATGTTACGTTGGAGGTTGACTCGCCTATTGCGATTACTGATGACCCATTGACCTGTAGGACTCCTGAACCGTACCCTCACGTTCAGACCTAGAACACTCCACATACTATGCCTAGTCTCTAGACCACTATGTCATTGGATCCTATCGCACTTGCCCAATATCCACACAATTCGATTGGTAGCGATATACAATTTCTCATGCGAAACCCTATCATGGACTTAGCCACCCTTACCATCCACCAACGCAAAAAATCCCCTATTTTCATTAGCCCTAATTCGACATGCAATGTTATGGTGCGATGTAAGTGGGGGATGGGATCAAGTCATCTTAAAAAGAGCCCTGTGAACAAATCCTTATAGTACTTGTCGCCCGATGAATTATATGACATCCCCATAGTATCTACTGACTTATCACGGGTCCTTGGAGCAAAGCTTCACATAAATGGGGGTAATTAATGAATTGCCTCACCTTGAATATCAGGGGTTTGGGGGATGGGCCAAAAAGGCTTGCCTTCAAGCAACTTTTTGGGTCGATTCGCCACTTTATTAATTTTTTGTAGGAAACAATGACGAGGATAGATAAAGTTATCACATATTTGGGTGACATCCTTCTTGATTGGTGCATGGCTACTAAGGATGCATGGGGTTTGTTAGGGGGTTTGGCGGTTCTGTGGGATCTAAGATGGACCAAATTGAGGGCATATAAGTTATTTGCTAGTATACTGGTTTTGGGATACATCAGGGGATATGAAGACAAAGTTCATTTTCTTAAACTATATGCTCCATACAAAGATAGAATTACGTTCTGGGACATGATGGTGGAAGGCGATATACTAAGGATAGGTTCTCTCATAATTTTTGGTGATTACACTGCCACTTTGTTCGGGGATGAAATCGTATCAGAGGCAAATAGGATCCCCTGGCATAGAGACTAGTAGATATTTTCGACTCTAATCCCATGGTGGATATTCGGCCCACTCCACTGGCTTCGACCTAGTGTAATGGTAGAACGGGGGACCAATATATTGGGAAAAGGCTGGATATATATATGGTCCATGAGAATCTACTGACTAGTATGGGAAACTGGTAGTCGTGGGTGGATTGCTCTTTTCTCTCCGATCATAGGCCTGTACTTTTATAATGGTAGATGGAAAAGACAAGAGTGGGGATTCCCTTCAAATTCAACAGGGTTTGGCTTGAGGATCCTAAGTTCAACAATCTGGTGCAGTTCACATGGAAGGGAAGCCAGTGAGGAGGACTACACCAGATTTTTCTATGTCTAACATGGTGGAAAAATTAAATTTTTGAAATCGAAGGTTAGAATTTGGGAGTGCAAGAAAAATAAATTGTTGGATGAGTTCACGCATATTATGGGTGAAATGACACATATTAGAAAGGATATGGATATCCCCCCCCCCCCCCTTCCCCCCCCCAGCGAGGCCATATGGGGTTCACTAAAGGTGCTGGAGCAGAGGCGTCGGGAGATACTGAGGGTACAGGAAATCACATGGCGACTAAAAAGTAGGACCTTATGGATTTAGGAGGGTGACAGGAATTCTAGGTTTTTCCATAGATTTGCAAATCAACAAAAAACAACAAACTCTATATGGCATATAACAGACAAAAATGGAGAGGAGGTGTATTCTAACATGGAGATACAGAGGGAGGTTGTACACTATTTTGAATCTTTTTATCAGGTTAGACAGGATGTTGACATAGATGCACAACTCTGGACTGTGCAGAACTTTCCAATGATGTTTAATGAGGAACTAAACAACAACTTATATCGCCCTATCACTACAGATGAAATATTACAGGTCCTCAAATCTTTCAAAACAGATAAGTTTCCTAGTTTAGATGGTTGGACGGTCGATTTATATGTACATTTTTTTGTGTTGATGGGGGGGGGGGGAACTGAGAGATATGGTGGAAGAATCGTGCATTGAAGGTAAGGTCCTGGGTTCTCTCAATTCGTGCTTTATTGCATTAATCCCTAAGGTGACTGATAGTTATTCTTTCTCAGACTTTGGCCTGATATCCCTATGCAATACCTATTACAATCTTATTTCTAAGATCATAGCAGAAATGTTAAAGGATATATTAGCCTTGCATATTTCCCGAGAACAATTCGATTTTCTGAAAAATAGGTTGATTCATGATGTTGTTGCTATAGCACAGGAGGATATACATACAATTCAGACAAAGAAGATGTCAGCAATGGTTATGAAGATAGATCTAAAGAAGGCCTATGAATGTGTAGATTGGGCCATAATACGACTCATTCTCACTAAAATTGGTCCATCTATCCAGATTGAGTGGATTATGGGTTGTGTATCAACTATCCAATATGTGGTGCTCGTAAATGGTTACCCGACAAATTTTTTCAAATTCGGGAGATGCCTTAGGAAAGGGTGTTCACTCTTGCCTTTGCTCTTTATTCTTATTATGGATGGACTTTGCCTCAAGATAAAGGAGGCGCAAAGTACAAGTATATTCAGAGGCATCAAGGTGGGGGGGCGGAATAATATCACACAGTTTTTTTGTTGATGATTTTTTGGCATATGAGATGGTGGACAGAGCACAATGGACGGTCATGCACCAGATTGTGCAAAGATATGGTATTGCATCGGGGATGATGGTAAATGAAGAGAAGTCCTTAATTATTTAATATGAATATACACAGGTGGATATTCAACATATAGCCGATCTATTTCACTTCATAACTAAACCGTTGAAGAATGGCTTCACATATCTAGGGTTCCGATTGAAACCAAATGGTTACCGTATTGCAGACTGGAAGTGGATAGTTGATAAATTCTATAGGAAACTACATACATGGACCAACAAGTACTTATCCCTTGGTGGTAGGTTCATATTGACACAGGGTTTACTGCAACAAATTATGGTGTACTGGGCTTATTTGTATATTCTGCTGACATATATTTTAAATAAGATTAACAATATTATGGAAAAAATTATTTGGGAGGGAACTGAAAACATGCACAAATACCATCTTATCAGCAATAATAAGATCACGATCCCAAAGGATCTGGGGGGATGGGGTTTACTTAATGGCAGAATATTTGGATGGACGCTTATCATTAAATTGGTATGGAGAGCACTTGTCAGGGAGGGTATATGGAGCGATATCATTGCAACTAAAGATATGAAATAGAGAGAGGTTGGTGAGTAAATTAGAAATGGATAGATTGGTATGACAAAGGGTTCTTGTATATGGAATGGTTTCAATAAGATTAAAACATGGTTTCTGTAGAGGATCACATGGACATTTGGCACCGATAATCAAATTTTGATTGGTGATGATATAAAAGGACTGGAAGTGGCTAAAAATTATCCGAACAAACCTTATAGGTAATAAATTCAAGGGGTTATTTTTTTAGCATAGGTGATACTCAGATGGAATGGAATATTTCCCACATGGCGTAGCACAATGCACATGGGATTGCCAAAAATAACGACATAAGAGTGGAATACATACGTTAATACATTGGGACGAGTTGGTCTGTGCAGGAGGATGGAAGGTGATCAACTTACATGGGCTGGCTGTCTGAAGGACAATTCGGTGGTAGTTGCTAAGGTTTACACGTATATTATGATATCACTTTTCACTAATGTTCCTGTACGTTTTTTTTAAAATATGGAAGTTCAAACTTCAAATTCCCCATCAAGATCATATTATACACATGGCTAGTTTTGCAAAATAGAACATTGACATGGGAGAACCTGCTGAGAAGGGGCCAATGCAGTCCGGGTAGATGTGCTATGTGTAAAACAACAATGGAAACTAATTCACGTTTACTCCTGAAATGCCCCACCGCAATACAAGTCTGGTTACACACATAGTTATTAAAACCGGAACCGGTGGACCTAATGAACCGGGTTTCGAACCGGAACTGGTCTAAATAGTAGTGGTCAGATCTCAATGAACCGGTTTAAAAAAAAATACATTAAATAATTATTTTTTAATAAAAAAAACTATTTTTAAGATTTGCAACCAAGATTCCAAGCCAATAGAGACAAAATATGAAAATTTTGCTCATTTATATACCATGCAAAGGTGAATATATCAAAATGGCATTGAGTGCAATACATATCATCAAAAAATGCATAAGCAGTGAGGCTCCAAATGGCCCATAAAGTCCAAAAACAATGCTACAAGCTATGAGGCCATTGGCCTAATACAAGACTACACATGAATGATGATCAATCATCAAATTCATCACCGCTACTAGACACAAGATCAACATCGGCTGCTACATAGACATCATCTGGATCAGAGTCTGAGGATGCCTCAGCCTCAGGCTCATCTGCAACCTCAGTACCCCTGCCACCAATAACAATAGAAGTGGACCTAATGGAAGCGCGAGTTGCTCGAGGTGCATGACTAGTGTCGTCCATTGGTTGTTTGCCTTTGCTTGATGCAGCTACCAATCCTGGGTCTGCGTCTGATGGTGCCACCAAATCTGCTTCAAATTCACCCCCCGCTACTGCTGCATCAAAATCAAAATCAGCCTCAAACACTAGATCTTCAGTCTCCTCCACCCATTCTGATGTTGGATCAATATCATCCAACACAATGGGATCTAGATCAGGTGTTTTGCTCATCAGTTGGTTCCGCCTCAAGCGAAGGTTGTATTGCACAAACACAAGATCATTTAACCGTTTCTGTTCCAAACGGTTTCTCTTCTTTGTGTGTATGTGCTAAAAAACAGACCAATTGCGCGCACAACCTGAAGCACTGCAAGTTTGGTTGAGGATTCTAATTGCAAACTTTTGCAATTGAGGACATTGGCCGCCAAATGACTCCCACCAATGTGCTGCAAATAAAAATACATTCATTAGGAACATAGTTCATTTCATTACTTATTCACAAACAATTTAACTTGAAAAGAAAAACAAATTGGAATTTCTTACCTGGTTGATCCAGATCTCTTGCCATTTTTGCCAAGTTCTTTCCAAAGGTACCAGTTGCCATACTGAAATGAGTAAGTTTTTTATGTGTTTCCAAAAGGTATGCACGGTTAGGGACCATGCACTCCAAGCAATCAATCAATCTAGATCTGACCTCCCCATCCTGCTGATCAGGCTAACCGAGCTCTATAATGATACTTTGGGTTCAAAAAATACCCAGCTGCATGTATAGGATGATGGAGTTGATTGTTCCATATGTTATCAATGATCTCCCATATCCGGCCATATTTAGCTAACCTGTCCCTGTAAGCTACCCGTATCTACTCCTTGGCCTGATCCATAGTCTCATAAATGTATCCCATTGCCATCTTTTCCCCATCCACCATCCTTAGCACCTTAACAAGGGGCTCGGTAATTTTTACCAGCTTTGAAGACCTTTTCCAAAAATTAATGTCAAAGACTTTCTTTTTGGTGTCTTTTCCATCTTGTCTACGAGCCCACCGGGATTCAGTCCAATCATCAGAAGAAAACATTTTCTGCAGGTTTTTCTGTTGAGAATTGAGACATTGCAACGTGAGGAAGTGAGTTGCGAATCTCGTAATGGCAGGCCTAACAAGCTCTTTGCCCCCACTGTTTTTCCTCATTAGGCTCAATACCCATGAGTGGTTGTAAATGTATTTTGTAATGCACTTGCCATGCTCTACAGTGTTTTTTACCCATTCCACTTTGCCTATGTCCTCAAGCATGAGGTCTATGCAATGTGCAGCACATGGAGTCCAAAATATGGTATTATACTTGGACTCAATGTTGTGGTTGTGGTTTGAGGCATTATCTGTGATGACCTGCACAAGATTCTGCTCTCCCACTTCCTGAATAATCTCATCCAAAAGCTCAAATAGAAGGGTTGCATCCTTCACCTTATCAGATGCATCAAATGATCTCAAAAACATTGTTCCTTGAGGGCAAGCAACAAGGAAGTTAATGATAGTGTGGTTCTTTCCATCAGTACATCCATCTAATATGATGGAACAACCTGTTTTGAGCCATGACTCTTTATATTCAGCCAAATAATCATCAATATTACAAATCTCTTGTTACAAAAGAGCTCCCTTGAAGTCATGTGCAATAGGGCCTTTGAAGCACTTTCCTGCAGCAAAAACAGAGTCCCGCATAGCTTGGTAATAAGGTGAGCGAGCAACATTAAATGGGATATCTGAATCATACCACTATCTAACAATGTACTGATAAGAAGCTTCTATGCATTTTTTTTTCCAATGTTGATCCAAAGTGGGTTGACGACTTGGAGTTGGCTGGGACATGGAGGCAGTGGCTGTGGGATTAGCAGTGGATGAGAAATAACTCATGAGGTTTTGGGTTTCTTTGTTGGGTTTGATATTTTTCCAACAGGAGGAACATAGTGAAAGGGGTTATTGGTGGAAGGGATAGAAGTGGAGTCTTGAATATCATACTCATCATTTTCATACCCACTCTCTCTCAAAATTTCTACTATTTCCCTCTTCCTTGCAATTTCATCTTGGACGGCCTTCTCCCTAGCCTTAGTCTCCTCAAACTTCTCAAGCTTGGCAAGGTATTCTACCCTAACCGGACCTAACACTGCTTTAGGTGCATCACATGGCGTTACATTGCCTCTTATCCCAGCAAAGTGATGTTTCAATCTAAGAATACCCCCACCTCCAATACATTTTTGACAAAGTTTGCATACCATCTTTCCCTCAACCACATCACAATGGGCCCATGCAATGTCCTTGGCTTTTGGAGGCATCTTGACTTGAAATAATTGAAATTTGGAAATAAATCTGCCATTTAAAAAAAATTGTAGCTAAGATAAATGGACAACTAAGGCCAAATTTACGAAACAAAATGCACATTCAAACATACAAAATTTGATAGCATAGGACTAGAGATTTGAGAGAAATAAAATAGCTAAACACATGAGAAAATAAATACATGAACAACAATGAAATAATAAATTTTTCAAGTGAAAATTCTTACCTGACAATGCAAACTAGCTTCCTTAGCGTCCTCTTGAAGATGCCAACGCTATTGATAGCTCCAAACTATCTCCAAGATAGCTCCAACTCCAACTCCATCTCCAAGCCTCCAAGATCACTACTTCGGAAAACACTCAACACTCTCCAAGCTCTCAATCAAACTCACAAACAACAAATGAGTTGGTGTGAGACAAAGGAGAGGCCGCTCCTGCTTATAAAAGATTGGGGAGGGTGTTTTTGGAGGGAAACAACCCTCCCCTTACCTCCACATATGCCCTAAGGCTGTGTTGCTAGCCACCGATGGGTCCGCGCAAGGAAGGGACACCTAACTGGCCGGTTAGGTCTGGTTAACCGGCCAATTCAGGTGAGACACCCCTCAAAACCGGGTTGCAAGGGAGGTTGTGACTGGAAGCTGATCTGACCGGCCGGTTTGACCGGTTACCAATTCAAACCGACCAGTTTTAATAACTATGGTTACACATTATGAGACACAACAATATACTTTTTAGACACTTATGCTCCATAGAAGAGTGTCTGAAATGGTGGATACAAAGGGGGGAAAGAATACAAATAGTTCCTATATATAATTTCTGGGAGATATGGAAGTAAAGGAGCACACTTGTTTTTTAAAATTGTGAGGCAGATTATAACTAGATCATTATTAAGGTCTGTGCATGGCTCGATTCACAGAAGATAGACACAGATCGTACAAAGGACCTCTCCATTTGACACATGCTTCCCGATTTCTTTCCCTGATGGTTATTTTAATGGGTCTGCACAACGAGGCCGATGTGGTTGTGATGCGTGCTTAGGATTGACAACATAACACATTACAAGATTTCATGGTTTGTTGGTGTGGGCACAAACACCAGGGTGAAGGTTGTGGCACTCTGGGGGTTACTATGGTTTGCCAGAGAACAGGATATTGACATAATACACATTTATGGAGACTAAAAAATCATCATAGAAGGGATGAAAAAAAACACTACTTTGCACCTCTTCATCTTGACGGCTGGAGTGCTCACATTAATATCCTCAAACAAAATTTTAGATAGATCACATTTCAACATATATATAGGGAATAAAACACAGTGGTTGACTCTTTATTGAAGAATGGTCTGCGGGAGGGGACAGAGAACATGCACTACTCTCACATCGAAGACAAGACAACATTATCATAGAAGTTGGATATATTAGATTGCTATAATTTACTTTTTCTGGGTTGCCTTTGATTATTACTGTCTACTATGGAGACTCAAAAATCATCATAGACGGATGGGATCACAAAAAACACTACTTTTGCACCTCCTCATCTTGACAGATGGAGTGCTCACATTAATATCCTCAAACAAACTTTCAGACAAATCACATTTTAACATATATACAGGGAAACAAACACAGTTGCTGACTCTCTATCGAAGAATAGTCCGCGGGAGGGGACAGAGAACATGCGCTACTCTCACATGGAAGACAACATTATCATAGAAGTTGGATATATTAGATTGCCATAATTTACTTTTTCTGGGCTACCTTTGATTATGACTGTCTACTATGGAGACTCAAAAACCATCATAGACGGGATCACAAAAAACACTACTTTTGCACTTCCTCATCTTGACAGCTGGAGTGCTCACATTAATATTCTCAAACAAACTTTCAAACCGATCACATTCAACATATATATAGGGAAGAAAACACCGTTGTTGACTCTCTATCGAAGAATGGTCCGCGGGAGGGGACAGAGAACCTGCACTACTCTCACATGGAAGACAATATTATCAGAGAAGTTGAATATATTAGATTGCCATAATTTAGTTTTTCTGGGCTGCCTTTGATTATGACTTTCTACATTTATGTTTTTTTATAATATATGTTGTAACTGTCCAAATAGATGTTTATTATATGGCTACTGAAAGGACTTTTTGTTTTTGTGAACACATCTTAATGCGAAAGTTTGATAGTTCGGAATATTCACTGTTGATGTTATATGTTGTGGATAATGTAAATTGATATGCATAATTTTAGATATGCTGATACATAATATAAACTTGAAAAATAAAACAAAGCTTTTAAATAGTTATGCTATGCTAATTTTTTTTCCAATAACCAGTGATGAAGGCGAGCTCGTTGACGAGGTAGCACGACAGGTGCAAAAAAAGGTTAGAAAAGAAGCATTGCATGTGGCCAAGCATCCAATTGGATTGGATGAAAAGCCGCTAGAATTTGAAAACACTGTTATCGGAGCAGCAGCACAACAAAGAGGGACCCAACATTGTGGGCATTGTGGGTTCTGGTGGGTTTGGGAAAACCACCCTGGAAAAATTATTCTTCAACACTAAGGGATCAGATTACGAGCGGTCATGTTTTTTGCCTGACGTCAGAGACGCTGTAGCTAGGCATCTCTTACCATCCTGGCAGAGTAAGCTTTACAAAGATTTGACTGGATCGGATCGGTCTATACATAGCATTGATGAAGGTATACCCATGTTCAAACATCTCTCCCGCTCTAAGGCTTTAATAATATTAGATGACGTGGATGATGTGGAGCAACTAGATGCATTATTTTCACCAGTGAAGGACGACCTCCCTTCAGGAAGTTTAATTTTGCTTACATCTCACAATAAGGATGTGCTTAGAATATCTGGAGGGTTAGAAGAGTCATCCATTTACATGATGACAGGCCTGAATATTGAACATTCTGAACAACTTTTTTGCTCCTATGCCTTCCACCAGCCATATCCTGCCGCAGGGTATGAAGAATTGGTTAAAGAGCTTTTAAGTGCGTGCCAGGGATTTCCCTTGTCCCTCATAGTGATTGGGGCGCTACTTTACATGGGAAGGCCTGACCTGGAGTATTGGGAAGCCCAGTTGCGTAAACTACGGAATGTACTTCCGGCTGGTATAAAAAACAGGCTTAGAATTAGCTACGACAGTCTCGAGGAACATGAGAAACAGATATTTTTAGATATTGCTTGTTTCTTCATTGGAATAAAAAAGGATACAACAACAAGAGTATGGGACATATCTGATTGGGAAGGATCGCTTGGTCTTAGGAACTAGAAAGTAAGTGTCCTGTAACATTCGACAGTGAAAACTGTATGAGAATGCATGATCACCTCCGAGATCTGGGAAGAGAATTGGCAGATAAAGAACCTGGTGGATGTCCACGTCGTCTTTGGCGCTCAAATGGAAACCTTTTTCGTAATGTGTCTATTCAATCCATGGTGAGTGTTTGAAGCTCTAGACATTATGTTGTGTTCTCAAATTTTGTTGGAAAGGCAGAGGATTCAATCACATAAATAACGCAAAGATTTCACACATGAACAATGAGCTGCGGCTCTTCAATTAATCTAAAAATCTGAATCATAAAACTCTCTTAATACAATGAACCCATGAAGGGTATTTAATCTAATTGACATGCACATACTCTCACATATAACTAAACTTGATCAAATCGCTTAACTCACTACCTAACTCACTCACCAAATCTAACTGTAACTCAACTCAACTAACTCACTTAACTGATTGTATAATTCACTCAACTCTAACTCTGCATGCAGGAAGCAATTATATATTTTAACACTCACCCTTAATTACGACCGCTAAACTAAAACATAACTCATGACAACTCAAACATGCTTGCTAGTCTATGTCTCAGCTAGGCTTACAACACCGAAGTTTCTTTTGTGAAACTCAAACAAATCTACGGCTAATGGCTTTGTAAAGATATCAGCCAATTGATCACTCGTTCTACAAGGCTTCAAGTGAACTTCTCCATTGTTCACAAGTTCTCGAATAAAATGATATCTAGTATCAATATGCTTGCTCCTTTGATGAAACACACTATTCTTGGATAGTGAAATTGCTGATGTGTTGTCACAGTATATCACTGTTGATCCTTGTTGTTTCTGCTTGAGTCCATCCAATACTCTTCTTAACCATACTGCTTGACATGTTGCTGAAGTTGCTGCTACATATTCTGCTTCTGTTGATGATAGTGTAACAATAGGCTGCTTCTTATATGCCCATGCTATCACTCTTGAACCGAGATGGAAAAAATAACCGGATGTGCTCTTCCGATCATCCAAACTTCCTGCAAAATCACTATCTATATATCCAATCAATTCTTTCTTTTCTGTACTTGCATACATTATGCCATAATCTCTGGTTCCTGCTATGTATCTCAGAATTATTTTTCCAACACTCCAATTTGTGTCTTTTGGATTCTCCATGAATCTGGAAATCAGACTCACTCCCTGCATAATATCTGGTCTTGTAGCTGTGAGATACATGAGGCTGCCAACCAATCTTTTGGACAGAGTTGGATTGACATCTGCCCCTTCATCATCCTTACTTAACTTTGTACTTGTTGCAACTGGTGTAGGTACAGGTTTGGAATTATCCATCCTGAATCTTTTCAGCAAATCTATTGCATACTTATTTTGGCAAATAAAGATGCATTTTTCAGATCGCTCTACTGCAATGCCAATAAAATATTTCATTAGACCTAGATCTGTCATCTCAAATTCTTTCATCATGGCTACTTTAAATTCATCTATTTCAAGATCACCTGTAAAAATCATATCATCAACATATAAGCAAACTATAAAAATTTGTCCATGCTCATTTACCTTTGTGTATAGGGTAGGCTCAATGCTGCTTCTGCAAAATCCATTCTTGATCATATAACTGTCGATTCTGCTATACCATGCTCTAGGTGCTTGCTTCAGTCCATAGAGCGCTTTCTTCAATCTGTAAACTTTTTCTTCTTGTCCTTCAACTTCATAACTTGGAGGCTGCTGCACATAAATCTCTTCTTCTAGAATTCCATTCAAGAAGGCTGATTTGACATCCATCTGATACACTTTCCACTTGTTCTGAGCTGCTGTCGCTAGAACTGCTCTTATAGTATCCAATCTGGCTACCGGAGAAAATGTTTCCCCAAAGTCTATTCCCGGTTGCTGCGAGAATCCTTTTGCTACAAGTCTTGCTTTGAATCTGTCAATCTCACCTTTCTCATTCACTTTAGTCTTGTACACCCACTTCACACCAATGAGATTTTTATCGTTTGGTAAATCAACCAAATCCCATGTATCATTCTTTTCAATTGAATTCATCTCTTCATCCATGGCTTGCACCCAATTGTCATCTCTGATTGCTTCTTCAAACGAAGAAGGTTGGAATGCCAACAATGCAAAATTTGAACTAACATCCAAATCATCATAAATATCTTTCAAACTTCTCATCTTTTTCTTACCTGATTCGCTGCTTGGAGAATTCTGATCTGTGGATCTGCTTGAAGATCCATGCTGCTCTGAAAATCTTGGAGTCCTTGCTGGTGTGACTCTGTTTGGTGTCTGCTCTTTTGGTTCTTGCTGCTCCTCTTCTTCTACAAGATCATCCTCCATCAATGGTGTTTGAGCATCAATTAGTGTGTCTACAGTCCCATTCCATGACTCTTGTTCTTTGAACACAACATCTCTGCTAATGATTGTCTTCTTTGTGACAGGGTTATACAGCTTGTAAGCTTTTGACTGCTCACTATAACCAGTAAATATACATTTTTCACTTTGATCATCTAATTTGCCTCTTATCTGCTTAGGCACATGTGCATAGGCTACACATCCAAAAACTCTGAAATGAGAAACACTGCAAGACATACCTGACCATGCTGCTTCTGGAACTCTGTTCATCACGCTCTTTGTAGTAGATCTGTTTATCACATAAACAGCACATGCAACAGCTTCTGCCCAATACTCATTAGACAAGTGTCTTGCTTTCAACATGCTCCTTGTCATGTTCATGATTGTTTGATTCTTCCTCTCTGCTACACCATTCTGCTGTGGTGTGTATCTGGTCGTAAACTGTCTTCTGATTCCATGTTGTTTGCAGTACTCATGGAATGCCTTCGAATCGTATTCTCCACCACGATCCGATCTCAATACCTTGATCTGTTGATCACTTTGGTTCTCCAACAAAGCTTTGAACTCTTTGAACTTTGCAAAAGTTTCAGACTTCTGCTTCAAAAATTAAACCCAAGTCTTCCTACTATAATCATCAATAAAGGTGAGGAAGTAACAACTGCCACCAATCGACTGTTCCTCATAGGTACACACAAGTCGGTATGCACCAATTCAAGTGGTTTATTTGCTCTGTAAGAAACTCCTTTCGGAAAAATTTCACGATGTTGCTTGCCTAAGATGCAACACTCACACGTGCTAGCAGGTTCTTTGATGGGAGGTAAACCTCTGACCATTTGTTTCTGCTGCAACAATCTTAAATTGGAAAAATGCAAGTTTCCAAACCGAAAGTGTCATAACCAGTATGCATCAAAACATGCAGTTGTAAAAGAACTAACCTAATCATTGTAGTTCATAATGAGAGGAAAGAGTCTGTTTCTCATCATCTGCACCTTTGCAATCAGCTGCTTGCATGGGGATTTGTCGTAAAGTACACATTGTTGCCCCTGAAAGATAACTTTGTATCCTTTCTGCATCAGTTGGCCAACACTAATCAAATTGTGTTTGAGTCCAGGGACAAAGTATACCTCTGATATGGTCTTTGGCTCCCCCTTCTTGGTCACAATGTTGACCACTCCTTTGCCATCTATAGCCACAGTCTTTTCAGTCCCCAACTTTACCTCTGTTTGCACTGAGACATCCAAATTAGCAACCAAATCCTTTTTGCCTATCATGTGGTTACTGCAACCACTGTCTAATAGCTAGACTTTATCAGACGGTGCATGCATGGTGTTGCATGCTAGAAACATAGAGTCAGTATTTTCTGTACTAACATTAGCTCTCTGATTTCCTTGATCTGCAATATTCTTCCTACAATCACGAGCATAATGACCAAATCTATTGCAGTAATAACACTTTACCTTAGATTTTTCAGACCTTTGATTGTTATGAAAGCTTCTGCTGCTGCTGCTTCCACTTTGATGCTCATGATCGTCTTGGCCATCTCTGTGACCGCCATAGTTACTACCTTGTCCTCTGCCTCACGATCGACCTCTGCCTCGACCTCTTGAAATATAGACTTGACTTTGGAAGGTAGTTTCCAAAGTGGAATCATTATTTATCTCTATCCTTGCTTCATGCGATAGAAGGGATCCCATCAACTCATCAATTGTCAGTTTTTCCAAGTCCTTTGCTTCTTCTATGGCTGCTACCACAACATCAAATTTGGTAGACATGGATCGCAAAACCTTCTCGATCACTGTTCGATCCTTAATATATTCGCCATAGATTTTTAACTGATTGAAGACAGACATGACCCTATTCATGAAGGAATCAATGTCCTCTGTCTCCTTCATCTGTAGAATTTTGAAATCTCCCCTAGTATTCTACAATTTAACAATATTAACTTTGGCCATACCTTGATAGCTTGTCGCCAAGGTGTCCCATGCCTCCTTTGCCGATGAGGTTATCATGATCTTCTGGAACACAACTCGATCTACTCCCTGTTGGATTAGAAGCAATGCTTGTGCATTCTTTCGCTTATCTTTCTTCCACTGTTCCCTCTCTGCATTACTGAGGGCTCGTTCTTCTGCATCATCTTGAGGTTCTGCAAACCCATACTTGACATGATCCCATACATCATGCGCTTTTAGCATGGTCTCCATCTTAATGGCCCACACATCATAATCCTTCCCTGTGAAAGAAGGAATTTGTGGCTGGAAGCTGCTTGTAGCCATCTTTCTTCAAACAAAAGTTCACTGCTGAAACCCTAAAAAAAAATTTGATATGCTTTGCAAAGCTCCAAAAAAAACAACCTTATAATAAAACCATAGGTTTTATTATTTTTTATTATTTATATAAAAATTTCTTTATAAAATAATCTTTATATAATCTCAAATTCTTTTATCATGGCTGCTTTAAATTCATCTATTTCAAGATCACCTGTAAAAATCATATCATCAACATATAAGTAAACTATCAAAATCTGTCCATGCTCATTTACCTTTGTGTATAGGGTAGGCTTAATGCTTCTTCTGCAAAATCCATTCTTGATCATATAACTGTCGATTTTGCTATACCATGCTCTGGGTGCTTGCTTCAGTCCATAGAGTGCTTTATTCAATTTGTAAACTTTATCTTCTTATCCTTCAACTTCATAACCTGGAGGCTGCTGCACATAAATTTCTTCTTCTAAAATTAGATTTAAGAAGGCTGATTTCACATCCATCTGATACACTTTCCACTTGTTCTGAGCTGTTGTCGCTAGGACTGCTCTTACAGTATCCAATCTGGCTACCGGAGAAAATGTTTCCCCAAAGTCTATTCCCGGTTGTTGCGAGAATCCTTTTGCTACAAGTCTTGATTTAAATCTGTCAATCTCACCTTTCTCATTCACTTTAGTCTTGTACACCCACTTCACACCAATGAGATTTTTATTGTTTGGTAAATCAACCAAATCCCATGTATCATTCTGTTCAATTGAATTCATCTCTTCATCCATGGCTTGCACCCAATTGTCATCTCTGATTGCTTCTTCAAACGAAGAAGGTTGGAATGCCAACAATGCAAATTTTGAACTAACATCCAAATCATCATAAATATCTTTCAAACTTCTCATCTTTTTCTTACCATTGCTTGATTCATTACCTGATTCGTTGCTTGGAGAATTCTGGTCTGTGGATCTGCTTGAAGATCCATGCTGCTCTGAAAATCTTGGAGTCCTTGCTGGTGTGACTTTGTTTGGTGTCTGCTCTTTTGGTTCTTGCTACTCCTCTTCTTCTACAAGATCATCCTCCATCAATGGTGTTTAAGCATCGATTAGTGTGTCTATAGTCCCATTCCATGACTCTTGTTCTTTGAACACAACATCTCTGCTAATGATTGTCTTCTTTGTGACAGGGTTATACAATTTGTAAGCTTTTGATTGCTCACTATAACCAGTAATTATACATTTTTCACTTTGATCATCTAATTTTCCTCTTATTTGCTTAGGCACATGTGCATAGGTTACACATCCAAAAACTCTGAAGTGAGATACACTGCATGACATACCTGACCATGCTTCTTCTGGAACTCTGTTCATCACGCTCTTTGTAGGAGATCTGTTTATCACATAAACAACATATGCAACTGCTTCTGCCCAATACTCGTTAGACAAGTGTCTTTCTTTCAACATGCTCCTTTTCATGTTCATGACTGTTCAGTTCTTCCTCTCTGCTACACCATTCTGCTGTGGTGTGTATCTGGTCGTAAACTGTCTTCTGATTCCATGTTGTTTGCAGTACTCATGGAATTCCTTCGAATCGTATTCTCCACCACAATCCGATCTCAATACCTTGATCTGTTGATCACTTTGGTTCTCCACCAAAGCTTTGAACTCTTTGAACTTTGCAAAAGATTCAGACTTCTGCTTCAAAAAGTAAACCCAAGTCTTCCTACTATAATCATCGATAAAGGTGAGGAAGTAACAACTGCCACCAATCGACTCTGTCCTCATAGGTCCACACAAGTCGGTATGCACCAATTCAAGTGGTTTCTTTGCTCTGTAAGAAAATCCTTTCGGAAAACTTTCACGATGTTGCTTGCCTAAGATGCAACACTCACACGTGTTAGCAGGTTCTTTGATGGGAGGTAAAACTCTCACCATCTGTTTCTGCTGCAACAAGCTTAGACCGGAAAAATGCTAGTGTCCAAACTGAAAGTGCCATAACCAGTATGCATCAGAACATGCAGTTGTAAAAGAACTAACCTCATCATTGTAGTTCATAATGAGAGGAAAGAGTCTATTCCTCGTCATCTGCACCTTTGCAATTTGCTGCTTGCTTGGGGATTTGTCGTAAAGTACACATTTTTGCCCCTGAAAGATAACTTTGTATCATTTCTGCATCAGTTGGCCAACACTAATCAAATTGTGTTTGAGTCCAGGGACAAGGTATACCTCTGATATGGTCTTTGGCTCCCCCTGCTTGGTCACAATGTTGACCACTCCTTTGCCATCTACAACCACGGTCTTGTTAGTCCCCAAATTTACCTCTGTTTGCACTGAGACATCCAAATTAGCAACGAAATCCTTTTTGCATGTCATGTGGTTACTACAACCACTGTCTAATAGCCAAAATTTATCAGACGGTGCATGCATGGTGTTGCATGCTAGAAACATAGATTCAGTATTTTATGTAGTAACATTAGCTATCTGATTGCCTTGATCTGCAATCTTCTTCCTACAATCACGAGCATAATGACCAAATCTATTGTAGTAATAGCACTTTACCTTAGATTTGTCAGACCTTTGATTGTTATGAAAGCTTCTGCTACTGCTGCTTCCACTTTGATGCTCATGATTATCTCGGCCATCTCTGTGACCGCCATAGTTACTGCCTCATCCTCTACCTCTCGATCGACCTCTGCCTCGACCTCTTGAAATATAGACTTGACTTTGGAAGGCAGCCCATCAACTCATCAATTGTCAGTTTTTCCAAGTCCTTTGCTTCTTCTATGGCTGCTACCACAACATCAAATTTGGTAGACAGGGATCGAAGAACCTTCTCGATCACTGTTCGATCCTTAATATCTTTGCCATAGATTTTTAACTAATTGACGATAGACACGACCCTATTCATGAAGGAATCAATGTCCTCGGTCTCCTTCATCTGCAGAATTTCGAAATGTCTCCTAATATTCTGCAATTTAACAATATTAACTTTGGTCGTACCTTGATAGCTTGTCGCCAAGGAGTCCCATGACTCCTTTGCTGACGATGTTATCATGATCTTCTGGAAAACAGCTCGATCTACTCCCTATTGGATTAGAAGCAATGCTTGTGCATTCTTTCACTTATCTTTCTTCCATTGTTCCCTCTCTGCATTACTGAGGGCTCGTTCTTCTGCATCATCTTGAGGTTCTGCAAACCCATACTTGACATGATCCCAGACATCATGCGCGTTCAGCATGGTCTCCATCTTAATGGCCCACACATCATAATCCTTCCTTGTGAAAGAAGGAATTTGTGGCTGGAAGCTGCTTGTAGCCATCTTTCTTCAAACAAAAGTTCACTGCTGAAACCCTAAAAAAAAATTGATATGCTTTGCAAAGCTCCAAAAAAAAACTTATAATAAAACCCTAAGTTTTATTATTTTTATTTATATAAAAATTTCTTTGGAAAATAATCTTTATATAAAAAAATTCCCTTTTAAAATAACACAAAAAAAATCCACCACTTAAAGCCTTTTTATAATCCCTTTTTATGAAACATCCCTTTTAAAAAAAGACTCCTTTTAAAACTTTTCACGTGCTTTTTAAAAACTCTTTTTCAAACCAAACCTCACATGCTCTTAGGAGATACTCATATAATGAAAAGAGCCTTTAAAAAATCGTATTCAAAAACCTTACGTTGTTGAATTAAGTCAATAACGCGACCAACGCTCAAAAGAAGTGCGTGCTAACGCACTGCCCGACACCCTGTGATGCGTTAGTGCCTTAACGCACTCGAAATATAGTATGCCCGCGTGCTTCAAAATCGCCGCAACTTTTATCGTTTTTAACGTGGTTCTCTACTGTAAGAAGCCGCGGTATAACGCTCTGTTTTTGATTAACAGCAGCGTTATAGCGTAAAAACGCGGAAAAAAAATTTCCTTCTCGCACACGAATGATTGCTAATCCGTTGTTCTTCCGTTCTTTGTGACCTAGCTCCGATACCAATTTGTTGGAAAGGCAGAGGATCCAATCACATAATAACACGAAGATTTCACACATGAACAATGAGCTGCGGCTCTTCTATTAATCTGAAACTCTCTTACTCTATTTCTCTCTTGAAACAATGAACCCGTGAAGGGTATTTAATCTAATTGACATGCACACACTGTCACTCATCACTGAACTTAATCAACTCGCTTAACTCACTGTCTAACTCGCTCACCAAATCTAACTGTAACTCAACTCAACTAACTCCACTTAACTATTTGTCTAACTTCTGCATGAGGAAGTAATTATATATTTTAACACTCCCCCTTAATTACGACCTCTAAACATAACTCATGACAACTCAAACATGCCTACTGGTGTATGTCTTAGCTAGGCTTACAACACCCAAGTTTCTTTTGTGAAACTAAAACAAATCTACTGCTAATGGCTTTGTAAAGATATCAGCCAATTGATCACTCGTTCTACACGGCTTCAAGTGAACTTCTCCATTGCTCACAAGTTCTCGAATAAAGTTATATCCAGTATCAATATGCTTTCTCTTTTGATGAAACACACTATTCTTGGATAGTGCAATTGCTGATGTGTTCTCACAGTATATCGCTGTTGATCCTCGTTGTTTCTGCTTGAGTCCATCCAATACTCTTCTTAACCATACTGCTTGACATGCTACTGAAGTTGCTGCTACACATTCTGCTTCTGCTGATGATAATGTCACAATAGGCTGCTTTTTAGATGCCCATGCTATCACACCTGAACCGAGATGGAACACATAACCGGATGTGCTCTTCCGATCATCCAAACTTCCTGCAAAATCACAATCTGTATATCTAATCAATTCTTTGTTTTCTGTACTTGCATACATTATGCCATAATCTCTGGTTCCTGCTATGTATCTCAGAATTATTTTTCCAACACTCCAATGTGCGTCTTTTGGAGTCTCCATGAATCTGGAAATCATACTCACTCCCTGCATAATATTTGGTCTTGTCGCTATGAGATACATGAGGCTGCCAACCAATATTTTGAATAGAGTTGGATTGAAATATGCCCCTTCATCATCCTTACTCAACTTTGTACCTGTTGCAACTGGTGTAGGTACAGGTTTGGAATTATCCATCCTAAATATTTTCAGCAAATCTGTTGCATACTTATTTTGACAAATAAAAATTCCTTTTTCAGATTGCTCAACTTCAATGCCAAGAAAATATTTCATGAGACCTAGATCTGTCATCTCAAATTCTTTCATCATGGCTGCTTTAAATTCATCTATCTCAAGATCACCTGTAAAAATCATATCATCAACATATAAGCAAACTATCAAAATCTGTCCATGCTCATTTACCTTTGTGTATAAGGTAGGCTCAATGTTGCTTCTGCAAAATCCATTCTTGATCATATAACTGTCGATTCTGCTATACCATGCTCTAGGTGCTTGCTTCAGTCCATAGAGCGCTTTCTTCAATCTGTAAACTTTATCTTCTTTTCCTTCAACTTCATAACCTGGAGGCTGCTGCACATAAATTTCTTCTTCTAAAATTCCATTCAAGAAGGCTGATTTGACATCCATCTGATACACTTTCCACTTGTTCTGAGCTGTTGTCGCTAGGACTGCTCTTACAGTATCCAATCTGGCTACCGGAGAAAATGTTTCCCCAAAGTCTCTTCCCGGTTGCTGCAAGAATCCTTTTGCTACAAGTCTTGCTTTAAATCTTTCAATCTCACCTTTCTCATTCACTTTAGTCTTGTACACCCCCTTCGCACCAATGAGATTTTTATCATTTGGTAAATCAACCAAATCCCATGTATCATTCTTTTCAATTGAATTCATCTCTTCATCCATGGCTTGCACCCAATTGTCATCTCTGATTGCTTCTTCAAACGAAGAAGGTTGGAATGCCAACAATGCAAAATTTGAACTAACATCCAAATCATCATAAATATCTTTCAGACTTCTCATACTTTTCTTACCATTGCTTGATTCATTACCTGATTCGCTGCTTGGAGAATTCTGGTCTTTTGATCTGCTTGAAGATCCATGCTGCTCTGAAAATCTTGGAGTCCTTGCTGGTGTGACTCTATTTGGTGTTTGCTCTCTTGGTTCTTGTTGCTCCTCTTCTTCTACAAGAGCATCCTCCATCAATGGTGTTTAAGCATCGGTTAGTGTGTCTACAGTCCCATTCCATGACTCTTGTTCTTTGAACACAACATCTCTGTTAATGATTGTCTTCTTTGTGACAGGGTTATACGGTTGTAAGCACATTTTCACATTAAATATTATTTTCACTTTGATCAATATTTGCCTCTTATGCGGTAGGCATATTGCATAGGCTACACATCCAAAAACTCTAAAATGAGATACCTTTGCAAGACACGGCCATGCTTCTTCGGAACTTTCTGTTCATCACGCTCTTTGTAAGAATCTTGTTTATCACATAAACGGCACATGCAACCTTACACCCCGATACTCGTTAGACAGGTGTCTCGCTTTCAACATGCTTCTTGTCATGTTCATGATTGCTCGGTTCTTACTCTCTGCTACACCATTCTGCTGTGGTGTGTATCTAGTTGTAAACTGTCTTCTGATTCCATGTTGTTTGCAGTACTCATGGAATGTCTTTGAATCATATTCACCACCACGATCAGATCTTAATACCTTGATCTGTCGATCACTTTGGTTCTCCACCAAAGCTTCGAAATCTTTGAACTTTGAAAAAGTTTCAGACTTCTTCTTCAACAATTAAACCCAAGTCTTCCTACTATAATCATCAATAAAGGTGAGGAAGTAACAACTTCCACCAATCGACTGTGTCCTCATAGGTCCACACAAGTCGGTATGCACCAATTCAAGTGGTTTCTTTGCTCATTAAGCAACTCCTTTTGGAAAACTTTCACGGTGTTGCTTTCCCAAGATGCAACACTCACAAGTGCTAGCAGGTTCTTTGATGGGAGGTAAACCTCTCACCATCTGTTTCTGCTGCAACAATCTTAACCCGGAAAAATGCAAGTGTCCAAACCGAAAGTGCCATAACTAGTATGCATCAGAACATGCAGTTGTAAAAGAACTAACCTGATCATTGTAGTTCATAACGAGAGGAAATAGTTTGTTCCTCATCATCTGCACCTTTGCAATCAACTGATTGCTTGGGGATTTGTCGTAAATAACACACTGTTGTCCCTGAAAGGTAACTTTGTATCCTTTCTGCATCAATTGACCAACACTAATCAGATTGTGTTTGAGTCCAGGGACATAGTATACCTCTGATATGGTCTTTGGCTCTCCCTGCTTGGTCACAAAGTTGACCCTCCTTTGCCATCTCCGCCGCAGTCTTGTGAGTCCCAACTTGACCTCTGTCTGCTTGTGACATCCAAATTAGAAACCAAATCCTTGTTGCCTGTCATGTGGTTACTGCAACCACTGTCTAATAGCCATACCTTATCAGACGGTGCATGCATGGTGTTGCATGCTAGAAACATAGAGTCAGTGTTTTCTGTACTGACATTAGCTCTCTGATTGCCTTGATTTGCGATCTTCTTCCTACAATCACGAGCATAATGAACAAATCTATTGCTGTAAAAGCACTTTACCTTAGATTTGTCAGACCTTTGATTGTTATGAAAGCTTCTGCTGCTGCTGCTTCCATGTTGATGCTCATGATCGTCTCGACCATCTCTGTGACCACCATAGTTGCTGCCTCGTCCTCTGCCTCTCGATCAACCTTTGCCTCGACCTCTTGAAATATGGACTTGACTTTGGAAGGCTGTTTCCAAAGTGGAATCCTTATTTCTGTCTATCCTTGCTTCATGCGATAGAAGGGATCCCATCAACTCATCAATTGTGAGTTTTTCCAAGTCCTTTGATTCTTCTATGGCTGCTACCACAACATCAAATTTGGTAGACAGGGATCGAAGAACCTTCTCGATCACTGTTCGATCTTGAATATCTTCGCCATAGATTTTTAACTGATTGACGACAGACATGACCCTATTCATGAAGGAATCAATGTCCTCTGTCTCCTTCATCTACAGAACTTTGAAATCTCTCCTAGTATTATGCAATTTAACAATATTAACTTTTGCCATACCTTGATAGCTTGTCGCCAAGGTGTCCCATGCCTCCTTTGCTGACGAGGTTATCATGATCTTCTGGAACACGGCTCGATCTACTCCCTGCTGGATCAGAAGCAACGCTTGCGCATTCTTCCGCTTATCTTTCTTCCATTGTTCCCTCTCTGCATTACTGAAGGCTCGTTCTGCTGCCTCATCTTGAGGTTCTGCAAACCCATACTTGACATGATCCCAAACATCATGTGCTTTTAGCATAGTCTCCATCTTAATGGGCCACACATCATAATCCTTCCCATTGAAAGAAGGAATTTGTGGCTGAAAGTTGCTTGTAGCCATCTTTCTTCAAACACAAGTTTACTGCTGAAACCCTAAAAAAATTTTTGATATGCTTTGCAAAGCTCCAAAAAAAAACTTATAATAAAACCCTAAGTTTTATTATTTTTTTTTTATTTATATAAAAATTTCTTTAGAAAAGAATCTTTATATATAAAAAAATCCCTTTTAAAATAACACAAAAAATCCACACTTAAAGCCTTTTTATAATCCCTTTTTATGAAACGTCCCTTTTAAAAAAAGACTCCTTTTAAAACTTTTCACCTGCTTTTTAAAAACTCTTTTTCAAACGAAACCTCACGTGCTCTTAGGAGATACTCATATAATGAAAAGAGCCTTTAAAAAATCGTATTCAAAACCTTACGTTGTTGACTTAAGTCAATAACGCGACCAACGCTCAAAAGAAGTGCGTGCTAACGCACTGCCCGACACCCTGTGATGCGTTAGTCCCTTAACGCACTAACGCACTGGAAATATAGTATGCCCGCGTGCTTCAAAATTGCCGCGACTTTTATCGTTTTTAACGCGGTTCTCTACTGTAAGAAGCTGCGGTATAACGCTCTATTTTTTATTAACAGCAGCGTTATAGCGTAAAAACGCGGAAAAAAAATTTCCTTCTCGCACACGGATAATTGCTAATCCGTTTTTCTTCTGTTCTCTGTGACCTAGCTCCGATACCAATTTGTTGGAAAGGCAGAGGATTCAATCACATAAAAACGCAAAGATTTCACACATAAAACAATGAGCTCTTCTATTAATCTGAAACTCTCTTACTCTCTTTCTCTCTTTCTCTCTTGTAAAACAATGAACCCGTGAAGAGTATTTAATCTAATTGACATCCACACACTGTCACTCATAACTGAACTTAATCAACTCACTTAACTCGCTGTCTAACTCGTTCACCAAATCTAACTGTAACTCAACTCAACTAACTCCACTTAACTGATTGTCTAACATCTGCATGAGGAAGTAATTATATATTGCAACACTCCCCTTTAATTATGACCGTTAAACTAAAACATAACTCATGACAACTCAAACATGTATGTTGGTCTATGTTTCAGCTAGGGTTACAACACCCAAGTTTCTTTTGTGAAACTCAAACAAATCTAGTACTAATGGCTTTGTAAAAATATCGACCAATTGATCACTCGTTCTACAAAGCTTCCAGTGAACTTCTCCATTGCTCACAAGTTCTCGAATAAAGTGATATTTAGTATCAATATGCTTGCTTCTTTGATGAAACACACTATTCTTGGATAGTGCAATTGCTGAATTGTTGTCACAGTATATCGCTGTTGATCCTTGATGTTGTTGCTTGAGTCCATCCAATACTCTTCTTAACCATACTGCTTGACATGCTGCTAAAGTTGCTACTACATATTCTGCTTCTGCTGATGATAGTGTAACAATAGGTTGTTTCTTAGATGCCCATGCTATCACTCTTGAACCGAGATGGAAAACATAATCGGATGTGCTCTTCTGATCATCCAAACTTCCTGCAAAATCACTATCTGTATAACCAATCAATTCTTTCTTTTCTGTACTTGCATACATTATGCCATAATCTCTAGTTCCTGCTATGTATCTCAGAATTATTTTTCCAACGCTCCAATGTGTGTCTTTTGGAGTCTCTATGAATCTGGAAATTAGACTCACTCCCTGCATAATATTTGGTCTTGTAGCTGTGAGATACATGAGGCTGCCAACCAATCTTTTGAATAGAGTTGGATTGACATCTGCCCCTTCATAATCCTTACTTAACTTTGTACCCATTGCAACTGGTGTAGGTACAGGTTTGGAATTATCCATCTTGAATATTTTCAGCAAATCTGTTGCATACTTATTTTGACAAATAAAGATGCCTTTTTCAGATTGCTCAACTTCAATGCCAAGAAAATATTTCATGAGACCTAGATCTGTCATCTCAAATTCTTTCATCATGGCTGCTTTAAATTCATCTATTTCAAGATCACCTGTAAAAATCATATCATCAACATATAAGCAAACTATCAAAATCTGTCCATGCTCATTTGCCTTTGTGTATAAGGTAGGCTCAATGCTGCTTCTGCAAAATCCATTCTTGATCATATAACTGTCGATTCTGCTATACCATGCTCTAGGTGCTTGCTTCAATCCATAGAGCACTTTCTTCAATCTGTAAACTTTATCTTCTTGTCCTTCTACTTCATAACCTGGAGGCTGCTGCACATAAATTTCTTCTTCTAGAATGCCATTCAAGAACGCTGATTTGACATCCATCTGATACACTTTCCACTTGTTCTGAGCTGCTGTCGCTAGAACTGCTCTTACAGTATCCAATCTGGCTACCGGAGAAAATGTTTCTCCAAAGTCTATTCTCGGTTGCTGCGAGAATCCTTTAGCTACAAGTCTTGCTTTAAATCTTTCAATCTCACCTTTCTCATTCAATTTGGTCTTGTATACCCACTTCACACCAATGAGATTTTTATCTTTTGGTAAATCAACCAAATCCCATGTATCATTCTTTTCAATGGAATTCATCTCTTCATCCATGGCTTGCACCCAATTGTCATCTCTGATTTCTTCTTCAAACGAAGAAGGTTGGAATGCTAACAATGCAAAATTTGAACTCACATCCAAATCATCATAAATATCCTTCAAACTTCTCATCTTTTTCTTACCTGATTCGCTGCCTTGGAGAATTCTGGTCTATGGATCTACTTGAAGATCCATGCTGCTCTGAAAATCTTGGAGTCCTTGCTGGTGTGACTCTGTTTGGTGTCTGCTCTCTTGGTTCTTGCTGCTCCTCTTCTTCTACATCATCATCCTCTATCAATGGTGTTTGAGCATCGGTTAGTGTGTCTACAGTCCCATTCCATGACTCTTGTTCTTTGAACACAACATCTCTACTAATGATTGTCTTCTTTGTGGTTATACGGTTGTAAGCTTTATGCAGAGTTTATAACCAGTAAATATACATTTTTCACTTTGATCATCTAATTTGCCTCTTATCTGTTTAGGCACATGTGCATAGGCTACACATCCAAAAACTCTAAAATGAGATACACTGCAAGACATACCTGACCATGCTTCTTCTGGAACTTTGTTCATCACGCTCTTTGTAGGAGATCTGTTTATCACATAAACAGCACATGCAACTGCTTCTGCCCAATACTCGTTAGACAGGTGTCTCGCTTTCAACATGCTTCTTGTCATGTTCATGATTGTTCGGTTCTTCCTCTCTACTACACCATTCTGCTGTGGTGTGTATCTAGTTGTAAACTGTCTTCTGATTCCATGTTGTTTGCAGTACTCATGGAATGTCTTTGAATCATATTCACCACCACGATCAGATCTTAATACCTTGATCTGTCGATCACTTTGGTTCTCCACCAAAGCTTTGAACTCTTTGAACTCTTCAAAAGTTTCAGACTTCTGCTTCAACAAGTAAACCCAAGTCTTCCTACTATAATCATCAATAAAGGTGAGGAAGGGACAACTTCCACCAATCGACTATGTCCTCATAGGTCCACACAAGTTGGTATGCACCAATTCAAGTGGTTTCTTTGCTCTGTAAGCAACTCCTTTTGGAAAACTTTCACGGTGTTTCTTTCCCAAGATGCAACACTCACAAGTGCTGAGTTCTTTCTCATGAGGTAAATCTAGCTCGAGCTGTTCTTCCTGCTCAATCTTTCTTCCAGGAAAAATGCAAGTGTCCAAACCGAAAGTGCCATAACCAGTATGCATCAGAACATGCAGTTGTAAAAGAACTAACCTGATCATTGTAGTTCATAATGAGAGGAAAGAGTTTGTTCCTCGTCATCTGAACCTTTGCAATCAGCTGCTTGCTTGGGGATTTGTCATAAACAACACACTGTTTCCCCTGAAAGATAACTTTGTATCCTTTCTGCATCAGTTGGCCAACACTAAACAAATTGTGTTTGAGTCCAGGGACATAGTATACCTCTGATATGGTCTTTGGCTCCCCCTGCTTGGTCACGATGTTGACCACTCCTTTGCCATCTACAACCATGGTATTGTTAGTCCCCAACTTTACCTCTGTCTGCACGGAGGCATCCAAATTAGCAACCAAATCCTTGTTGCCTGTCATGTGGTTACTGCAACCACTGTCTAATAGCCAGACCTTATCAGACGGTGCATGCATGGTGTTGCATGCTAGAAACATAGAGTCAGTATTTTCCGTACTAACATTAGCTCTCTGATTGCCTTGATCTGTAATCTTTTTCCTACAATCATGAGCATAATGACCAAATCTATTGTAGTAATAGCACTTTACCTTTGATTTGTCATACCTTTGATTGTTATGAAAGCTTCTGCTGCTGATGCTTCCACTTTGATGCTCATGATCGTCTCGGCCATATTTGTGACCGCCATAGTTGCTGCCTCATCCTCTGCCTCGACCTCTTGAAATATAGACTTGACTTTGGAAGGAATTTTCCACAGTGGAATCCTTATTTCTATCTATCCTTGCTTCATGCGATAGAAGGGATCCCATCAACTCATCAACTGTTAGTTTTTCCAAATCCTTCGCTTCTTCTATGGCTGCTACCAGAGCATACAGGCAGTAGACAGGGATCGAAGAACCTTCTCGATCACTGTTCGATCTTGAATATCTTCGCCATATATTTTTAACTGATTGACGACAGACATGACCCTATTCATGAAGGAATCAATGTCCTCTGTCTCCTTCATCTACAGAACTTCGAAATCTCTCCTAGTATTCTACAATTTAACAATATTAACTTTTGCCATACCTTGATAGCTTGTCGCCAAGGTGTCCCATGCCTCCTTTGCTGACGAGGTTATCATGATCTTTTGGAACACGTCTCGATCTACTCCCTGCTGGATCAAAAGCAACGCTTGCGCATTCTTTCGCTTATCTTTCTTCCACTGTTCCCTCTCTACATTATTGAGGGCTCGTTCTTCTGCATCATCTTTAGGTTCTGCAAACCCATACTTGACATGATCCCATACATCATGGGCTTTGAGCATAGTCTCCATCTTAATGGCCCACACATCATAATCCTTCCCATTGAAAGAAGGAATTTGTGGCTGAAAGTTGCTTGTAGCCATCTTTCTTCAAACACAAGTTTACTGCTGAAACCCTAAAAAAAAATTTGATATGCTTTGCAAAGCTCCAAAAAAACTTATAATAAAACCTAAGTTTTATTCTTTTTTTTTTATTTATATAAAAATTTCTTTGGAAAAATCTTTATATAAAAAAAAATCCTTTTAAAATAACACAAAAAAAATCCACCACTTAAAGCCTTTTTATAATCCCTTTTTATGAAACGTCCCTTTTAAAAAAAGACTCCTTTTAAAACTTTTCACGTTCTTTTTAAAAACTCTTTTTCAAACCAAACCTCACGTGCTCTTAGGAGATACTCATATAATGAAAAGAGCCTTTAAAAAATCGTATTCAAAAACCTTACGTTGTTGACTTAAGTCAATAATGCGACCAACGCTCAAAAGAAGTGCGTGCGAACGCACTGCCCGACACCCTGTGATGCGTTAGTGCCTTAACACACTCGAAATATAGTATGCCCACGTGCTTCAAAATCGCCGCAAATTTTTTCGTTTTTAACGCGGTTCTCTACTGTAAGAAGCCGTGGTATAACGCTCTGTTTTTTATTAACAGCAGCGTTATAGCGTAAAAACGCGGAAAATTTTTTTCCTTCTCGCACACGAATGATTGCTAATCCGATGTTCTTCCGTTCTCTGTGACCTAGCTCCGATACCAATTTGTTGGAAAGGGAGAGGATTCAATCACATAATAACACGAAGATTTCACACATCAACAATGAGCTGCGACTCTTCTATTAATCTGAAACTCTCTTACTCTATTTCTCTCTTGAAACAATGAACCCGTGAAGGGTATTTAATCTAATTGACATGCACACACTGTGACTCATAACTGAACTTAATCAACTCGCTTAACTCACTCTTTAACTCACTCACCAAATCTAACTGTAACTCAACTCAACTCATTCAGTTAACTATCTTTCTAACTTCTGCATGAGGAAGTAATTATATATTTTAACACTCCCCCTTAATTACAACCTCTAAACTAAAACATAACTCATGAAAACTCAAACATGCCTGCTAGTCTATGTCTCAGCTAGGCTTACAATGCCCAAGTTTCTTTTATGAAACTAAAACAAATCTACTGCTAATGGCTTTGTAAAGATATCAGCCAATTGATCACTCGTTCTACAAGGCTTCAAGTGAACTTCTCCATTGTTCACTAGTTCTCGAATAAAATGATATCTAGTATCAATATGCTTGCTCTTTTGATGAAACAAACTATTCTTGGATAGTGCAATCGCTGATGTGTTGTCACAGTATATCGCTGTTGATCCTTGCTATTTCTACTTGAGTCCATCCAATACTCTTTTTAACCATACTGCTTGACATGCTGTTGAAGTTGCTGCTACATATTTTGCTTCTGCTGATGATAGTGTAACAATAGGCTGCTTCTTACATGCCCATGCTATCTCTCCATGCTATCACTCCTGAACCGAGATGGAAAACATAATCGGATGTGCTCTTCCGATCATCCAAAATTCTTGCAAAATCACTATCTGTATATCCAATCAATTCTTTCTTTTCTGTACTTGCATACATTATGCCATAATCTCTGGTTCCTGCTATGTATCTCATAATTCTTTTTCCAACACTCTAATGTGTGTCTTTTGGAGTCTCCATGAATCTGGAAATCAGACTCACTCCCTGCATAATATCTGGTCTTGTAGCTCTGAGATACATGAGGCTGCCAACCAATCTTTTGAATAGAGTTGGATTGACATCTGCTCCCTCATCATCCTTACCTAACTTTGTACCTATTGCAACTGGTGTAGGTACAGGTTTGGAATTATCCATCCTGAATATTTTCAGCAAATCTGTTGCATACTTATTTTGTGAAATAAAGATGCCTTTTTCAGATTGCTCAACTTCAATGCAAAGAAAATATTTCATGAGACCTAGATCTGTCATCTCAAATTCTTTCATCATGGCTACTTTAAATTCATCTATTTCAAGATCACCTGTAAAAATCATATCATCAACATATAAGCAAACTATCAAAATCTGCCCATGCTCATTTACCTTTGTGTATAAGGTAGGCTCAATGCTGCTTCTGCAAAATCCATTCTTGATCATATAACTGTCGATTCTGCTATACCATGCTCTAGGTGCTTGCTTCAGTCCATAGAGCGCTTTCTTCAATCTGTAAACTTTATCTTCTTTTCCTTCAACTTCATAACCTGGAGGCTGCTGCACATAAATTTCTTCTTCTAAAATTCCATTCAAGAAGGCTGATTTGACATCCATCTGATATACTTTCCACTTGTTTTGAGTTGCTGTCGCTAGAACTGCTCTTACAGTATCCAATATGGCTACCGGAGAAAAAGTTTCTCCAAAGTCTATTCCCGGTTGCTACGAGAATTCTTTTGCTACAAGTCTTGCTTTAAATCTTTCAATCTCACCTTTCTCATTCACTTTGGTCTTGTATACCCACTTCACACCAATGAGATTTTTATCATTTGGTAAATCAACCAAATCCCATGTATCATTCTTTTCAATTGAATTCATCTCTTCATCCATGGCTTGCACCCAATTGTCATCTCTGATTGCTTCTTCAAACGAAGAAGGTTGGAATGCCAACAATGCAAAATTTGAACTAACATCCAAATCATCATAAATATCTTCAGACTTCTCATTTTTTTCTTACCTGATTCGCTGCTTGGAGAATTCTGATCTGTGGATCTGCTTGAAGATCCATGCTGCTCTGAAAATCTGGGAGTCCTTGCTGGTGTGACTCTATTTGGTGTCTACTCTTTTGGTTCTTACTGCTCCTCTTCTTCTACATCATCATCCTCCATCAATGGTGTTTGAGCATCGGTTAGTGTGTCTACAGTCCCATTCCATGACTCTTGTTCTTTGAACACAACATCTCTGCTAATGATTGTCTTCTTTGTGATAGGGTTATATATTTTGTAAGCTTTTGACTGCTCACTATAACGAGTAAATATACATTTTTCACTTTGATCATCTAATTTGGCTCTTATTTGCTTAGGCACATGTGCATAGGCTACACATCCAAAAACTCTGAAATGAGAAACACTGCAAGACATACCTGACCATGCTGCTTCTGGAACTCTGTTCATCACGCTCTTTGTAGGAGATCTATTTATCACATAAACAGCACATGCAACTGCTTCTGCCCAATACTCATTAGACAAGTGTCTTGCTTTCAACATGCTCCTTGTCATGTTCATGATTGTTCGATTCTTCCTCTCTGCTACACCCTTCTGCTGTGGTGTGTATCTGGTCGTAAACTGTCTTCTGATTCCATGTTGTTTGCAGTACTCATGGAATGCCTTCGAATCATATTCGCCACCACGATCAGATCTTAATACCTTGATCTGTCGATCACTTTGGGTCTCTACCAAAGCTTTGAACTCTTTGAACTTTGCAAAAGTTTTAGACTTCTGCTTCAAAAAGTAAACCCAAGTCTTCCTACTATAATCATCAATAAAGGTGAGGAAGTAACAACTTCCACCAATCGACTGTGTCCTCATGGGTCCACACAAGTCGGTATGCACCAATTCAAGTGGTTTCTTTGCTCTGTAAGAAACTCCTTTCGGAAAACTTTCACGGTGTTTCTTTCCTAAGATGAAACACTCACACGTGCTAGAAGGTTCTTTGATGGGAGGTAAACCTCTGACCATCTGTTTCTGCTGCAACAATCGTAAACCGGAAAAATGCAAGTGTCCAAACCGAAAGTGCCATAGCCAGTAATCATCAGAACATGCAGTTGTAAAAGAACTAACCTGATCATTGTAGTTCATAATGAGAGGAAAGAGTCTGTTCCTCGTCATCTGCACCTTTGCAATCATCTGCTTGCTTGGGGATTTGTCGTAAATAACACACTGTTGCCCCTGAAAGATAACTTTGTATCCTTTCTACATCAGTTGACCAACACTAATCAAATTGTGTTTGAGTCCAGAGACATAGTATACCTCTGATATGGTCTTTGGCTCCCCCTGCTTGGTCACAATGTTGACCACTCCTTTTCCATCTATAGCCACAGTCTTGTCAGTTCCCAACTTTACCTCTGTCTGCACTGAGACATCCAAATTAGCAACCAAATACTTGTTGCCTGTCATGTGGTTACTGCAACCACTGTCTAATAGCCAGACCTTATCAGATGGTGCATGAATGGTGTTGCATGCTAGAAACATAGAGTTAGTATTTTCTGTACTAACATTAGCTCTCTGATTGCCTTGATCTGCAATCTTCTTCCTACAATCACGAGCATAATGACCAAATATATTGCAGTAATAGCACTTTACCTTAGATTTGTCAGACCTTTGATTGTTATGAAAGCTTCTGTTGTTGCTGCTTCCATGTTGATGCTCATGATCATCTCGGCCATCTCTGTGACTGCCATAGTTGCTGCCTCGTCCTCTGGCTCTCAATCAACCTTTGCCTCGACCTCTTGAAATATAGACTTGACTTTGGAAAGAAGTTTCCAATGTGGAATCCTTATTTCCTTCTATCCTTGCCTCATGCGATAGAAGAGATACCATCAACTCATCAATTGTGAGTTTTTCCAAGTCCTTTGCTTCTTCTATCTCTGCTACCACAACATCAAATTTGGTAGACAGGGATCGAAGAACCTTCTCGATCACTGTTCGATCTTTAATATCTTCGCCATAGATTTTTAACTGATTGACGATAGACATGACCCTATTCATGAAGGAATCAATGTCCTCTGTCTCCTTCATCTGCAGAACTTCGAAATCTCTCCTAGTATTTTGCAATTTAACAATATTAACTTTTGCCATACCTTGATAGCTTGTCGCCAAGGTGTCCCATGCCTCTTTTGCTGACGAGGTTATCATGATCTTCTGGAACACGGCTCGATCTACTCCCTGCTGGATTAGAAGCAACGCTTGTGCATTCTTCCGCTTATCTTTCTTCCACTGTTCCCTCTCTGCATTACTGAGGGCTCGTTCTTCTGCCTCATCTTAAGGTTCTGCATACCCATACTTGACATGATCCCAAACATCATGCGCTTTTAGCATAGTCTCCATCTTAATGGCCCACATATCGTAATCCTTCCCATTGAAAGAAGGAAGTTGTGGTTGGAAGCTGCTTGTAGCCATATTTCTTCAAACAAAAGTTCACTGCTGAAACCCTAAAAAAATTTGATATGCTTTGCAAAGCTTAAAAAAACTTTATAATAAAACCCTAGGTTTTATTATTATTTTTTTATTTATATAAAAATTTCTTTATTAAAAAAAATCTTTATATAAAAAATATCCTTTCTTAAAAAAAACCTTATTATAAAAACTCCACCTTTTAAAGCTTCTTTGTAATACGCTTATGAAAGGCCCCTTTAAAAAAATACTTTATTATAATAAAGTCTTTTTTCTTTAAAAAAAACTTTATTACAAAGCTCCACGTTTTAAAGCTTTCTTATAATATGCTTATGAAGCCCTTTTAAAAAAAAACACTCCTTTTCAAGGAAACCAATATTTATCAGTCTATTGGCCCATAAATGCATCTGGAAAGTAACTGCCCACCGTTGGATTAAAGCAAGTACACCATCCAACGGTGGGCATCTATTTCCCGGGTGCATTTATGGGCCAATAGACTGATAAATATTGGTTTCCCCTTTTCAAAATCTCCTCACGTGCTATATGAGAGAATCTCCCCACGTGCTTTATAACCTTTATTTAAAACGAAGTCATAAAAGCCTTTGAATATGGCTTTAAACGAAAAATACTTCGTTGACTTGTTTTTTTTGGTCGAATAACGCGTCCAAGCTTCAATACCTCCGCGTGTTAACGCTCTCCTCGACACTATGTGCTGCGTTAGCGCCTTAACGCAACGGAACTTCAAGAGACCCGCGTCCCTCGAAATCGTGTTAAGTTTTTCGTTTTTAACGCGGTTCTAAACAGTGGGATCCAGCGTTATAACTCTCTGTCAGTGATTAACAGCTGCGTTATAGCGTAAAAACGCAGAAAAAAATTTCCTTCTCACCCACGAATGATTTCTAATCCGTTTTTCTTCCGTTCTCTGTGATCTCTCTCTGATACCAATCTGTTGGAAAGGCAGAGGATTCAATCACATAAATAACACAAAGATTTCACACATGAACAATGAGTTGCGGCTCTTCAATTAATCTAAAACTCTGAATCATAAAACTCTCTTAATCTCTCTTAATACAATGAACCCATGAAGGGTATTTAATCTAATTAACATGCACACACTGTCACTCATCACTGAACTTAATCAACTCGCTTAACTCACTCACCAAATCTAACTGTAACTCAACTCAACTCATTCACCTAACTGATTGTCTAACTTCTGCATGAGGAAGTAATTATATATTTTAACAAAATTAGATCTATGAGTGTCATTTCGGATGGTACTTTGGAGTCTATCTGTGTAGGACGATGCAAAATTCTCATGTAGTTACTTACATAAGAAACTCAATTCAATTTTGCGAAAATCATTTATGTAACTAATTTCGAATGTAGTTTCAAATAATTTTAAAATTATATAATGAGTAATTGTATTCCTTTAAATATAAATATATAAATATATAGTAGGATCATAAGATTTGGGAAGATTATTTACAATGTAAATATTATTAATAGTTTCTCAGTGAAGCTAAATTGTTTTAGGTAGATTAAATATATCTAAAACTATTTCAAGACATTAGAAAGCCTAAATTGTATAGGGTAGATGACAAATATCTAAAACAATTTCAAGAGATTAGAAAGCTGAATATAAATTTCTGAAAAAATTACCAAAAAAACTTAAACTCAATACACAATTTGTTTAATACTTCAAAGCTTTCACAAAAAATTGAATTTGAAAAACAATTTATACTTTCTCAAGAATTGAATTTGAAAAAACAATCATTTTATCTCTAACAATGTTTTTCATTTTTATCACTAATTATACAATATGATTGGAATCCTGAACCTATTTTAGACATGAATATCCTATAATATATTCCAGCCTTAATATATACATAGACCAATGAATGCTTAAATAAGTACATAAACTAAGCCACTACCAAGCAGGTGCAAATCCAATCATTTTGAGATTCAAAATTCATGGTTATACCCGACATTATGTCCCAGTTCCCAATTCAAGTGCACCTACTTTACAAGTGCCATACAAGTCTTTTCACTCTTCACAAAGTTCGTTTCTGCTGGGTATTTTTAAATAGCAACAATTCTATGGAATATGGTTTTGCATTGCATTTTGTTGTTGTCATATGCAATTTTGTGATGTCATGTGTTCTAATTAATCTAATGACCAAAAACTAAAAATGGAACGAGTGAAAAATAGACTTGTTACAATAGTAGAGATGAAATACAATGGAATACCAGAGCTTATCTCAAAGAGAAGCACATGCTTAAAGAATGTGATTTTTTTTTTTGGAGATGATCCACTTTATTTTTTTATGAAATTATGTTCAACTAAATGCATGAATATATAGATATCTGCCTAATTTCATATTCATAAAACATGTCAAGGCAGAAACAAACAAGATAAGTTCAACAAAATTTCATATTTTTAATAGGGATATTGAGCTATGATGCCTTCATGAAATTTATAGATTGATGTATTTTACAAAGTTTATCAACACACATTCTCATAGCCTATTCTCCTCCTCTCTCTTCTTTTAGGACCATAAGTAGTGGCAGATGCAAATAAATAATTACACAGTAGCATGTGCATCTGAAAGAATCATCTAAGAGTCGGCATGGGTAGCTACAATAGATCTACAAAATTGCATGTGTAACCACAAGAGATGAAAGATGTTAAATTTAAGAATGACTAAATGAATAACTAACTAAATAAATAAATAAATAAATTGCACAAAGACCTCCTCCATTTTATCAAGATTTCCAATATTGCAAAGATCTATAAGATAAAATGTGGAGCAAAGATATTTTTAAAAAGAAGAACAAATACCTGTACAAGTGACAGTAGATCATAGGGGATATTTGACCTTGTGCATTTAGATATATGTGGTTTGATGTCTATGAAATATCTCGGGGGGTATGAGTACTTTTATATTTTTATCGACGATTTTTCCAAGAAGACCTAGATCTATTTCTTGAAGACCAAGGACGAGTTATTTAGTCGCTTTAAAGGGTTTAAGGCTCTATTTGAGAATGTGATAGGCAGAAAGATCCAGACTCTTCAGTCATATAATGAAGGTGAGTACACTCATAAAGAGTTCTAGGAGTTTTATACCAGGACATGAATCGGGAGGGAGTGGACAATTCATTACAACCTGGAGAAGAATGGGGTTATTGAGAGGAAGAGTCGGTTTATTTCAGAGGCAGTGAGAGAAATGTTGTATAACTAGGATCTCCCATGTTATCTATGAGAAAAGGTATGCAGTATGATAGTTTATATAGAGAATAGGGTCCCACATAGAGCTCTTCTAAATATGATACCCAAGGAGCCTTTTAACGGTAAAAATCCAGATGTGAGTCACTTTAGGATATTTGGATACATAGCATATTGTCACATTCCAGGGGAGACATGTTCAAAGCTAGAGCGGAATGTAAAGCGAGGTTACTTCATTGATTATAGAGAAACATCAAAGGCATACATGATATTCATCCTAGGGGCCAAGAGGATTATAATTAGGAAGGATGTAAGTTCATGGAGGAAAAGGGATTCATAAGGTCCAAATAGTTTCCAGTAGTTGAAGATTAGAGTGAGCAGCCAATAGAATTGAATTTGAAAATATAAATATAATGGAATTTGGAGAAATAATCATTTTAACTCTAACAATGTTTTTCATTTTTTATCACTAATCATACAGTATGATTGGAATCCCGAACCTATTTTAGACATATGAATATCCTATAATATATTCCATCCTCAATATATACATAGACCAATGAATGCTTAAATAAGTATATAAACTAAGCCACTACCAAGCACGTGCAAATCCAATCATTTTGAGCTTCAAAATTCATGGTTATAACAGACATTATGTCCCAGTTCCCAATTCAATTGCACCAAATTTACAAGTGCAATACAAGTCTTTTGGCTCTTCACAAAGTTCGTTTTCGCTGGGTATTTTTAAATAACAAAAATTCTATGGAATATGGTTTTGCATTGCATTTTGTTGTTGTCATATGCAATTTTGTGATGCCATGTGTTCTAATTACCCTAGTGACCAAAAACTAAAAATGAAAGGAGAGAAAAATAGACTTGTTACAATAGTAAAGATGAAATACAATGGAATACCAGAGCTTATTTCAAAGAGAAGCACATGCTTAAATAATGTGAAAAAATTTATGGAGATGATCCACTTTATTTTTTTATGAAATTATGTTCAACTAAATGCATGAATATATAGATATCTGCCTAATTTCTTTGACCTTAGAACATTTTTGTAAGTTTTTAATGTGGGCATAGTACTCACACTCTCTGACTTTTCCAAAAATAGATCTTCAACGTCCACCTTCATATTCATAAAACAAGTCAAGACAGAAACAAGATAAGTTCAACAAAATTTCATATTTTGAATAGGGCTATTGAGCTATGATGGATTCAGAAAATTTATAGATTGATGTATTTTACAAATTTTATCAACACACATTCTCATAGCTTATTCTCCTCCTCTCTCTTCCCTTAGTCTTACACACCTAGGTTCTCTCTATATATATCCCTTATTGTTTTTCCTTCTCTCTCCTCTCCCCCACTCTTTAAGTAATTATAATATCTAAGAATTAAAGTAAAAATACCTCAAGAAATTAACAACATTTAAATTATAAAAAAAAACAAATTATATAATAATATATGAAAAATAAAAATAAAATAAGATATATTTATAAAATTTATCAAAAAAATTAAAATCATTCCAACTATCCAAATGAATTTGTTTATGAAAAACAAAAAGCAACCATAACTTCTAGAAAGTGTGATTTTAATATTTATGAAAATAATTATATCTCTGGATTTCAATATCAAAGGTGATATTTAAGATTTTTCCTTCAAGAAAGTTTGATATAAACTTAAATAATAAATAACAAGTTATATAATAAAATTGAAAAATATTTACATATAAATGCTTGTTATCTCATAAAGCAAGGTTTTCATCCTCAATATAATAATACAATATCAATAAATTTCTAATGCAATAACATTGTATCTGTAAGTAATTTCTGTTCGTATGACCTATATCAAATTCACTAAACATAGCTTTTTAAAATAGGAAATTGGATTTTTTTTTGTTTTTCTAGCCTTTAGCATATCAAATTCACTAAACATAGCTTTTTAAAATAGGAAACTCGTTTTTTTATTTTATTTTTCTAGCCTTTAGCATTAGAAATACATTGAAGGAAAGAAAACATGCATCGATAAATGAAGTTGTGGAAAAAAAAATTGAAGACTATATAACCCATGCTTAAAAAACTAATTATGTATGTAAATTGCAGGTTTAAAATAAAAATACTAATTATGAATATAAATTGTAGGTTTAAAAGAAAAAATTTAGGAAACATTTAAAAGCACCATGACTAACACTAAGCAGGACCTTTAGGACCATAAGCATTCATGTGTCTGTTTATGATCCTGAGGTGGATTGTAAGTGATGCATTATAAATGAAAATGCAACTCCAGCAGCGGTAAGTGAATTCGAGGTAGAGCTCGAGGTATAGAGTCAAGGGTCGAGGAAGAGGTATAGTTCTAGGGCTACGGTTCCATCAATTTGATCTATATTTGGCAGGATGGATTCATACGCTTGCCTGGGAGGGAAGGAAGGGAGTTAGGAACCGGACCTTTAGGACCATAAGTAGTGACAGATGCAAATAAATAATTACACAGTAGCATGTTTATCTGAAAGAACCATTTAAGAGTCGGCATGGGTAGCTACAATAGATCTATAAAATTGCATGTGTAACCACAAGAGATGAAAGATGTTAAATTTTAGAATGAATAAATGAATAACTAACTAACTAAATAAAAAAATTACACAAATATGCCCTCCATTTTATCAAGATTTCAAATCTTGCAAAGATCTATGCAATAAGATAAAATGTGGAGCAAAGAGATCTTTAAAAAGAAGAACACATACCTTTATAAGTGACAATAGATCATAGGGGATATTTGACCTTGCGCATTCAGATATATGTGGTTCGATGTCTATGAAATATCTCGGGGGGTATGAGTACTTTTCTATTTTTATCGAGGATTTTTCCAAGAAGACCTAGATCTATTTCTTGAAGACCAAGGACGAGTTATTTAGTCTCTTTAAAGATTTTAAGGCTCCATTTGAGAATGTGACAAGCAGAAAGATCCGGACTCTTCAGTCAGATAATGGAGGTGAGTACACTCATAAAGAGTTCTAGGATTTTTATACCAGGACATGAATCAGGAGGGAGTGGACAATTCATTACAACCCGAAGAAGAATGGGGTTATTGAGAGGAAGAGTCAGTTTATTTCGGAGGCAACGAGAGCGATGTTGTATGACTAGGATCTCCCATGTTATCTATGAGCAAAGGCATGCAGTATGATAGTTTATATAAAGAATAGGGTCCCACATAGAGCTCTTCGAAAGATTATACCCAAGGAGCCTTTCAATGGTAAAAAGCCAGATGTGAGTCACTTTATGATATTTGGATACCTAGTGTATTGTCACATTCTAGGGGAGACATGTTCAAAGCTAAAGCGGAATGTAGAGTGAGGTTACTTCGTTGATTATAGAGAAACATCAAAGGCATACATGATCTTCATCCCAGGGGCCAAGAGGATTACAGTTAGGAAGGATGTAAAGTTCATGGAGGAAAAGGGATACATAAGGTCCAAAGAGTTTCTAGTAGCCGAAGATCAGAGTGAGTAGCCAATATAAACTCCTAGGCTAGAGCAACAAAATCAGGGGTAGTAGCAAAGAATGAGTATAGTAAGTAGTACGAGAACGAGTTCAGGTTTGAGTGCTCCTAAGGCTTCATAGAATATGGAGTAGTAGATGCAACAGATCTAAGAGATGCATCAAGAGAACACGGAGGTGGATACTCCTAACTCCAATGTTGACAGGAGGAACCAAGAGGTTTAGGCTACACTCAGGGATGCTTAGAAGTTTTTTGGGGACTCCTAGGATGGGAAAAGAGAGCAAAGACAACCAGATTCATACAATGGCTACATCTCGTTGGTCAGTTATTTGGTAGATAGTGGTGTTCCAACAATCAATAGGATGCCCAGTAACAAGTATGGTAGGATGCAATGGTTGAGGAATATTCCTCGATCATGTAGAATAATGTATGGGAGGTTGTACTAAGTCCTAGAGATAGGGCAGTGGTTGGATCATGTTGGATCTATAATATCAATCATAGTGAATATGGAACCATCTTTAAATACAAATCTAGGTTCGTGTCCAAGGGGTTCTCTAAGGAGGGAATAGATTATGATGAGACATTTTCTCATGTGGCTAGGTACACTTCTATACGATTCGTGTTCTCATTAGCAATATAGATGGGATGGAAAATTCATCTGATGGATGTCAAGACAACATTCCTAAATTGTGAACTAGAGGAGGAGGTGTACATTGAATAATCAGAGGGATTTGTGGCACTCAATAGAGAGTTCCACATGTGCAAGTTGAACAGAGCTTTGTGTAGGCCCAAGAAACCTCCCAAGGCGTGGTGTCAACACATCAACAAATAATTGCAAGGCATGGGCTTTGTGAATAGTGAGGCAGATTCGAACCTCTACTACTTGTTGGTTGGGGGAGATGTTCTCATTCTTGTCCTATATGTGGATGACTTGTTCTTGATAGGTTCACTAGGGCTCATTTAGGAGAGTAAGAGGGACCTTGCAATAGAGTTTGAGATGAGGGATTTGTTTCTCATGCACTATTTTCTAGGCATGGAGGTATGGTAGACAGATGGTGAGATTTCCCTTAGTCAAGGGAAATACTGCATAAATATCTTGAGGAGATTTGTGATGGAGGATTGTAGGGCCATGTATATTCGCATGTCACCAATTGGAGGAAGACAGATGCATCTCGGGAAAAGGAGATTAACCCCACCTTGTATAGGAAATTGGTAAGCTCTCTCATGTAGCCAAAATTTATAGAGAATTTTTGGCATGATTGGAAGAAATTTATTGGGACTGACCATGTCATTCAAAAGTTTGAGCTCCATGATTTTACCCCAATTTATGAATGACATCTTGGAGAAAAAGAGAAGAAGAAAAAAAAGAGCACGGAGGAAAAGAAGGCTCTGAAAGAAGAGAAGCTAAAACAAGAGGAGAAGTACATGTGGGCAATTGTTGATGGAGTGAAAGAGAAATTTGGGAACTTCAGAGTTCAGACACCATGGCTCTTTCGTGGCCGTGGAGAGCATTCCAAAATGGGTAAATTGAAGAAGATAATTTATCCAGAAGATATTATAATCAAGATAGGGAAATATTCTACCATCCCAGAGTGTACAATGCCTAGCCATCAGGACTGTAACATGTGGAAAGAGATCGGGCATGACAGATCTGTAACATGGCCACAGGTGGAAAGAGATCAAGCATGATAGGACTGTAACATGGCTAGCTTATTGGAATGACCCAATCAATTCCACAGAATTCAAATATGTATTTTTGGCTCCTAGTAGTTCTTGGAAATGCCAAAGTGACATAGACAAGTACGAGAAGGCAAGAATGCTCAAGGATTAGATAGATAACATTCAAGAAACACATACCCGATGGTTTAAGTCAAAGGATGTGAGAAGTAGACATATTGCAGTGGCAACCTACCTGATTGATAGGCTTGCTCTGAGGGTTGGCAATGAGAAGGATGATGACGAGGCTAATACAGTGGGTTGTTGCACATTGAAAGTGGAAAATGTTACATTAATTCCTCCAAAGTCTCTGCAATTTGATTTCCTAGTTAAAGATTCCATTCGCTACTTCAACACAGCTGAGGTAGATGAACGAGTCTTCATAGCGATTGGTGACTTCAAAATGGGGAAAAATGAAGGGCCTAACTTTTTTGATAAGCTTGACACTAGTTAACTGAATGCCTATCTCAAGGATATTATGCCAGGCCTTACAACAAAAGTATTCAGAACATATAATGCATCCATTATGTTGGACAGACTTCTTCAGGAAACAACTGGTGCCACTTGTTCAGAGGAGTATATTGCAGATTATCAATGCGCGAACAAGGAGGTTGCAATTCTATGTAACCATCAGCGATCTGTTTCAAAGGCACATGGTACCCAAATGGAAAGACTTGAAGGAAGAATTGCAGAGTTAGAGAGCGCGCTCAGGGAAATGGAAATTGATCTTGATAGGGCTAGAAAATGGAAGCCACTACGGTGCAGTTATCCAGAAGGGAAGGCTTCTAAGAGAAACCAAAGTCTAGAAATGTTGGAGAAAAAAATTGTAGATACCAAGATGAAGATAGAGAAAATGAAGGCAAACATGAAGATAAGAGATGATCTGAAGACCATGGCTTTGGGAACATCAAAAATCAATTACATGGACCCAATAATTTCAGTTGCCTAGGGTAAGCGCAACGATCTTCCCATTGAGAATATATTCAATAAGTCCCTAATGGCCAAATTTTCCTGGGCAATGAATGTAGAGCTAGAATACATATTTTGAAGCCTGTGCAACAAATGTATAGCAAGAATACATCTACTAAAACATTCACATTTTTTGTTTTTCCTTATAGGGAATTGTGTTCATTCTGCTGCATATTTATGGATTTGGTCTGTAAATGGAAAATTAGGATGCAAAATTCTGATATAGTTAAGTACATAACAAACTCAATTCACTTTTGCGAAAATCATTTATGCAACTAATTTCAAATGTAGTTTCAAATAATTTTAAAATTATATAATTAGTAATGGTATTTAAAGGTGTCCTTTAAAATTTCAAATGTAGTTTCAAATAATTTTATAATTATATAATTAGTAATGGTCTTTAAAGGTGTCCTTTAAATATAAATATGCAGCAGGATCATAAGATTTGGGAAGATTATTTAGCTACTCACTCCACTCTACTCCAATGCAACTCCAATGAAAGTATTATTAATAGTTTTTGATTGAAGCAAAATTGTTTCAAGTAGATGAGAGATATCTAAAGCCACTCCAAAACATTAAAAAAATATATACAAATTTTTGAAGAGAACTCCAAATTGTGAGAACTGAAAATCTCATCAAATTTGCACCTTTTCCTCTAACAGATTTCCATTAAGTAACCCTCTGTAATTAAAAAATGCCCAGTACAGTTCAATTTTAATAGTTTCTAAAAAATATCAATGGGCTTTACCAAAAAAAATTAAATTGAATACACAATTTGTTTAATACTTTAAAGCTTTCACAAAAAAAATTGAATTTGAAAAACAATCTATATTTTTCAGAAGTTGAATTTGAAAATATAATTTCACAAAAAAAATTGGATTTGAAAAACAATCTATACTTTTTCAGGAGTTGAATTTGAAAATATAAATATAATGGAATTTGAAGAAACAATCATTCTAACTCGAAAATTAAGTCAAGTAACAATGTTTTTCATTTTTTTATCACTAATCATATAGTATGATTGGAATGCTGAACCTAAGTTAGACATATGAATATCCTATAATATATTCCATCCTTAATATATACATAGACCAATGAATGCTTAAATAAGGATATAAACTAAGCCACTACCATGCATGCAGGTACAAATCCAATCATTTTGAGCTGCAAAATTCATGGTTATACAAGATATTATGTCCCAGTTCCCAATTTAGTTGCACCAACTTTACAAGTGCAATACAAGTCTTTTGGCTCTTCACAAAGTTCATTTTTGCTAGGTCTTTTTAAATACCAACAATCCCATGGAATATGGTTTTGCATTGTATTTTGTTGTTGTTAGATGCAATTTTGTGATTACGTGTGTTCTAATTACCCTAGGGACCAAAAAATAAAAATGGAATGAGTGAAAAATAGACTTATTACCGGGGGAGAGATGAAATACAATGGAATACCAATCTTATCTCAAAGAGAAGCACATGCTTAAAGAATGTGTAAAATATATGGAGGTGATCCACTTTACTTCTTTATGAAAATATGTTCAACTAATTGCATGAATATATAGATAACTGCCTAATTTATTTGACCTTGAGAGAATTTTTGTAAATTTTGAATGTGGGCATAGTACTCACTGTTAACCACCTGTAAATTTTGATTATACCAAAGGTGGCTAAATCTGTTTGAGCCTTCAAGGAACAAATTCTATTACTAAAAATTTTTGGCTCTTAAAGACTCTCAAAGGCCTCCTGCCTCTGTCTAGATCTTATACTTTTGTTTTCATCCCAAAAGACTTTGAAATCCTGTTGATTTCTAAAGCCAAAATATTGTTACAAACACCATTTTCTCTTTTCCCTTCTTCCCAAATTAACCTCATCTTTCTAGCCCCCTATTTCCCACAAAAATCCCTCATTTTCACATTTATGCCTTTTCCCCTCATCAAAATCCCCTTTATAAGGTTTAAGACTCACTCTTGGCCTTATCAGAACCCTCAAACCTTTGAAATCATGAGAAAAACCATTAAAAACCCTTTTTGTTATATATATTGGACTTAAACCCCCTTGGGCTAAGTCCCTAGCCTTTCCGCCCATACACCCTGGCGCCGTGACCGCGCGTTGAGCCAGTCGGGCGCTTATCCGGTTTAAATAAATATTTCTTCCCAAACCATTAAAAAACCTTTGATATTTATTTAAACCGTCGAAATTCATTTTATTTAATTTTTCCGCCCGTGCAAATTGTGGAGCGATCTCGACCATCGATTCAATCCATAAGATCGGACGGTGCGGAGTGCATCTTTTCGTGGCCCCCACCACTTGAAAGACGGTTGCCCAAAACCAGCGGTATCCATCGCACCGCCTTTGGGCAAAAGGTTGTTTTCCCCAGATGGCCAGCGATTCCATACACCTGCCGCCACGCGTCCCGTGTACTATTTTCAAAACCACCGTCCATCCGCCATCCATCGTGCATTAACGTTTAGACCAAGATGCCCAGCGATATCGCTGTCCACCGTCCGATCTGGGGCGGGCCATCCAACGGTGATCGCTCACCGAAGATGCCCGACAATTAACAAAGGTGCCCACGCGATAACCAGGCTACGACGCGACGGAAAATCAATCTCCGCCATCGATCTGATCTGCAGATCGACGGTCCATATTCCATCGCCCGATTTCCTCCGTTTGACTTTCAACCTCCACTCCCAACCGTCGATCTCTGCGCGATAGATGGCTCAGATTCAATCTTTTTCCGCCCGTTCTATGGTCTCTCTCGATTAATCCCGACCGTTGGATGATGCCATCCAACAACCCCGCTCCTTCCACACATCCTCTGAAAGCAGTCAAAGTCAAACTATATACGCAGGATTTCATAACTTTTGTTTGTATTTTGCAGGGTTTAAATGGTTTTCCGCCATTCTGAAGAAAATTCGTGGGCTGAGGGTGGCGACCCTCTCGCCTTCAAAGGAAATCATTCAGAGGTGTTAAATGCACGTTTCATCGATGTTTCATAATGCATTGATGCCATTCGATTCCTGTTTCAGTCCTGCACATCTGAAATACACAACAAGTCAATCACAAATCAAGAGTATCAGTATAGAAGACCAGAATGCACCAGAATAGAGGATTAAGAGATAGATTTGTGGGGATTATATCTAAGATATCTATCAAAAGCCTAATCCTGGGATTTAAACACAGTTTTAAGGAAAGATCAGAGTGTTTTATCCGACAGAAAGCTCCACCGCCTTAGTTAAAGAAAATCAATTCTTCTCAGCTACCACAAAGACACCTGTGCCTCAAAGAAATCAAATACAGGCCGAAGTTATTGCACGAAATCAGATATTTTCCTTCAGCACAGCCAGGGAGTTACTTCTGCAAGGAAATAAATGCAGAAATATCTGCAAAATAACCCCAACATCGCACAGAGCCTCAAAGGTCAACGAAAGCTCCCACAGAGCTTAAATATTTATGTAAAAACATTTAATATAGAGGATATGTATGTAATTTTCTTCATTGAGCCCCTCAAAGGCCCAGAAACCATTTAAGTATGTATTAATTGTAATTGAGATCTTTTATCAGATCTCACCTCCTCATCCTTCTATATATACTTCTTCAGAAGATGAGTGAGGGGTTGTTTGGTTGTTGTTTGATCACAAGCTGTAATATTGAAACTCTCTGAAATAAATACATAGTCCTTTGAAGTTGAAGAAAAAATTGAAGTCTTGGAGGTCTTGATGATGTTGTTGCATGTTTGTTCCTGAGAAGGCTCTATCATCAGATTCATGAGCTTGGCTATTGGTGAAGTATTCTGAACTGTTTCATGTTTTTCCCTGTTTTCATTATGTTCCATAATTTCTCACTATAGTAGGATAGAAAGTATTAGGCTAAGAAATGACTCCTGGAAGCACCTTAGACCTGTTCATCCTTCACTGTTTTATTTTTTCTTCTGTTGAAGTATTTTAGAGGCTTTAATCATTCTCTTTAGTCTTCATGCTTGTTTATTTCCTTAATAGTTTGAACAGTTTGTTTCAGCATGATTTATGGTTCTCCCTACTTATCTGTTGCCACTTAAAAACTGTTATTGAAGTCTCCCTTGGAAGTTCTTTGCTTATAGTGAATCAGAGAGGTCTGTTTTGATCTTGCCCTTTGTTCTCACTTAAACAGTTGGCTTAAAGGTCGTTATAATTATGATAATAGATGTTTTTAGGTGTTCCCTCTTCTATGACTGTGATTATCAATAAATCTTATATGTTTTCTAAAGTCCTTTGGAATAAAATCTTTGAGGAAATAGGGTGTTCCCCGAATCTTAGATTTTACTTCGAAAGTTGTTTTGAAATCATTGTTTGCTTAAAGGTGTGATTTGTAGAATTTATGGTTAGCCCTGTCTATGAAAGAACTCTTTATTGTTTCAAATTATGCTTTCAAATTCCCTTTGTTGAGAATTAAAACTCTCTTTCCAAATCATTAATGTTCATTCCATTCCAAAAACAAAAGGATCCTGTGGCCAAGTTAGATTTTCCCTTTGATATCCCATATCCTTTAGTAAGTGTGTTATGATCTCTTTTTGAATCCATTGCCCAATGAAACAGATATTTTACTGTCCTATATATCTTTCCTAGACCTTTTATGTTCTGCTGTATCAATTCCATCCAACCAAACAAACAAATACCTGCACTTAATAACTAGTCTAAAACCAATACTCTAAGCACACAAGATAAACCTTTGCCAACAAATTTTGAGAGATCCCTCTCTGAGAGCAGGAGGGCTAGATCCTGTAACTCTAAATATTGGTTCTGATGTTGCCTTGTCTTTTGATTTTCCAAACTATCAAAACACGTGACACCAACATAATGGCGATCACAGTGGGACATTGAGTAAAATCTTCAAAAAACAAAAACACTCATTGTCTAGCATAACATAAGTGACTTTCTTCAAGCACTACCAAGCATAATGGTAATCATGATAGGACCTTTTGAATCAGTGACAAACTAAGCAACCCTTAGGATTCTTGTAAAGCCTTGTCAAACCTTGAAGGATTCAGTTACCAAGCCATAAGAGTGAACTCTAGACGTTTTGACACCCTAGCTAAGTGTTAAGACAAATTTAGGACACTCTCATAACCTGTAAAATCATAAAACTCAGAAAAACCCAAAACATTTCAGTTTGGCTTCATAATAAACTTGGTGGTGGACCATAAAACCTTTACCTCTAAAGGAGCTAAAAATTTCCACCTGGCGACTCCACACTCTGAAACTCCCAAAAGACCAAATGACTCCACTGGTAAAAGAACCTGAACTAATTGACCAGACACAGTGACCTCTTTCTTGATTTACAAACATGATTCCAAGAATACAACGAAGATATGCCCTAATGAGCAAAAATCATATCCCTGGGTTTCCACATAAGATGCCCCAGGTGAATTGGGATGACAACCTGCCTGTTTTTCAAGGTGAAAAGTTTGATGACCCTTTGTTACATCTTATCAAATTTCACATACATGTATGGAGGTTGAAAGTTGAATGGCACAAAGACTGCCTAATGAAAATGTTCATGTTAACATTAGAAGGAAAGGCTAGGGATTGGTATGAATGCTTAAGATCTAGTAGTTTGTTTTCTTTAAGAGACCTTGAATATGTGTTCTATGAGAACTATAAAGAAAACACTACGTCATTATCAATGGGTGCAATATATTATGATCCGTCACAAAACATCACCCAACACATTATAGATAACGAGGAAGCTTTGGAAGAGATGCATCCTGAAGATCTTTTAACAACCATTCATGAGTTTAATCTCCTATTGAAAAATTTTAAGAATATAAATGAATCAGTTGAGGAAGAGATGATCCAAGAAATAATGGACGTTCTTCAAGATATCCCTGAAAACTCAAATATTGATTCATCATCCCTTATAGCCGAGGCTCAAGAAGACATCTAGCCTCAAAATCAGTCTTCACAAGAGATAGAGAACTGTTGTACTTCCGTTCAAAGGGACATGGAAAAATCTTCCCCTTTGACAGAGAAGGAAATAGATCAGGCTATTTATAAACAGTCAATCTTTGTAACTTTTTTCAAAACAAACACTCTTGCCCATTCACATAGGGAAATTTGTTGTACAGATTTAGAAAGTTATTTTGTGGATCAGAATGAGGAAGGACCTGCTGATATCCCAATATGTTTGACTGATGAAAATTTTTATTCTAATAAATTCTCAAACTTTAATCAGTCTTATGATGATGATGATTTCCAAGCAGAAACTAATCATGCAGGGCAACCAACATTTGATTGGTGTTATGAGTTTTACCATCATCAGCTTGAAAGCCGCAATCATCATTTTCGATCCATCATAAAAAGCTTTCACTTAATTGGGAATCAACAGCCTTTCAACTCAGAAGGTGAAGAGAAGAGTAATGAAGAAATTGTTGAGCAAGAGGACAACACTGCCAAATATGATGAGTCCTCCAGTTCAGATGATGATGAAGAAGAGGGAGAGAAACAGATAGAAGACTATCCTACTGTGGATATACCATCTTCCCAAGAAGAGACTTCTCTCTTCATTAATGTCAATCTGCCATTCCAAGAACCTGAATTTATATCAGAAGTAAGCATATGTTTAGAGAAAGAAAATATTTCACTGTTTGCTATTGTGCAAGTTAAAGATGACGATACTTCCAATCTACATACTGAAGAGATACTCAAAGATGATGTCTTGGAAGTAGATAATTTACCAATTGTGGAGGACCAAAAGGAAGAGAACCTTCATCTTTTCTTTGTTGATCCTTTGGAAGAGTGTGTGGATATCCCAAATGGCTCAAATTATCAAGCAGTGATCCTTTGCAAGAGCCAGAGATATGAAATGTTTTCACCTTCTGTGATAGTTTTTATTTTGAATATTAATCTTCAAAATATACTATGGATACCTCTGACAAGCCGCCAGAGTTTCTACTTCTTCTTGACATTACTCAGCTGGCTGCATTGGCATTTTTGTATCATATGATAAATGTAAATACTCCATGTTTAGAATAGGTTAGATAGGAATGTCAATAAAGCTAAGTCCTAAGCATGTAGTTAGTTGATTGTCTTCTACTTTGAAGGAAAATCAAACATTCAAAAATACAAAAACAAAGAAAAGAAAGAAAAGAGGGCAGATTGTCAAAACAAGAAAGGTATAGCCCCATACCAAAAAAGAGAGATAAATCTGAAAGTGTGCAAGCTCAAATGCCACTCCTAAAAAACACACTTCTAGTTAGTCAAACTGTTTAATCTTGACTGATTAGCTTTAAATTCTCTGCTGATAGGATAGTGAATTTGATATGCCAAACTGTCTAATCTTGGCTTATCAGTAGATAGTTTAGGATAGAAATTAAAGGTTCAAACATGATCAAAATCTGAACCTAAGGTTGCAAAGAGAAATGACTCAAATCTGTTCTATTTTTCTGAGTCAAAGAGATGTCAAAATCTGGTTCTAATTAGCTCAAAATCTGAACCAGAGAAAAGGGAAGATAGCTCAATAAGAATCAAATCAGAGCTGTAGAAAAGAGGAAGGAAGTGTTATCAAATTTCAGATCTTAAGCCTTCCATTTTTTATTTATTTTTTCTGCAAAATAAATGTCTATGTGCAGCTTGTCTTTATGCCATAGATCACAGCAAGTCAAACAGCTTAATCTTGACTTGACTGTTTTTAAATTTATGTTTTAGAAATTTAGAGAATGAAAATCTGTTGGACAGTTTAATCCCAATAGATAGTAGAATAGGTAGAGAAGCATCTTAACTCAACTATTTAATCTGAGTTCAGGGAGAAATAAGGAGTAGAATTAGATTAGTTTCCTACTTTCAAAAGAATAAAATGTTGTGAAAAGAGTTTTCCAATCCAAGTGCACTCTATTGAAGAAAAAATGTTAGATCAGTAGGGTTGGGTAGGTAGAAGTTTGTATTGATGAAGATCCATTGTTTTTCATGGTTGCTAATATGTTTTTCAGAGAAATATCATCCCAGTAAAAGAAGAGCAGCCCAATGGATAAGGCACAGGTCAGCCTCCCAGAGAAAGCAAGTCTGAAGTTCTTGATGCCTTCAAGAAGGCACCATCCCCAAGTGGAGCCACTGTTAGCCACCTATAATATTTGTTATAGCAAAAGGTGGCTAAGACTATTTGAGCCTTCAAGGAACAAATTCTCTTACTAAAAATTGTTGGCTCTTGAAAACTCTTAAAGGCCTCCTGCCTCTGTCCAGATCCTATATTTTTGTTTTCATCCCAAAAGACTCTGAAATCCTGCTGATTTCCAAAGCCAAAATATTGTTGTGAACACCATTTTCTCTTTTCCCTTCTTCCCAAACTAACCTCATCTTTCTATCCCCCTATTTCCCACAAAAATCCCTCATTTTCACATTTCTGCCTTTTCCCCTCATCAAAATCCCCTTATAAGGTTTAGGACTCACTCTTGGCCTTATCGAAACCCTCAAACCTTTGAAAATCATGAGAAAAAACCATTAAAAAACCCATTTTTGTTATATATATTGGGCTCAAGCCCCCTCGGGCTAAAATCCCTAGCCTTTCCGCCCATATGCACTGGCGCCGTGACCGCGTGCTGAGCCAGTCGAGCACTTATCCGGTTTAAATCAATATTTCTTCGCAAACCACTAAAAACCTTTGATATTTATTTAAACCATCGAAATTAATTTTTCTGCCCCTGCAAATTGTGGAGAGATCTCGACCGTCGATTCAATCCATAAGATCCGACAGTGCGGAGCGCGCCTCCCTGTGGACCCCCCAGCTGTGCGCCATTTTCCCAAAACCGCGTGGTTTTTATCGCACCACTCTTCGGTGGAGGGCGGTTTTTGCCCAATGGCCAGCGATTCCATACACTTGCCGACACGCGTCCCTTGTACTATTTGTAACTGCCGTCCATTCGTCGTCCATCGCACATTAACATTCAGACCTGGACGCCCAGCGATATCGCTGTGGACCGTCTGATCTGGGCCCACTGATCCAACGGTGATCGCTTGCCAAAGTTGCTTGATGGTTAATGAAGGTGCATGCACGATAGCCTGGCCATTATATAGTGGCAAATAAATCTCTGCCGTCGATCTAATCTTTAGATCGACGGCCCACAATTCATCACCCGATCTCTCCGTTTGACTTTCCATTGCCCAATCCCGACCGTCGATCTCTACGCAATCGACAACTCAGATTCATCCTTCTCCTTTGACTGCCTTGTTCAGTCTCAACCGTCGATCTCTGCATGATTGATGGCTCGAATTTAATCCTTCTTTCACCCATTCCATGATCGCTCCTGATCAATCCTGACCGTTGGATGATGCCATCCAATGGCTCCGATATCCTCGCACGCCCTCTGATGCAGTCAACCTATAAAAGCAGGATTTTTTAATAAGTTTTCATATTTTGCAGGGTTTTTATCATTTTCTCGCAATTTTCAAATAAGATTCAGAGGCAGAGGGTGACGACCCTCCCGTCTTCGATTCGTCAAAGGAAATCATCCACAGGGTGGAAATGCACGTTTCTTCAGTGTTTCCTCAGGCATAGATACCTTATGAACCCTGCGCAGCCCTGCATATTAGCAAGAAAACCATGGATTTAACACTATCAAAGGGTATCAGTGACGAAGACCTAAATATATCAGAACAGAGGAATAAAGACAATTTTATGGGGAATATGGCTAAGACGGTTATCAAAAGCCTAATCCCAGATTTAAAACACAGTTAAAGAAGAAATCATAAAGGATTATCAGATAAGAAACCTCCACCGCCACATATGAGGTTAATCAATTTATCCCAGCTACCACAGAGACACCTGTGCCTCAAAGAAATCAAATACAGGCCGAAGTTATTGCATGAAATCAGATATTTGCCTTCAGCACAGCCAGGGAGTTACTTCTGCAAGGAAATAAATGCAGAAACATCTACAAAGTAACCCCGACATCACACAGAGCCTCGAAGGTCAACAAAAGCTCCCACAGAGCTTAATCTTTATGTAAAAACATTTAATACAGAGGATATGTATGTAATTTTATTCATTGAGCCCCTCAAAGGCCCAGAAACCATTTAAGTCTGTATTAATTGTAATTGAGATCTTTTATCAGATCTCACCTCCTCATCCTTCTATATATGCTCCTTCAGAAGATGAGTGAGGGGTTGGTTGTTGTTTGATCACAAGCTGTAATATTGAAACTCTCTGAAATCAATACATAGTCCTTTGAAGTTGAAGAACAAATTGAAGTCTTGGAGATCTTGATGATGTTGTTGCATGTTTGTTCCTGAGAAGGCTCTATCACTGGATTCATGAGCTTGGCTGTTGGTGAAGTATTCTGAACTGTCACATGTTTTTCCTTGTTTCCATTATGTTCCATAATTTCTCACTACAATAGGATAGAAAATAATAGGCTAAGAAATGACTCCTGGAAGCACCTTAGACCCGTTCATCCTTCACTGTTTTATGTTTTCTTCTGCTGAAGTATTTTAGAGGCTTTAATCTTTCTCTTTAGTCTTCATGCTTGTTTATTTCCTTAATAGTTTGAACAGTTGGTTTCAGCATGATTTATGGTTCTCCCTGCTTGTCTGCTGCCACTTAAAAATTGTTATTGAAGTCTCCCTTTGAAGTTCTTTGCTTATAGTGAATCAGAGAGGTCTGTTTTGATCTTGCCCTTTGTCCTCACTTAAATAGTTGGCTTAAAGGTCATTATAATTATGATCATAGATGTTTTTAGGTGTTCCCTCTTCTATGACTGTGATTATCAGTAAATCTTATATGTTTTCTAAAGTCCTTTAGAATAAAATCTTTGAGGAAACAGGGTGTTCCCCGAATCTTAGATTTTACTTTGAAAGTTGTTTTGAAATTATTGTTTGCTTAAAGGTGTGATTTGTAGAATTTATGGTTAGCCCTGTCTATCAAAGAACTCTTTATTGTTTCAAATTATGCTTTCAAATTCCCTTTGTTGAGAATTAAAACTCTCTTTCCAAATCATTAATGTTCATTCCATTCCAAAAACAAAAGGATCATGTGGCCAAGTTAGATTTTCCCTTTGATATCCCATATCCTTTGATAAGTGTGTTATGACCTCTTTTTGACTCCATTTCCCAATGAAACAGATATTTTACTGTCCTATATATCTTTCCTAGACCTTTTATGTTTTGCTGTATCAATTCAACCCAACCAAACAAACAAATACCTGCACTTAATAACTAGTCTAAAACCAATACTAAAAGCACACAAGATAAACCTTTGCAAAACAAAATTTTGAGAGATCCCTTCTCTCGAGAGCAGAGGACTAGATCCGTAACTCTAAAGATTGTCTCCGATGTTGCCTTGTCTTTTGATTTTCCAAACTATCAAAACACTTGACACCAACATAAGCTATGACATATATTTTTGCTAACATGCAAGACCTTCAATTTATTTTGCAAGTCATTCAAGCTCTTAACTTTCCCATTGCACATTGTTTTATATCTGTCTTAATTGCTCATATCTTTGTGTATGCAGGTCGGGAACACCTATGGTGGCTTCACTAGAAGTTTCATTACACTTGACCCTCTCCTTCTAACTGATTAGGTTAGGATAAGGTCTAGCTACATTTTAGTTTTCCCCACTTGCACTCACCTTGCACTCGATTTCTGTAGTCTTTTGTTTGTTTTCTAGCTTTTGTCTCGCATTATGTTGATTGGTTTAGCCTCCATTTGTTTTGTCCTTTTGATTTTGGTTTTCTTGTTATGCCTTGTCTCTTCTTTCCTATTTTGTTTAATAAGACTTTGCATGAAATATATTCCCTTTGGCTCGAATACAATGTGGAAAAATAGAAAAGGGATTTGTGACACCACAAGATTTGGCTAACCATCGATCCTTGTTCCTCGTCTTAGTTATCCTTTGGTCGATGATGTTCTAACTGAAAATACAATACTTGTGTGAGGAAAGCTCTATGTAAAACCATGAGATCTGTGTCTACTCTAGAAACCTCATGCCTATACTCGATTCTTTATGTTTTGGAGTTATCCATGCTTATCCAGTCAAGTAGAGAAGGACAATGGGAAAATCTAAACAAGCAAACAAATATCAGAGGTCTTATATATGCTTCTATGAAGGAACAACCTCTTCTACTCTCAATAAGTCGGGATCCATCTTTTGCCCATGAAATGAAAGTGTAGATGCACAATCCTTTATAAAATAAATAATTAAAGGGTGAAAGAAGAGAAAGGATTTTTGCACAGAGAGGTGAAGAAAGAAACTCCGCCAGGGTATTGTCCAGGCTCTTTAACAGTGGAACAATGTTTCTGTTCTTGAAGTGACTCCACCAAGGTACTATTGAGGCCTGATGGCAGCGGAGCAACACTAAAGATGAAAAAACTATACTTTGGAAATATTAAGCTCACAAACAACATTACCCTTCTCCTGATTCGAAACATCGTGATATAGCTAGTTTTATGATTGCGTTCAACTGACGAAGGATGAACAGGACTATGTTTATACACGAGGTAAGTGGGGAATCCAAAGTAATTTGGACGATGAATCAATACTCCCAGAAAAATTAGACCTCGTACAAAGAATTTACCAAGGTAGAGAAGTTGGAGTTCTACCAGTGTGTCGCTAAGTGTTGTTGCTGCGACAAACACCCTCCAAAATTTTGCCTATACTTGAATTTTGGAGCCTACCGTGGATCTTGTGATCAGTCGTTCTATAGTCACTTCTTGGTCGGTTGATACTATGTTAAGTCTTTGAGCTCCCTTCTTAGATTGTAAGTGTCGAAGTCACCTGCTCACACATTCTCATACCGTAATTAATTCATGAGTGCATTCCTTCATGAAAGCTTGAACAAGCCTAGCATATTCCACCAAGACAGTGCCTGTGTAATGTTCAATTCATGCTGACAATCAATGCACATTTTCATTGACAGTTTCTCACTTCTCGCTACGTTTGTACTTCTATTTCAGTGAGTTTTTAAAAATGTCATTTTTTTTCACACCTTCACTTTTACGAGTGTTGTTTTCATGTTTTTGGTTGTTTATTTTGCTTACTTCCACTTTAATTAGTGTCATTTTCATGTTATATTTGCTATGGTATGTGTCACTTTCATCATCATTCACATTTCACAAGTGTTGTTCGCACTTTTATCTTCATATAATAAATGTAGTCTTTTGGCATGGGAAGTGTTGCTTATCGTGTAAATTGTAGTTTTGGCTTGTTTCAAAGGGTATATTTGGTGTTGATGAGTCCCTATAGTCATGTAGACATGTTTTACACTCGTTCCCAAAAATTTATGCACTTTCGCATAAGTGTAGTCACCATCATCACAAAGTGTACCTTTAGTTTCGCACTTGGGGAAAGCTGTCGCATTGGGGGAATTATGTTGTTCATGTATTCTGAGTGATAAATTTTGTGTCTTCAACTATTCTAAGTGTCTGATCATTCTCAAGTTTTGTACTTGATCACTTTGGTCTCACTGATTCCACACTTAGCCTCATCTGAAAAATCCACTCTAGGGCAACTTGACCTCACTCCACCCTCCTGAATTGTGCATTGCTCAATCTCAACCCCTATGCCCTAAAATTCCTCTCGGCACTATGCACTACGTAGTCTTAGTGGCCAAAATTGACTCTTGAGCTCCAGAACTGCGCAATCATTGCCTCCCAGTCAACCTCAACTGTGCATTATGCAATTTCAAGCATCAAGCCTCCAGCTTGACTCCTTGAACTACGCAATCTATGAGAATTTTATCAATCTAAGACTGCACATTAGGAAAATTCAAACCTCAAGCCTCAAGATTGAGCCCTAAAACCCCCGAACTGCATAATCCCCCAACTTTTTCTCCAGCCAAAACTACGCATTGGACAACTTCAAACCTCAAGCCTCAACCTTGAGCTCTTGAGACCCTCAAATACGAAGTCACCTAGCCTGGTCTCTAAAAAATGTGCATTAGGCAATCTCAATGGTCAAGCCTAAAGGCTCAAGATTGATGATCAAAATCTAGATCAGGGGAAATTTTTTTCTCAAAAATGAAAGTTCTTATAATTGCACCAAAAAAGAACAACAATGACTAGCCCGTCGCCAGGAATCCAACGCAACTCGTTTCGTCGAAACCCGATTTTGGATGAAGAAGTTATGGTCTGCTGATCGTTGTTCAGAACATACATTTTTTTTTAAATTGCAGAATAGGTACAGGATAATGACATGGCAGCCCATTCAGCATGCAGAGAATCTTCTTCAGTTTTTGTCCAATGGGACTGTGACAAGTGTCACTGGGAGATTCACCAATTTGTTTTGTGAAGGTGAAATTTGCCCAATGTCCTCCAAAGTTGAATGTGGGTTCATGATTTTTATGTATTGGAAATTTATTTATTATTATTAAGGTTATATATATATATATATATATATATATATAATCATATATTAATCCCAAACTGTATGTTTTAAATTCGTACATTTTACACAACCAAACTTCAACGTGGGTGAAATATTTCATTTAAATTCTAAAGTCAGATTTTCATATTTGAACGGTGGCATTTCATTAAACCATATTCCAAAGGTTTTAATATTCGATGTCATGTGTTATATATGGAGTCGTATTATTAAATTAAATGTGGGCATGTCAATATGGCAAAGGTTTTTAAAGCTTAGTTAATGGTGCAATATTTATTGGAGCATTTTCTATGGTTTAGAGCATATTTTTATATGCCAATGTATTAAACTATGGTTTAAAGTTTCGACATTTTATAATTCGGAGTGCAAAATTTGCACATTTTACATAACCAAACTTCAATGTGGGTGAAATATTTCATTTAAATTCTAAAGTCCGATTTTCATATTTGAACGGTGGCATTTCATTAAACCATGTTCCAAAGGTTTTAATATCCGATGGCATGTGTTATATATGGAGGCATATTATTAAATTAAATGTGGGCATATCAATATGGAAAAGGTTTTTAAATCTTAGTTAATGGTGCAATATTTATTGGAGCGTTTTTTATGGTTCGGAGCATATTTTTATATGCCAATGTACTAAACTTTGGTTTAAAGTTTTGGCATTTTATAATTTGGAGTGCAAAAATGTATATGAGGGGCAAGGTCGAAGTTCGACCCCATGACTTCCCCCACTCCACTCAAGTGCCCTCACCAACATACCACACCCATGTCACTTAAAAGGGATGTGCACAAGCTTATATTTAAAGAGATCTGGAATTTGATGGCGGAGGAATGGAGCAGGCCAACCCTCCTCCTCACATGATCGTGCTATATAGCCCAGTTTTAAGCGCTCCCACTAAGCGCGGATTAGTGCGCACTTATTATCTGTTAATCTATAGTTAGTCATTAATTAACTCAATTTTAAGTTGCCAAAATTTTAGTAGCACCTCAAAATTCGACACCATTTCCAGATTTGTCAGAGTTAATTGACAGTTTTCTAGATTTAGAAGCAAATTTAGGGGAAACTTAATGAGGCCTATCTTGAGCAATTTTCGACCAATTTTGGCTCAGTAATATTCATTCCTAGTAGATTGGCATGCTATTAATCCATTGGAACAACTTGTAGAGGCAATGGAGAAAATCTACATGTGCTTTTGGTCACTTGAAGAATTTGAAGTCGAGGGCCACCAGGAGGGAAGGGCATGCCCAAATCAGCTAAAGGCCAAATGGAGATATTGAATAGTCATTTTTGGGGTTTTCATGTCTTCTGAAACCAATGGAGCAGTCGAAAAATCCAATGGATCATCAAGGATTCTTGTAATCAGGAATTTGACTCATAATCCCAAGAGGGCCTAACTAGTTAAAACAGGTCCATGGAGATGTAGCCCAGGAGGGGTGAACTCCATTATCATCCAATCTGTTATGTGATTTCTGTGAGTTATATTTATGTATTTAATTTGTTGTATATGAGTTTTTAAAATTAAATCAACTCATAATTTGATCATCAAAAACACATAAAACTTGACACAAATCCCTTCACAAGTGGTTAGCATGAGACAATCCTAATCACACATTTTTAATATTACTGAGAGAGCTAGCATAGCATTAACTAGTTTTCCCATATTCAGATCAAGTTGGTATCAGAGAAAAAAATTTAGTTCATTTTAGTCAAGGTTAGCTAATTCTTCTATAGCTATTGGTTTTTGAATTTGTGCAAGGATAATTTCACTGTGAACTTGTAAGTTTATGTGTGAAGAAGAAGTCAAGATTTAGAATTCAGATCTCAAATCATAGCAAAGAAGCTTTGTATGCATTTCATGGTGTGATGGCAGCTTTTTAAGTGATGCTTCTATTCAATCTTCCTTACAAAAACTCTTTGATAAAGAGATGTTGCATAAACTCTACATCATGATTGATAGGATGCAATAGAAGTATGAAGATAAGATGGAGAGTGCTAAACTTCAAGAGCAATTGATTTCCATGAAGGAGGAGAAGCAAGAGCTTCTTGAAAAGATGTATGATATGAAGACTCAACTCCATGATGGCAAGGAAGCCTTAACCATGTATATGCTTGAAAAAGAGGTATGCAATTCAATTTTATCTTCAATTTCCTCGCAAAATGAATGTGTAGGTTCTTTTGAAAGACACGCTAGAGGAATAGGGTCCAAATTATTGATGAAGATGAGCTATGAAGGTAAAGGATTAGGTAAACATGCATAAGGCATAGTTGAGCCAGTTGTTGTTGAGGAAAGGCATAAGTATTTGGGTCTTGGTTATGGACAACATGATGGAGAAACCTCTAAAGCCAAGAAGGCACATGAAGGTGTTCCAAGAAGGACTTTCATTTCATGTTCATTACCTCGAGCTTGTGAAGATTGTGTTCATGAGGAATGCAAAATTTTTACACCCACTTTGTAAGGAGGTGCTCATAAGCATGCAACTAATGAGAATGACGAACAAGAGGATGTTGAAAGCTCTAAAGTCTTTGAATGCATTGTTGGTATTCCGAAGAGAGCCACTACCTCATCAAATTCACCTCCTTAAGAAGGCGATAAAGGTGAATGTTCAAGGTTTAAATATGCTTTTAATCAAGTTGATTTTTATTATGATAAACATGGAAAATTCTCACATAAGATTTGGAGAAAGTTTGCATGTTCCTTTTGTGGTTTGGATAACCACAATGTTTCAAGATGTTGGAAGAAGATAGCCATGCACAAGAAACTTTCAAAGCAAAGGAGATAGAAAGTTAAAGACAAAGAAAACCATGTTAAAAAGAAGATGCAACTGTTTTGCACTCATTTCCATAAGTAAGGTGATATTGTAGACAAGTGTTGGACTTTGTATCCAGCAAGTCATCAATGCCATTTGAAGAAGGTGGAGAAAGAGAATGGAAAAGAATATTCCATAATTGATGTGGGTCAAGATGATTCACATGATGATGATGTGCAGCTGAAAGAAGCGCCATTGGAATGGTTTGGTAAGAGATGGTTAGATTTCTTATCCAATTAAGGCTTTGCATGTATTTTGATGATTGATACATTTTTTTCCTATTGAATGCATGTTTCATGTTTACGCCAAGAAGGTGTTTTGAAAGTGAAGTTGATTCACTATTATTGCAGCAAAATTTGTTTGTTTCAGCTTTAAGTACACGTACATATGAATGGGGTTCTTGTACTTATGATTATACTTGTGAGAGAGTTGATGAATTGTATAAATGCATGAGATTTTGTGTGTATGAACAATGGAACTTTGATGGTTTCATTGTGCTTGAACATGCATGAGTAATTGACTTGTGTTGGTCGATTTCTTTGTTTAACATGTATGTTGTCAATTTGAGAGTATTGATCATTTGCACATGCATGAGTGTCGACATGTGTTGGCCGATTGTGTGTACATGCATGTCATATCGACTTGGAAGAGTTGATTTTGTCTCCCAAAATGAAAAGGAGATGTTGATGAAGTGTTTCATGAGATGTGAAATTCATTTTGTTTTGGGAAAAGAATCATCAAATTATTTCACATGCTTATGCTTGGCTTGAGAGTCAGTTGTTTGAAGAGACATGTTTTGTCGACTTGTGTTTGGTCGATAAGTTTTGACACCAAGATGTGAGAGTACATGGCGATGTTCACATGATGTGAAATTTGTTTATTTGAAGGAGCAAGAGGATATGTCGTCAAGTTGTTTCTTGCATGATGTGTTTTTCAGATACAAACACAACATATTCAGATATGTCATTCTTCTTGTGTTGGTGACAAGTTGTCAAAGAATTATCAGCCAAAAAAAAAAGTTTGCAGCCATTGTAGACTATTTTATGTGTTGATGCCAAGAAGAGAAGGAGATGGCGAATTCATCTCCAGATGTGGAATTTGGAACCATGGAGGTAAAAGAATGGTCATTTGTTTTCTTGTTATTACTGATGTTGGAACTCATTGTTGTAGTTCACTCATTGCAAAGGAGGAACATGATTCTTAGTGGGAAGGCAATCAATTAGTTTTCTAAGCACCGAGGAATCCATTTGGTACAACAAAAAGTGTTATATTATAGAGTATCCAACAAGTGTTGGAATGGTTCAATAGCAAAAGGAGAACAATGGTTGAAGAGCCAAGCCATTTGCAAGGCAAGGCAAGGCATGTTAGTGACCAAGTGGTTGTCATGGCAAATTTTCCAAGTAGAATCAAAATGATAGAACTTGGGAAACAAAAGAGTATTCAACTTTTATGAGATAACCAACTTTTGTGGGTCCAAATGCATGTCAGTGGGAAGGTGTGATAACAATCTGGATTAGGGACAAAAATTTGTTCAAAAATTAAAGTGCTCAAAATTTCACCAAAATAAAATGATAGCGACCGGCCCGTCTCCAAGAATCCAACGCAATTCGTTTCGTCGAAAATCGAGTTCGGATGAAGAAATTATGGTCTGCTAATCGTCGTTCAGAACAAACAAAAATTTAAAAAAAAAAATTGTAGAACAGGTACAGGGTGATGACACGACAACCCAATCAACATGCAGAGAATCTTCTTCAGTTTTTGTCCAATGGGACTGTGACAAGTGTCACTGCAGGATTCGCTAGTTTGGTTTGTGAAGGTGAAATTTGCCCATTGTCCTCCAAAGTTGAATGTGGATTCATGATTTTTATGTGTTGGAAATTAATTTTTTATTATTAAAGTTGGATTAATTTATATATATTATATATTTATTTAATTATAATACTATACATGGTTTAATAATCATAATATATATATATATATATATATATATATATAGTAATCCCAAACCTTATTTTTTAAATTCGCACATTTTACATAACCAAACTTCAACGTGGGTGAAATATTTCATTTAAATTCTAAAGTCCGATCTTCATATTTGAATGGTGGCATTTCATTAAACCATATTCCAAAGGTTTTAATAACCGATGGCATGTGTTATATATGGAGGCATATTATTAAATTAAATGTGGGCGTATCAATATGGCAAAGGTTTCTAAACCTTAGTTAATGGCACAAATATTTATTGGAGCGTTTTCTATGGTTCAGAGCATATTTTTATATGTCAATGTAATAAATTTTGGTATAAAGTTTTAGCACATTTTACATAACCAAGCTTCAACACTGTGTGAAATATTTTATTTTTTAAATTCGCACATTTTTACATAACCAAAATTCAACGTGGGTGAAATATTTCATTTAAATTCTAAAGTCCGATCTTCATATTTGAATGGTGGCATTTCATTAAACCAACCGATGGCATGTGTTATATATGGAGGCATATTATTAAATTAAATGTGGGCGTATCAATATGGCAAAGGTTTCTAAACCTTAGTTAATGGCACAAATATTTATTGGAGCGTTTTCTATGGTTCAGAGCATATTTTTATATGTCAATGTAATAAATTTTGGTATAAAGTTTTAGCACATTTTACATAACCAAACTTCAACACGAGTGAAATATTTCATTTAAATTCTAAAGTCCGATTTTCATATTTGAACGGTGGCATTTCATTAAACCATATTCCAAAGGTTTTAATATCCGATGACATGTGTTATACACAGAGGCATATTATTAAGTTAAATGTCAGCATATCAATATGGCAAAGGTTTTTAAACCTTAGTTAATGGCGCAAAAATTTATTGGAGTGTTTTTTATGGTTCAGAGTATATTGACCCCATGACCACTCCCACTCCACTCAAGCGCCTTCGCCAACAAAACCACAATCATGTCGCTTAGAAGTGTTGCGCACCAATTTATATTTAAAGAGATGCAGAATCTGATGGCGGAGGAACGGAGCGGGCCAACCCTCCTCCTCACATGATCGTGCCATATAACCCAGTTTTAAGCGCTCCCACTAAGCGTGGATTAGTGCACACTTACTATCCGTTAATATGAAGTTAGTCATTAATTAACTCAGTTTTAAGTTGGCAGAATTTTAGCATCATCTCCAAATCCGGTGCCACTTCCAGATTTGTCGGAGTTAACTGGCAGTTTTCCAGATTTAGAGGCAGAATCTAGGGGAAACTTTAATGAGGCCTATCTTGAGCAATTTTCGACCAATTTTGGCTCATGAATAGTCATTCCTAGCATATTGGCGTGCTATGAATCCATTGGAACAATTTGTAGAGGCAATGGAGCAAATATACAGGTGTTTTTGGTCACTTGAAGAATTTTGAAGCTTAGGGCCACAGGAGGGAAGGCCATGCCCACATTAGTTGAAGGTCAAATGGAGATATTGAATAGTCATTTTTGGGGTTTTCATGTCTTCTGAAGCCAATGGAGTAGTTATAAAATCCATTGGAGCATCACAAATGCTTGTAATCATACATTTGACTCATAATTCCATGAAGGCCTAACTAGTTAAAGTAGGTCCATGGAGATATAGCCCAGGAGGGGTGAACTCCATTATCATCCATTGTGTTATTTGATTGACGTGAGTTATATTTATGTATTTCATTTATTGTATATGAGTTTTTAAAATTAAATTAACTCACAATTTGATAATAAAAAACACATAAAACTTGACACAAATCCCTTCACAAGTGGTTAACATGAGACGATCCTAATCACACATTTTTAATATTGATGAGGGAGCTAGCATAGCATTAACTAGTTTTCCCATATTCAGATCAATTGACCTCCCATTTCCATAAATTACATAGTTCCTTGAGTCTGTCCTTCCAGAATCGCGAATTAGGCAACCTCAAGCCTCAAGCCCCATTCTTGAGTTCTTGAGCCCCTCAACTACACAATCCTTTGACCCTAGCCATCTTGAACTACACATTTCATAGTCTCAAGCCTCAGTCCTAAACTTTGGCCTCTGGAACTGTGCAATCGTTGAGTCAATCACCCAACTAGTCAGCAGTTCCAGGCCCAACAAGTGATATCATGGAGCGTGTTAGATTAGGGGTTTTCAGAATGATGTCTTCTCATCATGAATGGTTTTCAGTTGCAGGTACTTTATCTTATCGTGACATGATGATGATGGAGGAAAAGGAGAAGGAGACCATGCTAGAAGACACTTAAGGAGTTGAAGAGACAGAATGATCATCAGGCGACAAGATGAAGGAACATAAAACTACAACAAAAGACAAAAGATCAAGACCACATTGAAGACCCCTTATCTTCAAGCCATGAGGAGGAGGAAGAAGAAGAACATGCACTATCTCTCAAGAAGACTCGAAGATGGTAGCAACAAAGAGTTGTTAATCAAGGTTGTCATTGATGTCAATATGGCATTAGTCGAGATAACAAAATATTATTGTTATGTCAATACCTCATGCAATCCCTAGGTGCTAAGGATGATATTAATGAAGATACCAAGAGCACATGCCACTTAGGAAAAAGTCTTCTCCTAAATACCTAATGATCATAATGCCCTAAATATTGATGTAAATCCTAAGTGCCTATCATATATCTATGATGACATAAATAACTACACTATACTTGATGACATATGATGACATAGTTGGAAATCATGATAACACATTTAATGATATGGATGATGTTTGGAAGACTACTTTGAAGGCCTTATGGAAAAGCCCTTAATTTTGTCCCTATATCCTTATCCATAAAGAATCAAGGACTTCACACAAACAAATTCGAATGTCATCTCATGGTCAGAACTAACAATTTGAAGAATGACGACAAAGAAAAATAAATTTCTTGATTGGAAGATGACCTCACCTAAGGATGAAATTAACACTAGCTTGGAGAGAATATTTTTCCCTTTCTAATGAGCTATTATATACATCGTAACTCCTTCTAGATTATGATAAATTGAATTTATATGTTAAACAAATTACTATTTTTTCCTAGCTGACTTGAGCTGACTTGTGTAGGCTCATACTCTTTCACCCAACAGACGTATCTATTCCTCATAGGTCAAAACCTGTATAAATATGACGTCCAATACTCCTTTCTCACCATCAATTTGGTGCAAATTTCAGAGATAAGATATAGACCTAATAGAAGGCCAAGGAGAATGTTTTAAAACAATGTTTGGGCTAATTTTTCTGAGATTAAGTTATCCTTCAAGACCAAAACCAAAGTTCAGACTACCTTAAGAACTGTCACTTTTACTCATTGAATTTTTGGTCAAGAAATTCAGAGTTATATGCAGCAAGGAACAACACCGAGGAGAGGAGACACAAAGGCTGAAAAATAACTTTTTTTTGCGCTTAAAAGATCACACTAAACCACATTGAAATTTCTATGAGGACCCTAGTAACTGTTGCAGATTTTCTGAAGTTCGGACTCCACAAAACTCAGACCTGTGGACTCAAATTGGAGCAGCCTTTGTGGGCTCGAAATTTATAAATATCAGCAGCAACTTAGATCTATGGTAAGAGCACCTTGAAAGCTCGGGTTTAATGTTTCAAATTTACAGACAGAAATTACCATTAGTACCTCAGACTGAGATTGTTTTTGCTACACTGTGGCTATCTAAACTTGGACTGTGGCAAATTATTTTTCCTTGTTATTCATATTATGGGATATCTCTTCACATCATAAATCTTCCATAGTGACAACATTGGCAGGGGCTATACATTTGAAGTATGATGGATAATAGACAGTAACAATGAAAATTGAAGAGACCTATTAACAAGCATTGATAAAGTAAAATAGATACAAGTGCAGAGTGACGCAAAAGTGATTTTGGGAGTATTGAAGACAGTGAAGAATAATCCAAGAACAGTTACATCATTTGGAGTACACCTTGATGAAGAATACTTGAAGACTTGTTGGAGCTTTCATTGAAGAACTTTTGTGCTCACTTGAAAGGCAGTTGCTTTGAAGCATTATATTGAAGACACCTTTGAAGGACATTGTTTGTAGACATCTTGTTGAGAACCTTTAGCTGACCTTGGAGATTCATCTAGAAGCCTGTTGGAGACCATGATGATGTGACTTGAGGAATTTGATTGGGTACCATGAAGGACAGCGGAGACACCTTCATGAGAAGAGATCAAGGTTGTCATTGATGAAGTAATGTGGAGACTAAGTGAGGGGGAAAATGAATACTGTCAGGGCTCATTGAAGAATACATTGGGAGCCGCGAATTATAACCAAATATATCTTGACAAATTGAATCTAGAGGTTGGAGCCTTATAATGACAAGGTTGTCACCTTGGAATATAGTGTTGGAACCCTAGAGGATAGGAGTCCTCAAGAGACCAGGTCGGAGCCTGTACCACATATAGGGTTGGAGCCCATAAGGTTTGTCCCTCAGAATTGACAAGGTTGGTGCCATGGAAGATAGGGTTGGAGCCCAAGAGGATAGGAGTCCTCAAGCGAACAGGTTGAAGCCTGTACTAGATATAGGGTTGGAGCCATTGAGGTTGCTGCCTCGAAATTAACAAGGTTAGAGGCTTGGAAAGATCAAGTTGGTGCTTGGCACAATACAGGTTGGATCCTGGAAGATTGGAGTCTTCATCTAGGGTTGGAGTCCTATATCATTATTGTACTTTACTTATTCTAAAGAATAAATTAATAAAAGTATATATTCCATCATTGTTCATTTTGTGTTCTAAATATAAGTGATCTAATTGGTAAAATTAACAATTTAAAAGAAATACTGATTCACCCCCCTCTCAGTATTTCCAATAACTAGTTTCAGAGCCGGTACGTTCACTCAAAGCCTAACATCTTGAAGGTTTATCCTTAGAACACAAATGGCAAAGCCAAGGAATAAAGTGTCCAATCCTCCTAAAGATGTGTCTATCTCAACCATTGAAATTGAAGTCATTAAATTTACGAAGGCCCCATTGTTCAATGGAAGCTTTGATATATGGGAGGCAAGAATGAGGAATTTCTTAAAGACTCAAGGCATTGAATTTTGGAAATCAATGATTACTGATGGCATTATGGAAGGAGAATCCAAGGAGTATAATACAAGAGCAACGAAAGCAATATTGCATGGGTTACCTGATTTTATGAAGGGCAATTTGGAAAAAATTTCATCAATAAAAGGCATATGGGACAAAATTCATGATCTCACTCAAAAGGAGCATTGATCATGACCTCTAGTCAAAAATATGATGGAACGAAAGAAGGAAATCCAAAACCCATCAAGGAAGTTGAAAATAATAATGATGGCATCAAGGCCAGGGAAGACCTAAAAGAATAAGGAAGCAAATAAGACTTTGAAGAAGATCTCTTGAATAAGAATATAGATGCCATGGAAGAAATTAACAGTTTGAAAAAGGAAACTGAGGAACTTAAGAAGAGAGCGCAAGATGGTGACCACAAGATAAGGAAGGAAGTTGACCTTCTCAAGCTTCAAGTACAAGAAAGAGATAAGGATCTCACCAAACTTAAGGAGGAATTTCATCAAAACAATAGAAAGAATCATGAAGAAATCGTATCTATGACAGATAAATTGGATAAGGCAAACAAAAGGGAAGAAACTTTGTCAAGCCACCTTGAACAAAGAGTTAAGAGCTTAAACAATCTTGAAGCAGAGATTGGTTAATACAAGGAAGAGGTCTCCTCTCTTAAATCTCAACTAAAAGAAGCAAGGAAACAAGCGCAAGGAGCCGAGAAGGTGATGGAAACTTTGGCATTCATAGAAAGACAAGTTGATGAAGCAGAAAAGGAGAGAAACACCATGATATGCCAACTAGAATAAAAGGATGAAGAAATATTCAAACTAAAATAAAACATCAATCTTCTCAACGCTGAAACATGTGAAGCGAAAGGAATAAAAGAAAAAATGGTGAGAAGTATGGCAAAGGAGAATGACGAAATCTTCATAATGAAATCAAATATCATCTCCCTTAAAATTGAAGCACACGAAGAAAAAAGGATGATGGAAGAAATGAAGAAGCAGCTAGTCATGAAAGATAAAGATTGTTAAAAGTTTAAAGGAGAAATTACCTCTCTTAAAAAGGAAGTTGACTTGCTGAATAATAACTTGAAGAGTTCTCAAACCCTAGATGAAATATTAAGTCATCAAAGATCCTCCCTTGATAAATCAGGTATTGGTTATTCAGGCGAACCCTCAAACGAAAGTGATGGAAACCATGATGCTTCAAACAACAAGGATGTGGAAAAGCTTGGAAAAAATATTGATGCCCCCAGTTCCAGTAAAAGCATGAGTCAATATAACATTTGAAGAAACCCTACTTCTAGAAAGTATGTTGATGGTGTCAAGGATGCAAGAGGTAATGGATATCATCAGAGGATCCCAAGGTAGAATGACTTTGGAAGAACATCGAGGCAATATCCATCCTCTAGGTACCAAAGTATTTTTTTTGGTTATTTTTATTCATGTACAAACTTTGGGCACATGGAAAAATATTGTAGGGCATATCACAAAGAAAATTATAATGGTCCCCATCAATCTCCTAGAAGCAATTTTGCAAGAAGAAGTCATGATTTCTTATTCATGAACAAGATAGAGTGCTTCAATTTCCATAACATTGGACATATGTCACGTGATTGTAACTTGACTTGGGCCTCTACACAAGCTAGAACCATGCCAAAGAAAAACTTTACACAAGTATGGAGAAGGAAGCAAGCTAAATCCAGAAGTGTCTTAAACACTTCGGCCAACAACACATGTTGTTGTCTTGATGAATTCATCCTTGATATTTCAAGTTTTGATGATGAGACTGCCAAAAAGGAGACCATGCATATTTTTAGGGGGATCTTGTCATTCTAACTCTCCTTGCTGAAACTATCTAACTATTGATGAATCACAAATGGAAAATCTTGAAATATCATTTCCATTGAAGAACGTGATCCATTACTTCCACAATGCACCATTGTTGAAGATGTCTTCCACTTGATCAAAAGGATGTATTCTTTCTTGTCGAAGGAAAAAAGCAAGAGCTAGTATAGGTTATGCAGGCAAGGGGAGTCGATTTACCATTTACATGAAGATATACAAAGGCTTAGAGGAAGCAAGTTCATTGAAGAGCACCATGACAATGAGAGAAACATACCTATGAAGAACTATTATTGATGAAGAAAATATGATGAAGAGAAGAAGTTTGATAGGGCGAATATTTGGGCACCCCATTTGCCATTGATGTCAAAGGGGGATAGAATATTGGAAGGGCAAGAATATTTTCATCAATGAAAAAGGGGGAGATTGTTAATCAAGGTTTTCATTTATGTCAATATGGCACTAATCTAGATGACAAATATTATTGTTGTGTGAATACCTCATGCAATCCCTAGGTGCTAAGGATGCTAATAATGAAGATACCAAGAGCACATGCCACTAATAAAGATGTCATGCCACTTAGGAAAAAGTCTTGTCCTAAATACCTAATGATCATAATTCCCTAAAGATTGATGTAAATCCTAAGTGCCTATCATGTGCCTATGATGACATAAATAACTACACTATACTTGATGACATATGATGACATAGTTGGAAATCATGATAACACAATTAATGATATGGATGATGGTTGGAAGACTACTTTGAAGGCCTTATGGAAAAGCCCTTAATTCTGTCCCTATATCCTTATCCATAAAGGATCAAGGACTGCACAAGAACAAATTCCAAAATAGTCATCTCATGGTCTGAACTAAAAATTTCAAGAACAGTGACAAAGAAAAATAAATTTCTTGATGGGAATATGACCTCAGCTAAGGATGAAATTCACACCAGCTTGTAGAGAATATTTTTCCCTTTCTAACGAGCTATTATATGCCTCCTAACTCCTTCTATATTATGAGAAATTGAATTTATATGTTAAAAAAATTATTATTTTTGCCTAGCCGGCTTGAGCCAACTTGTTTAGGCTCATACTCCTTCATCCAACAGACATGTCTATTCGTCATAGGTCAAAACCTATATAAATATGACGTCCAATACTCCTTTTTCACCATCAATTTGGTGCAAATTTCAGAGATAATATACAGAACTAATAGAAGGCTGAGGAGAATGTTTTAAAACAATGTTTGGGCTAATTTTTCTGAGATTAAGTTATCCCTCAAGACCAAAACCGAAGTTCAGATTACCTTAATAAATTCCACTTTTACTCATTGAATTTTTTATCAAGAAATTCAGATTTATATATAGCAAGGAACAACACAGAGGAGAGGAGACATAGAGGTTGAAAATATTTTTGTTTGGGCTTAAAAGATCACACTAAACCGCATTGCAATTTCTGTGAGGACCCTAGTAATTGTTGCATATTTTATGAAGTTTGAACTCCACAGAACTCAGACCTATGGACTCAAATTGGAGCAGCCTTTGTAGGATTGAATTGTATAAATATCAGTAATAACTCAGATCTATGGTAAGAGCACCTTGAAAGCTCTGGTTTAAGGTTCAAATTTATGGACCGAACTTACCATTAGTACCTCAGACTGAGATTGTTTTTGCTGGACTGTGGCTATCTAAGCTTGGACTGTGGAAAATTATTTTTCCTTTTTATTTAGATTATGGGAGATCTCTTCACATCATAAATCTTCCACAGTGACAACATTGGCAAGGGCTATACATTTGAAGTATGATGGATAATAGACAGTAACAAGGAAAATTGAAGAGACCTATTAACAAGCATTGATAAAGTAAAACAGAGACAAGTGCACAATGACGCAAAAGTGATTTTTGGAGCATTGAAGACAGTGAAGAATAAGACAAGAACATTTAAATCATTTGGAGTACACCTTGAAAAAGAATACTTGAAGACTTGTTGGAGCTTTCATTTAATAACTTGTGTGTTCACTTGAAAGGAAGTTTCTTTGAAGCATTATATTGAAGACCCCTTTGAAGGACATTGTTTGCAGACATCTTGTTGAGAAGCTTTAGCTGACCTTGAAGAGTCATCTAGAATCCTATTAGAGACCATGATGATGTGACTTGAAGAATTTGATTGGGTACCATGAAGGACAACAGAGACACCTTCATGAGAAGAGATCAAGGTTGTCATTGATGAAGTAACATGGAGACTAAGTGAGGGTGAAACTGAAGATTGTCAGGGCTCGTTGAAGAAGAAATTTGGAGTCATCAAGTATATCCAAATATATCTAGATTAATTGAAGCTAGAGGTTGGAGCCTCATATAGACAAGGTTGGTGCCTTGGAAGATAGGGTTGGAGCCCTATAGGATAAGATTCCTTAAGAGACTAGGTTGGAGCCTCTACCAGATATAGGGTTGGTTCCCATAATGTTGGTGCCTCAGAATTGACAAGGTTGGTGACTTGGAAGATAGGGTTGGAGCCCTAGAGGATAGGAGATCTCAAGAGACCAGGTTGGAGCCTGTACCAGATATAGGGTCGGAGCCCTTGAGGTTTTTGCCTCATAATTGACAAGGTTAGAGCCTTGGAAAGACCAATTTGTTGCTTGGCACAATACAAGTTGGAGCTTGGAAGATTGGAGTCTTCAAGGTTGGAGCCCTATATCATTATTGTACTTTACTTTCTTTTTTTTCTAAATTGAGCTAATTCTATTTATGTATAAGTAATAGTACAAAACTGCCGCAGTTCAGTTGTGTTAGCCTGAAACTGGGCCTGAAAGTCAAGCATAGTTCTGAAAAGAAGCTGCCCATATAGGAAAACCAGCTCTGTAAAAGCAGTCTCACCGCCCTTGTGAAGGGAAACCAGCGGAATAGTTATGATTGTAATGACACAGTAACAAAAAGCTAGCACTATCATAAACGGAAACCAATGAGCTGCTCTGTAATGAAGAAAACTAGCATCGCTACAAAAATAAGCAAGATCAAAGACCATACTGCTCCAAGTCATTGCTGAGTCAGGTGGAGGTGACGGGAGAAGGCTGTTCCTCTAGCATTGGGAAACCGAAGCAGTCCTCAGGATCATCCGCATCAGCATCCATAGCGCCCTGAACCATAGCGCCCTGAACCGCTGTAGTTTCCACCTGCAAGGGAGAGAGACCACGGGGGGAATTGGCTGTAGCATCAGGCGTGGCCAGGTCTTCAAGAGGAGTAGCAGCCGAAGTGGGGCGAGGCGCGACAGAGGTAGGGTGGGGGTCGGGAGAGGCAGGAGTGGAGACATTCCAAGAAGGAGAACTGATATTGGCATCCTCTCTCAAAGTAATGGTGATATAGGCAGTAATTGAAGGGCGGTTGAAGGTGCTATCGAACCTCAACTCCGCGCGTTGAGTGGTCTGGCGGATGAAAGGCGTGCGAGCGGGCAGTGGAGCAAGAGAGGCGATGAAATGGGGGGCTTCATGCTGAAGGGAGGCAGGTGGCCGACCATAAACAAAATCAAAAGGAATTTCAGAGGCAATTTTGCTGGAAGAGGGGCGCTCCCCAGCTGAGCAACCATGAGTGCCACCTCTACGGGCTGTCATGCGCTGCCTAAGTCGAGGCATGGCAGGCTCGGCGTCGGGAGGCACTTGAGTATGGATAGTAGCTGGCTCAGCAGAAGAGCTGGGAATTAACAGAGGCAGACCACAAAGATGCAGAGCGACAGACGGGTTAGAAATAGGTTGAGGGGCAGCGGTCGCACCAGAAAAAAACTTGCTGTTAGAGAAGTGGACACCAGGTAAGAACTCAATACAACTATATAACGAGCAGCGCCGGCCTGTGACTGTGCGAGTGCTTGGCTCAGCACAGTGGACAGGGCACGCACCGGCCAAGGGCACCATACAGACGCAGAGGGAGGCGAAGAGCTCGTCGAACAGTGAGTCAAGTAGAGAGACGGTTTCCATAATGCGCATACCAGGCGAAACAAAACTATAGAGGCGTCGGCATGGAGGAGCATTGAATGAGGTTGCAGGCGCAATGAAGGCGCAATTAAATTTTCCGTGGAGGGCCATGTGGCCACCACGCTCGATGGGCGTTGGGAAATGGCCACCACGCGTACCAGTTGTCCCCATGGGACTAAAAAGCATCCGCATCCGGAAATTATTGTACTTTACTTATTGTAAATAAGAAATTAATAAAAGTATCTATTCCATCATTTTTCATTTTGTGTTCTAAATATGAAGGCCCCATTGTTTAATGGAAACTTTGATATATGGAAGGAAAAAATGAGAAATTTCTTAAAGACTCAAGGCATTGAAGTTTGGAAATCAGTGATTACTCATAGCATGATGGAAGGATAATCCAAGGAGTATAATATAAGACCAATGAAAGCAATCTTGAATGGGCTACCTGATTCTATGAAGGCCAATTTGGAGAAATGTTCGTTAGCAAAAGTCACATGGGAAAAACTTCATGATCTTCACTCAAAAGGAGCATTGACCATGATATCTAGTAAAAAATATGATGGAAATAAAGAAACAAATCCAAAACCCATCAAGGAAGTTGAAAATAAGAATGATGACATCAAGGCCAAAGAATACCTAGAAGAAGAAGAAAGCAAGGAAGACTTTGAAGAAGATCTCCTGACTAAGATTATAGATACCATGGAAGATATTAACAGTTTGAAAAAGGAAAATGAGGAACTTAAGAAGAGAGTGCAAGATGGTGACAACAAGACAAGGAAGGAAGTTGAACTTCTCAAGCTTCAAGTACAAGAAAGAGATGAGGAGCTCACCAAACGTAAGGAGGAATTTCATAAAAAGAATATAAAGCATCATGAAGAAATCATATCTATGACAGATCAATTAGATAAGGCAAAGAAAAGGGAAGAAACTTTGTCAAGCCACCTTGAACAAAGAGTTCAGAGCTTGAACAATATTGAAGAAGAGATTGGTCAATACAAGGAAGAGGTCTCCTCTCTTAGATCTCAACTAGAAGAATCAAGGAAACAAGCGCAAGCCGCCGAGAAGGTGATGGAAACTTTGGAATTCATATAAGGACAAGTTGATGAAGTAGAAAAGGAGAGAAACACCATGATATGCCAACTAGAAGAAAAGGATGAAGAAATATTCAAACAAAAATCAGACATCAATCTTCTCAAGGCCGAAACATGTGAAGCGAAAAGAATAAAAGAAGAAATGGTGAGAATTATATCAAAGGAGAATGAAGAAATATTCATAATGAAATCAAATATCATCTCCCTTAAATTGAAGAACACGAAAAAACAAGGATTATGGAAGAAATGAAGAAGAAGCTAGTCATGAAAGATAAATATTGTGAAAAGTTTAAAGGAGAAATTTCCTCTCTTAAAAAGGAAGTTGACTTGCTGAATAAGAACTTGAAAAGTTCTCAAAACCTAGATGAGATATTAAGTCATCAAAGATCCTTCCTTGATAAATCAGGTCTTGGTTATTCAGGTGAACCCTCAAACAAAAGTGATGGAAACCCTAATGCTTCAAACAATAAGGAGATGGAAAATCTTGGAAGAAATATTGATGCCCCCAGTTCCAGCCAAAGCATGAGTCAAGATAACATTGGAAGAAACCCTACTTCAGGAAAGTATGTTGATGGTGTCAAGGATGTAAGAGGTAATGGATATCATCAGAGGATCCCAAGGCAGAATGACTTTGGAGGAACATCAAGGCAATCTCCATCCTCTAGGTACCAAAGTATATTTTTTGGTTATTGTTATTCTTGTACAAACTTTGGGCACATGGAAAAAGATTGTAGGGAATATCACAAAGACAATTATAATGGTCCCCGTCAATCTCCTAGAAGTAATTTTGCAAGAAGAAGTCATGATTTCTTATTCATGAACAAGACAGAGTGCTTTAATTTCCATAACATTGGACATACGGCACATAATTGTAACTTCACTTGGGCCTCTACACAAGCTAGAACCATGCCAAAGAAAAAAGTTACACAAGTATGGAGAAGGAAGCAAGCTGAATCCGGAAGTCTCTTGAACACTTCAACCAACAACACATGTTTTTGACTTGATGAATTCATCCTTGATATTTCAAGTTTTGATGATGAGACTTCCAAAAAGGAGACCATGCATATTATTAGGGGGAGCTTGTGATTCTTAACTATACTTGCTGAAACTATCCAACTGTTGATGAATCACGCATGGACAATCTTGAAAGATCATTTCCATTTAGGAACATGATGTGTTACTCGCCCAATGCACCATTGTTGAAGATGTCTTCCACTTGATCAAAATGATGTAATCTTTCTTTTCAAAGGAAAAAAAACAAGAGCTAGCAGAGGTTATGCAAGTAGGGTAAGTCGATTGACCATTTACATGAAGATATGCAAAGGATTAGGGGGAGAAAGTTCATTGAAGAGCACCATGACAACGAAAGCAACATACCTATGAAGAACTATTATTGATGAAGAAAATATGATGAAGAGAAGCAGTTTGATAGGGGGAATATTTGGGCGCCCCATTTGCCATTGATGTCAAAGGGGGATAGAATATTGTAAGGGAAAGAATATTTCCATCAATGACAAAGGGGGAGATTGTTAATCAAGGTTTTCATTGATGTCAATATGGCATTAATCGAGATGAAAAATATTATTGTTATGTCAATACCTCATGAAATCCCTGGGTGCTAATGATGCTATTAATGAAGATACCAAGAGCACATGCCACTAATAAATATGTCATGCCACTTAGGAAAAAGTCTTGTCCTAAATACCTAATGATCATAATTCCCTAAAGTTTGATTTAAATCCTAAGTGCCTATCATGTGCCTATGGTGACATAAATAACTACACTATACTTGATGACATATGATGACATAGTTGGAAATCATGATAACACATTTAATGATATGGATGATGGTTGGAAGAATACTTTGAAGGCCTTATGGAAAAGCCCTTAATTCTGTCCATATATCCTTATCCATAAGGAATCAAGGCCTGCATAAAAACAAATTCCAAAACAGTCATCTCATGGTCTAAACTAAAAATATCAAAAACAACAACAAAGAAAAATAAATTTCTTGATTGGAATATGACCTCAGCTAAGGATGAAATTGACACCATCTTGTAGAGAATAATTTTACCTTTCTAACGAGCTATTATATGCCTCATAACTCCTTCTATATTATGAGAAATTGAATTTATATGTTAAACAAATTATTATTTTTGCCTCGCTGGCTTGAGCTGACTTGTGTAGGCTCATACTCCTTCACCCAATAGACATGTCTATTCGTCATAGGTCAAGAACTGTATAAATATGACATCCAATACTCCTTTTTCACCATCAATTCAGTGAAAATTTCAGAGATAAGAAACAAAACTAATAGAAGGCCGAGGAGAATGTTTTAAAACAATGTTTGGGCTAATTTTTCTGAGATTAAGTTATCCTTTAAGACTAAAACTGAAGTTAATATTACCTTAAGAACTATCACTTTTACTCATTGAATTTTCGGTCAAGAAAGAGTTATATACAGCAAGGAACATCACTAAGGAGAGGAGACACAGAGGCTGAAAATAATTTTTGTTTGGGCTTAAAAGATCACACTAAACCACATTACAATCTCTGTGAGGACCCTAGTAACTGTTGCAGATTTTCTGAAGTTCAAAATCCACAGAACTTAGCCTTGTGGACTCAAATTGGAGCAACCTTTGTAGGCTTGAACTGTAAAAATATTAGCAACATCTCAGATCTATGGTAAGAGCACCTTGAAAGCTCGTGTTTAGGGTTCAAATTTATGGATAGAACTTATCATTAGTACCTTGGAATGAGATTATTTTTTCTGGACTATGGCTATCTAAACTTGAACTGTGGAAAATTATTTTTCCTTGTTATTCAGATTATGGGAGATCTCTTCACATCATAAATCTTCCACAGTGACAACATTGGTAGGGGCTATACATTTGTAGTATGATGGATAATAGACAGTAACAAGGAAAATTGAAGAGACCTATTAACAAGAATTGATAAAGTAAAACGGAGACAAGTTCACAGTGATGCAAAAGTGATTTTGGGAGTATTGAAGACAGTGAAGAATAAGCCAAGAAAATTTACATCATTTGGAGTACACCTTGACGAAGAATACTTGAAGACTTTTTGGAGCTTTCATTGAAGAACTTGTGTGTTCACTTGAAAGGTAGTTGCTTTGAAGCATTATATTAAAGACACCTTTGAAGGACATTGTTTGTAGACATATTATTAAGAAGATTTAGCTGACCTTGGAGAGTAATCTAGAAGCCTATTGGAGACCATGATTATGTGACTTGAAGAATTTGATTGGGTACCATGAAGGACAACGGAGAAACTTTCATGAGAAGAGATCAAGGTTGTCATTGATGAAGTAACGTGGAAACTAATTGAGGGGAAAATTGAATATTGTCAGGGCTCGTTGAAGAATACATTGGGAGCTGTGAAGTATAACCAAATATATCTTGACGAATTGAAGCTAGAGGTTGGAGCCTCATAGAGACAAGGTTGGTGCCTCGGAAGATAGGGTTGGAGCCTTAGAGGATAGGAGTCCTCAAGAGACCAAGTTCGAGCCTGTACCAGATATAGGGTTGGAGTCCATAAGGTTGGTGCCTTAGAATTGACAAGGTTGGTGCCTTGGAAGATAGGGTTGGAGCCCTAGAGGATAGGAGTCCTCAAGAGACCAGGTTGAAGCCTGTAAGAGATATAAGGTCAGATCCTTTGAGGTTGCTGCCTCGAAATTGACAAGTTTAGAGCCTTGAAAGACCAAGTTGGTGCTTGGCACAATACATGTTGGAGCCTGGAAGATTGGAGTCTTCATCTAGGGTTGGAGCCTGGAATATTGGAGTCTTCATCTAGGGTACATATGTTCTGGATGAAAGTGTGTGAAACAAGACAATCTAAGTGATGATGTGAGTTTGAGTGAAGATCTGGTTAAGTGTAAATGAACCAATGTAGAAAAAGTGTAGAAACTCAAGAAATGGAAGGAAAATAAAATATGTGAGGAGAGTTGTTGCAACAACAACCGTCAATGCAAAAACAAGAAAATCGATGTGACACTTGTGAAAGGGAAATGGAAACTTGAAACAACACTTCTACAAGCTAATATTATTTAAAATGATACCAACCATGAAGAGAAAAAATAAAAACAACACTCACGAAGAGAAACGAAAAAAAGCAACAGAAAATGAGGCAAAAGACGACAAAAGAAACAAATCACTCGGAAAAGCGACGACAATTGCATCGAAGGTTCCTTGATCTCCTTGAATTAGGGTTTATGACATGCATGCCTAAAATCAAAGAGAAAGCGACACTTGGATGAAATTTATAAAAATAGAAAATGTGCCTCCTCTAGGAACTAATAATGGATCCTTATTTTCTATGGATTCTTTTTCGCTTTTTAGAATTTTTATTTTTTTCCTTTTTTCGAGAAAATTTCCATGCACACTGTCAGGAAATATTGCATAATTTTAGGGAACTGAGAAAATTTCTGGCTCAGTGCATTGTGTATATTCTGAGCTCAAGGGAAGGATTGCACAATTTATGTGCTCAATGTTGGGATTCCTTCCATGACTGTGCAGTTTCTAATCTCAAGGAGGAAATGCCACTGAAGATTGCATAGTTACAATCATCAAGGATGGCTTTCCCTCATCGATTCTGCATCTTCTGGAGGGAAGCCTAGAATTATTATAAGATCAAGTCAGGATCTTAGGTTATGAATTGAAAGATCAACATAACTGTGAAAACAAGTAAACGCAATCACAGACAAAAAGGATAAGCCTCAATCAAATGATGAATACTTGGAAACAATACAAGATAAGCTCCTATGGATAGAAACAAAGGCTCTAAAATTAAAGCGTAGGAAAAATTTTGGAGAGTGGTTGTACTAATACAACATATTTCTATTACAATTTCCAAAAGCAGGCTAGAAAATAGCACGAAAAAACCAAATTTTTGTAGGATGTCCTATCATAATAAAAAATGGTCAAAAGGAAAAATATGAAGAAGGGTTTCAACCCTCAAGTGAGACAATGGACTCACTAAGAGACTACACCACACACACTCTATTACATTTCATCAGGCCAACAAACCATTACATCTATATTATTAGATTATTTTTGAACAAATTCCTAGAACATAGAAACTGTTAACCAACTAAGTCTAATCGAGGAAAACAGTTCAATAATACATAACAACTTCTAATTATGGGAAAATATTTTAGAGATTTCTCCATTATTCCAACACTCCCCCTTAATGTAGAAATTTTTTTTCTACCACACCCAACTGATTCCCACATACTTAAAATTTTTCCTTTCAAAGAGGCTTAGAAAATATGTCAAGAATATTTTCATTGGTATTAAGATAGACTAAATCAATTTATTTGGATTGTATCTTTTCTCTGAAAAAATAATAATGTGTCTCTATATGTTTTTATCCTTCATGGTACACATGGTTGTTGGCTAGATTTATAGTACTTTGATTGTGACACTTGATAATAGTTGGTTTTTTTACTTCTCCCACACCTTCAAGAATGTGTCTCAGCCAAATTGATTCAATTGTAGTAATACATAAGGCTTTATACTCATCTTCAGTGGTTGAAAAAGAAAAATATGGATGTTTCTTACTACTCCATGCCACAATCCCAGATCCAATACTTAATGCATAAACTGAAGTTCATTATCTGTCATGAGGATTTCTAGACCAATCTAAATCATAATATATTGCTTATTCAACATCAAATTTATTAGTATATTTAATACCAATTTTAACCATTCCTTTCAAATACCTAAGAAATCACTTTCTTGCTCCTTAATTACATTCAAGGAGGTTGGCCATGAATTGAATTAGAATGCTAACATAATATGCTATATATAGCCTATTTGTAGTGAGATAGTTTAAAATTCCCACCAACTGAAAATACAATGTGCCATCCACCTCTCTTTTCCCATCATTACTGTAGAGTTTGGAATTTTGTACTAATGTAATTGATAATTCCGTACATTGGTCCATTTTGAATCTATTTAGTAGCTCCCTAGTATATTTACTATGTGTAACCAATGGTTTTCCACCTTCTCTCCATATCTTAAGACCTTAGAAAAAATAGCAAAATTCACCAAGGTATTTATTTTCAAACTCCTTTGACATTTGACCTTTAACTTCATCAATTAGCTTAGAATAATTTCTTGTTATAATAAGATCATCAATATAAAGAGAAATCATAATCATGCACCTCTTTTGATCCGACTCGATATAAAAATTATGGTCACTTTTACTTTTCAAAAAATCTTTCTAAGGAAATAAAGAATAAATATTCATGTACCATGATCTTGGTGTTTGTTCTAGTCCATATAATGTTTTATTTAACTTGCAAACAATGTGATCTTGACCCCTTTTAATAAACCCTTCTAGTTAAACAAGATATACCTCTTCTTTTATTTCTCCATTCAAGAAGGAAAATTTAACATCTAGTTGATGAAGTTTCCATTTTTGTTTCATAGCTAAAGGAATCATCAGTGTCATTGTATTTAACTTAGCTACAGGTGAAAATTTTCCTCATAATTAATTCCCTCTTTCTGTGTGTATCCTTTTGCAAATCACATGGCCTTATATTTATCTATACTTCCACCAATTTAAAATTTAGATTTGAAGAACCATTTTTATCCTATAAGTGCCTTATTTTCAGGAAATTCTATTAGTTCCCAAGTATCATTATTCATTATAGAATCATATTATTCCTTCATTGCATCGTTGCACTCTTTATGTTCATTAGCTTCTTTGAAATTCATATATTCTATGGCATTCACAACTTTAGTCATTAAGGGACAATATCTAAATCTTTGATTGGTGGTTGAGTTTGATGAGAGGAAATTCTTGGTACTTTGTTTCTTTCATCTCTTCTCCTGCTTCACGGTGAATTATCTCTTCCTCTCAGTGTGTTGTCACTACTAGAGGTTTTCATGCCACTTAATTCTTCCTCCTCTTTCTATTCCATCATATCATTTCCTTCCTCTATGACATCATCATACTCATAAGGGATGTTCCATGTGTTATCACCAGGCCAGAACAAGTTGGGTTGTGTCAAACTCCAACCCAACATAGCTATTTCAAACCACTTTTGACTATAATTTATCCCTTCCAGTCGGATAGGGCTCTCTCAATGAAAATAGTGAAATATTCTAGCTGCAATTCAATTTGAAAATGGCTAACTATGTTTATGTTTTATTTGGTTTCTGTAGGTGGAAGAGTGTATTATGGGTACCATTAGGCATGGATTCTCCTAAAAAAATTCAATTACTAATAAATTATATCCATGGAAGCTTAGGAAAATTGGCTTAAAACATAAAATTTTACAGAAAACATAGCATATGAAGGAAATTGGAGCATGAAATCATTAATTCCAAGTAATCATAGTACCATGAAACTTATAACAATACATAGGGTGACGAGACAAAGATACACAAGGTAAAAATAATCTCATGTTTTGAAGACAATCTGTTGTAAACTATGTACTAGTTTCATAGGGAAAAATTACATAGTAGCTTCTTCATAATATTCAACCCTCGACAAAGTGAAAAATTCCACCATATATAGAGTGGCCTTCATACAATGGTCTGCCACCTAGGCCAACCTCAAATTCCTACCTAAGAGACCTATTTATAATATAATTATGTCATAAAAAGACTTTTTAGGTATATTGTCTATTTCAATAGAGTTTGAATACAAAAAGGACTCTTATTTCATTAAATAGCTCAAAATTTTCTTTTAATAACCCTTATAAAATGAAACCAACTAATTTTTTGAATGTGCTAGACTGCTGATATGTCATCATGCAACGTGGATGTTGACCTTGTTGAGTTGGACCTCCACCTAGTCGAATTTTAAAATTTCTGCAACAAGTTTGTAAAATTATGTAAAATAGGCCTCAATGATGCGTGTGTATTTTCCAAACTATAATTTTTTGGAAAACACTAAAATATAATTTTGTAGATGGACTCATACTGAAGAAAAACCTCCTTCATATTTCCAAAAGTTCTTTCCATTTGGTCAAACAGTGAGCTTGAACTTGACTACTAAAACAATCACATCTAGATATTCAGTAGCAAACTTTGGTAGCAAATGCCAAAATCAACTCTTTGCATATTATTTGTCTTTTCTGACTGTTCTAGTGTATTCTTTGAGTTTAATGAGTTAAATACATCCCTTGAGCCTTCTTTTTTTTGAAATTTTAGCAGGTGTTTACCTCCATGGAATGCTACAACATTTTTGTAGCCAATTTCCATCTTTAAGCCTCAAAGTTGCTATGAAAGTACCTAGCTTCATGATATTTTGCACTTTCTTTCTTATATCACCTCCAAAATTTTTATAGAAACCTATACATTCCTATATAATAGCATAACCCATTGCATAAGAAAAAATGTATGGTCTTACCATACTCATGGAGCATCATGAGTTTGGACAATCATTTTGAGGGCTTTCTTTAACAACTCAGCTTGTATCATTTCCATTTGGTCTTCTAAACCTTTGACTTGACCCTGCATCCTCCTCCTCTCTGCGAGAAACCATGTATTCCTTGCACAAGTGCTTCATCATTATGTGTATAGAAAATGTCCTTTTTAACATTCTTCTAGATTCATCCCCAACCTTATCATAAGAATCAAGTTGCTTGCTCACTTCTTTTCTAAAATACTCAAATTCCAACTTTGATTCTATTACCTTTGTCCTAGATTCCCTAAGTTGTTCTTGCAGAAGCTCCATCTTAATTTTCTCTTTTATAGGCTCCTTGCCTTTCCTCTTCTTCACTGGCTCTGCTTTTGTTTTAGGAACCTCAGACATTTTTTATTTAGTGAGTTGCTTCCGATGAAAAAGAGTTTAGGGACAACAAATAGAATTTTGACACCAAGAGAGTTTACCCTACGATAGCTAGATAGAACACAAGACAATAGTATTGATGTTATAGCTGGAAATAATAGCTCATAAGGAGGAAATGAGAATAGATTTGTGACAAAAAATAAGTAAAAAAGGTGGAAAAGTAACGAGAAGAAGGAAAAACTATATGGTGCACGTGTTTAGCAAATGATGGATACAAACAATAGGGAGAAATAATTACCCAATAAGCTTTGGCTACCTATGGCCATACCCTTTTTTGAAACTATGTACCATTTCCATACCTTTAGCAAAAAAAAAAGAATTTGGTAGAAAATCCTGTGTTCGAGAAGGGAGATTTGCTATGAAAGTTTTAGGAACTTCCGTAGAAAATATTGACTTGCATGAACTAGAGTTGTTGTGGAAGTGTGTAAACGTGTAAAATTCACCATAATGATAAGATCAACTCATGCACAATGAAGTTTTGGATTTTTCTTTGACAATGGCTCCTATAAACACTAATGATGACCTTTTAAAATCATTAAGGGACCTTCATACATGTGAAATGTTTTGAAAATAAAAAGTTCAACAAAAAGCCTATTAAACTCTAAGTAACTTACCCTAATTAACTCAATAAAAAGCTAATGTTTATCATGGATAAAAATGGCTCCAATGACGATGTTGCACCCATGTGGTGCAGCAAAGAACTAATAGATCGGGTGCCTATTCATTAGGTTGTTCCCAACCTCTTTTCATATTCTTCAGCTTGCATTCAACCATTGAAATGATCCTTAACCAAAATCATTGTACAAACAAAAAATTGCAACTACAATCTTCAAACTAAATGTTGAAAGAGATGCTTTCCGAGCAAGATTCTTTATGTACCAATAACCCTACTCTAACAGCTGGAAACCAAACTTTCAATTCAAGAAATATGAAACTTCTAGTATAGTTAGTCAAAGAGGTGATCCAACACCTGGGCTTCTTGATTGTTGTTGAACAACATCATAAGTGAATGATCCATTGGAAACTCAAATATAAAATTGAATCCTTGCTCCATAAGAAACACACAAATTGTCTTGACTGATGATTGCAACAGAATTACCATCGGATCTTGGAAACCATGAAAAATCACCTCTTCTTGATGAGTAAAACCATGAGGGTTAAATTCATTCATAAATGATTGTTTATTTTGTCCTATGTCTTCATTTCCAAGGACATCATTAAATAAAAAGGCAAAAATAGATTTGTCTTCCCTTTCATGTAAATAAAAAAAACCATCCATGCATCCTTGAACATCTTCAAACATGACATCCATATTGTGTGTCTCAAAAATAATCTTTTTCTTATCAAACAAATCAAATATAATATTTGATAGTTTTTCTTGAGGACTGTTATCTTGATTCTGAACACTAGCAACTCCTATACAAACAAATTTATGAATATCATCCATGTCATTTTTATGATCCCCAAATAGAATAGGTAAAAACTACATATTTATCTCTTTATGTAGCTTGGGTTTACCTAAAAAATGATCTTTCATCACATGTTACCTTAATGTTCAAAATTTTCATGCATGTATTTTCAACAACCCGATCTTGAGGAGTTTCTTATTGACATAAAATATCAAAAAAGGAATGGGCTGAAAAACAGTTTGAATAATTTGGCTCATACCTTTGACTACATTTATATTGACAATGCTGTAAATCCTCATAAATTTCATGTAATATGACTTGAATGTCAAATTGTTAATCCATTTCATATTCAACTAAGGAAGAGACATATGCTTGTTGGAAAATTTCTTGATCATCATGACAACTAGCTTGTGAAGAAAATTCATAAAGTGCCTCTAATATCTCCTCATCATCCATACATTCTACATCATCATCAGCACTTCTAATATATTGCATAAAACCTTTCCAAATATTACAACAATATTGAAACAATGGTGATGTAGGATGAGACTTCCCATAATGTCCAAAAAATATTCTATGGAAATATGTAAGAGAAAACATAATTCTTGATTTCGATCCTTCATACCATGTTCTAGGTTTGTCCTATAGGTTGGCCATCAAAATTTTCATGAGACAATCCTTAGGAAACTCAACCCTAATTCTACATATAGGCATATGGAATTTAACCAAATGCAGACTAGCATCATACTTCCTTTCATCTTTGAACATGGGAAGATGGGTTGACTAATCAAAAATAGGAATAGGCTTTGGAAAACCATATATGTGAGATCGATCCATAGCAGCATACCTGGGATTTATTCTTGCAATAGAACTCAACTTCGATCTTCTTCAAGATACCGATCTTCAAGAAGTGGAATCACCATGAAGATGTTATATTTTGCATCTTTTGAGATTTGACTTGCCAAGGTAATATCACAATCTTTAAAAAAAACAATGATTTCTTGTTACCCTCAGGAATCATAATGAAGAGACTCAAATAAAATCCGAGAAATGGAGTTTTTTGGCTCCCAATAGATGCACCAAAACTTTATCACTAGGCTGGAACAAGTTGGGTTGTGTCAACCTCCAACCCATCATAACTATTTCAAACCACTTTTGATTGGATGTTATCCCTTCCAATCTGAGAGGGCTTTCTCAAAGAAAACAGTGAATATTCTAGCTAAAATTAAATTTTCATATGGCTAACTATGTTTATGTTTTATGTGGTTTTTGAAGGTGGAGGAGTGTATGATGTCTACCATTGGAAATATAAAAAGATTCAATTACTAACAAATTATATCCATGGAAGCTGAGGGAAATTGGATTAAAAAATAAACTTTTATAGAACACATAGCATATGAAGGAAACTGGAGCATGAAATCATGAAAACAAGTAATCATAGTAGCATGAAAATGATAACAATACATAAGATGAAGAGACAAAAATACATAAGCCAAAAATAATCTGAGCCTTTGAAGACAATCTAATGTAAACTTTGTATTAGATTTAGAGGGAAAAATTACATAGTAGCTTCTTCATAACATTCAACCCTTTTTTTAACAAAGTGACAAAGTATAGAATATATAGAGTGAGGCCTTCATACAATGGTATACCACCTAGGCCAACCTCGAATTCCTATCTAAGAGACCTATTTCTAATAGAATTACATCACATGGAGACTTTCTAGGGATATTTTCTATTTCAATAGAGTTTGAATAAAAAAAGGACTCTTCTTTCATTAAATAGCTCAAAAAATTATTTTAATAACCCTTATAAAATACAATCAACTAATTTTCTGAATGTGCTAGACGTTTTATGTGTCATCATGCCACGTGGATGTTGAACTTCCTGAGTTGGACCTCCACCTTGTCGAATTTTAAAATTTCTGCAACAAGTCTGTAAAATTCTGTAAAATAAGCCCCCAAGATGAGTGCGCATTTTACAAACCCTAATGGTTGTACAAAAATAGAGGCTTTTAAATATGGGTTCATGATGAAGAAACAATGGCTTCATATTTCAAAAATTCTTTTCCATTTGGTCAGAAAGTGAGCTTGAAGTTGACTACTAAAACAATCATTTCCAGAAATTCGGTAGCAAATGTCAGAATCAACCCTCTGCATATTATTTGACTTTTGTGACTATTCCAGGGTCTTATTTCAGGTTAGTGAGTTAAATACATGCCTTAAGCCTTCTTGTTTCTAAAATTTTAGCGGGTGTTTACCTCCATGGAAAGCTACAACACTTTTGTAGAAAATTTTTTACTTTAAGAATGGGAGTTGCTACGAAAGTAACTAGTCCTGAGATTTTCCACTTTCTTCCTTCTATCACCTTAAATTTTTTTATAGAAGCCTATACATGCCTATATAATAGCATCAGCCATATTATAAGAAAAAATTTATGGTCTTACCATACTCATGGAGCATCATCAGTTTGGACAATCATTTTGAGGCCTTTCTTCAACAGCTCAATTTTTATCATTTCCATTTGTTATTATAAACCTTTTACTTGACCTTGTAACCTTGTCCTCTCTACTTGCAACCATCTATTCCTCTTGCAAAATTTATTCATGATTCTGTGTAGAGACAATGTCTTTTTTAACATTTTTCTAGATTCATCCCCAACCTTATCATGAAATAGAAATCAAGTTTCTTGGTCACTTATTTTATAAATTCCTCAGATTCGAAATTTGAATATATTACCTCCATCCTAGCTTCCCTCAGCTATTCTATAGAAAATCCATCTTAATTTTCTCTTTTACAGACTCCTTTCCTCTTCTTCACTGGCTCTATTGTTTTTAGGCACCTCAGGCATTTTTTCTTTAGTGAGATGCAAAAGAGTTTAGGGACATAAAATTGACTTTTGAAACCTTATACAATAGCTATATATACCACAAGAAAACAATATCGATGTTATAGCTAGCAATAGCATCTCATAAAGAGGAGATGAGAATGGATTTATGACAGAAAATTTATAAAAAAAGGTGGAAAAGTAACGAGATGAAGGAACAAATATATGGTACACATGTTTAGGAAATGATGGATAAAGACAAAATGGAGGAATCATGACCCAATAATCTTTGACCATCTCTAGCTATACACTTTTTTGAAACTCTGTACCGTATCCCTACCGTTAACAAAAGAACCAAATTTTGTAGAAAATCCTATGTTCAGGAAGGCAGATTTTCTATGAAAGTTTCAGGAACTTCTGTATCAAATCCTAACCTGTTTGAACTAGGGTTACTGTGGAAATATGTAAGAGTGTCAAATTCACCATAATGACAAGATAAACTCATGCACAATGAAATTTTGGATTTTTCTTTGACAATGAATCCTATAAACACTAATTATGACCTTTCAAAATTACTTAGGGACCTTCATACATGTGAATTTTTTTGAAAATTACAAATCTTAAAAACCTATTAAAGCCTAAGTAACTTACCGTAATTAAATCAAGGCAAACCTAACCATTATCATGGATAACGCCTTGCATCATACTTATCATTCTTATGGACTTCATTTGCAAGATCATGAAATAATACACCTCTGCTTGCAAATATTATATGACTACATGGATCAAAGAGCTTATAAGCTTCATGATTAGAAGAATAACCCATGAGAATACACTTGATATCTTTTGCATCCAGTTTCTTCCTGTCTTCTTTTGGAAGAAGAGATAATACTTTGCTACTAAATATTAGCAGATGGATTATTGTTGGTTGATAACCATAAAATGCTCCAAAATGAGTATTATGATCTAAAATTTTAGTTGGACTTGTACTTTTAAGGTAAACAACAATGTTAACAACTTTGACCCAAAACAAATTGGTAAAATGCTTACCTTTCATGATGCTCTATGTACATGCTACCAGGGTTCTATTCTTCCTTTTAGCTACTCCTTTATTTTGTGGATTATATGGTATTGTGTGTTGTTTTATAATTCCATGGGATTTGCAATACGTCATGAAATCGTTTGAGATATATTCTCCCCCTTCATAAGGGAGGTGGTATTGAGTGTTGTTGTGCATTATAGGGAGTCGTGCGGGTTGTTGTGCACGTATAATCAACGAACAACTCATATAGGGAGAGCAGGCTAGGTATAAGGGGTGAGCACTGTGAGAGGTGAGCACTGTAAGGTGAGAAGGGGGCTGTTGAGTCTGAATAGATGTGAGGGATAGCAGGGATGGGAGGGGGAACGTTTTTGTGGTTGGGGAATCGATGAGGCTATGAGGTTGTGTAGTGAGGGCGAGGAGAGGGTTGTGAGGCCTAGAAAGGTAAAAAAAAATAGCGAGGGGGTAGCAGGGTAGTGGAAGTGTGTAGAAAATTTCAAAGGGGAGGCCGAGAGGCCAAAAAAATATTTAGGAATTGTAGATGAAGATTTTTTAGGTGCTGAATTGCAGGAACTATAGAAATTGCAGAAGTTACAGAATTGCAGAGTCTTTAGAAACTGGAAAACAAATTCAGAACTGGGCAAAAATTGCAGACATAGTTTTTAAAAAAATTGCAGAATTAAAGTATATAAACTTAGAATGGCATCAATCTAATGTAGTAGCAAAAAAATAGATTCATTGAACATAAAATTGAATGCACAAAGACTGTTAGCAAAAATGAGGGAGTTACACCACAGGCAAGAATGCCAATAGTGGGACTGGCTCTGATACCATGTCAAACCAGGAGGTAACTCCGCAAATCAGAATGTGTATTAGCTGAAGAATGTGAATGTATTTATACATGGAGGTGAGGCTATTGGGATTCACTTCCCAATGACTCTTGGCCTTCCTTATTTCCTAATATAATTTAATAGACAATATTGAATATTCTCACCCAACCCTTAGCATTAGGTGTCAACATGATCAAAGGATCTTGATGTATTTTCTTGTTTTATTTTCAACCATAGTTTATAACTCCTTAAAATATTCAAATACATCACTTTTTCTTCTAATTAATTATACCCATTTATACTTCATACAGTCAATAATAAATATCAATAAGTAATATGCTCCACCTAATGATCTAGTCTACATATGACTACACACATCTATATGAACAAGTTATAGAACATCCCTTTCCTTATATATATATGAGTAGGGAACTCTTCTGTGTGCATTATGACTAATGCACACCCTTCACATACATAATATTCATCATAAGTATTGGAAGCCCTTCTATGATTCCTTGCTTTTGAAATAGTAATAGATCATGATAATTAATCTGGCCATATATTTGACGCTAAAGAGATTTTATTGTCATTTTCATGGACTCCAATGCTTGATGTATTTGCTTGATGTATTTTGGTTTTCACGTTGAGCTTATACAATCCTCCAATTCTAACTCCTATTGTAATGAGATTTAAGTGATCATGTATGTACCTCATCACAAAATGTGAATTTACAAATTCAACCTTCAACCCCTAATCAATTATAGTAGAGAATGATATTATATTTTTCTTATTACCAAGAATATACATGTCACATTGTGGATAAGCTTAACATGGCCATTAGGTAATATTAGAGGAACATCACCATATCCTTTTATTTCATGTGCACGATCATATCTAAGATATATACTCATACAATTGTTATTTTCATGAAAGTTCTCACACCAATGCCTATTACAGGATATATGTATGGAGGTTCTGAAATCAACTAACCAAGTATTTTGATGATCTGTGTCTACAGATAGGGAAACATCTGTAACAGATAATCTAAGGTTTTTGATGCCATCATCAACAAAATTTCCAATTTGCCTTCTATTTCTATGTTTGGACTCATGGTATTTTCCTTTCATGTAATCTCTACAACAGTGTCAAAACTTTACACAATAATGACATTTAATATAAATATTTGGAGATTTCATACTTGGTCGTGATTTTTCAAATGGTGGCTTACCGAATTTTGGTTTTCCTTGTGGTGAATTTCCACTTTTGTGACCTTCCCAAGGCTTCTTTTTGAAAGGTGAATTCCCTTTTTGCAGCAATGCCAAATAAAAATTTTGTGGCTGAAGATTCCTTCACCTTTGTTCTTGCATGAGTATACCTATCAATTCATCAAAAGTGGGAGCTTTGTCCCTTGTTAAAAGACTTGTGATGAACATTTGATACTCATGTAGCATTCCATTTAAGGCTATAGTTACTAGGTAAGTGCTAGATACTGCTTCTCTTATATCTCTAACTTTTTCGTTAAAGTCCTTAATTATTGAAATAAAATTACTGATGCTTTCATTTTATTCCATTTTAATAGACAAAAGCTTACTCTTCATCGAAAAAATTTGATTTGTATTCTTTGTTTCATATAATTACTTGAGCGTCATCCAAATATTGTTTGATGTCTTGAAGTTTAAAATATATGGTAGAATGTTTTCTTTTACAAAATTCTCAACAACACTTTTTCCTTAATCTCTCACTTCTCCCAACCATGAATTGATGCAATTGTAGCTCTTGCAACTTCCTCTGGCTTCACTTCATCACCTCTCTCTATATTCCATAAATCGTATCCCTCCATCAATGTATGCATCTTAGATTTCTAATTCATGTAATTGGCACCATCCAACTTCATTGCTTCATTTCCGTATGACTTTGCTAGAGGATTAGCCATTTTGATAAAAAAAAATTCTTCAATTTTCAAAAAAACAAATTTTTGGAGGATGCTAAATAATTTAAAATACTCAACTAAATATGATATAACAGCTCAGAAACCAATTTATTCTTTTCATGGCAATATCTAAATTTTTAATCACCAATAGAAAAAATAAATTTGCACATGTCACATCAACTTCTCACACAAAATCAGACCTTAAAAAAAAATTCCCATCCTCCTTCGCATTAACTCAAAGTTCCTTTCAACTAGCCTTAGCTTTTATTTTACCACGAAAAGAAAATTCTCAATTTTCAAAATAAAATAATCGTGGATCATGGGTTTAGAATTCCACTCAAACATTTGGTAATACATGACTCTTAGCAATATTCAACTCATAAACTTATAAAAGAGGATTCCTCTATAATTCTTTTGACCACAAAACATAAAATATGAGATGTTTATATGCTATGTTGAAAACCTTGAATTTCTTTGCCTCAAATATGCTATAGTATTAGTTTACCTAGAATTCATTATAGGCCACCATAAGGTCCTATAACTTACAACTGAGTGTTCAACTTACAACTCAGTGAATAAAAGTAGAGTATAAGGAGTAATCCAAGGACAAATAACCTTTTAAACACAACAAATATCAATACTGGCTTTGATTTAATGCTTCAACTACACATTATAAATTCGCATGGAGACTTTGATAGGCTCAACACATACACAACAACAACTCAACCCTCAGTTTTGATACCATATCAGAGTAACAGAAAAACAAAAGGAAAAATATGAAGAAGGGTTGCAACTCTCAGGTGAAACAATCGACTCACTCAAGAGAGTACATCACACACACTAACATTTCATCAGGCCAGCAAAACATTACATATATATGATTATATTATTGTTGAAAAACTTCCTAGAATATAGGAACTTCCAACCAACTAAGTATAATCAAAGAAAATAATTCAGCAATACATGACAACTTCTAATTGTAAGAGAATCTTGTAGAAATTTCTCCATTATTCGAACATTTTTCTCAATTAAACTAACACACATTTTCACCATCTCTTCCTGCCACCGAGATATCCCAACTTTGAGAATCCGTCGCTAGAGTTCACAACTACTCTCGTGCAGTATGAAGAGACCATGGGAAAATTTAGTGAATACACATATTTACTTATATAAAACATAAGAATTAATGAAGTACTAGCACAACCACATTAGTAAATGTGGTTGATATACGTCGAAAGTATATAATTATGATGATTATGATTAATATTATGATTATGATTATTAATTAATACTACTACTATTATTAAATAATATTATTATTTTTATTGTAAATTGAATTTAATAGCATTATTAAATAATAACTATTAATAATAATTGACTTATTCATTTTTATTTCATTCATTATTCATTCATTCATTCATTATTAATAATTAATTCACACATAATTAATAAATAAATAATAATAATAAATATCTAAAATTTATTATTATTTAGTAATATTATTTTATTAATATAAATATTATTAATTAAATAAATATTCATTAATATGGATATTTTTAATGAAACTTAGTAGGGGTTCAAAACGCATCAGATGCAAAAGCTTGATGTGATTTATCTGAAAGAAATTTATTTAATAATGAATCACAAAAGCATCCATTCTAAGAATTAAATATTAATTACTATAAATATTGTTAATAAATAATAATAATAATAAATTAATTAATATTAGTATTATTAATATCATTTTATTAATATAAAATTAAATATTATTTTTACAAAAAAAATTAATATAAATATTTATTAATACAAATATAAATATAAATATAAATTAATCATTTTTAATTAACTAAACAGAAGGATTTATATTTAACCCAAGAACTAATATTAAAAACCATATGAATAATATTATACCCTAAGAATATCAACCCTTAGATTAATAAACCCAATTGATTGACATTATAAGCCCAATAAATCCAAGGGATTTATACTAAAAACCCAAGATATTTATACCAAAAACCCAAGGAATTAATCCTATAAATCCAAGGTATATAAACCCTATCATAAATATTATTAACCAAAGGGATTAATACTAAAAACTCAAGGGAATAATATTAAACCCAAGGGATAGATATTATATACCCAATGTATAGAAGCCCTAAGATAAATATTATAAACACCAAAATAAACATGGTTGACCATGTCTGACCACAATTAATTTTTGTATTGATAGAATATTTTTCGCAATGCGACGTTGGACTATGGTTGACCATGATTGAAAGTGGGGCCATTAATATAAATAACAAAACATGGTCAACCTCTTGAATATTCTAAACCCGTCCTCCACACAATCTCACCTTCAAACAAGTCTTCAAGAATCTGACAGTGATCGCACACCACCTCCCTTTATCTGCCCAATCCAACAGTCATTGCAGATAAACTAACCTGACATTTAATACTTTTAAAATGTGTGATAAAAGCGGTTTTCTACGTTTTTCCTTCAATACATGTCACCCACTGGAGTATATCACATGGTTTTAACAACTACCACAATCCACCAGAGAGCCATGAGATAAACCATTTGTGGTTTTGAGGACTGCTTCTCAAGACTAATACTCAAAATTCTGTATGGAACAAGGTTCGATAATACATCATTTTTGCCTCTTTCAATAAATCGATCATAACGATTTTAGATTTATCACTCTCTATAATGAACCCTTAATATATTCATTACTAAATGCAATTATAAACCCTCACTGTTCAACACAATTACCAACGCAAGAATAAAATAATAGAGCTGATATATGTAGAATTGATTTTCAAGGTTTTCAATAAATGTAATACTCAGAAATGTGGATTTTCCCAAAAAACTTCGATCAAATTCTATTCAAAATGAAATCACAGGGTCTCTCCCTTTCTGGCTTGATTATTCAGTCTTTGACCTCTCTCTTACTCTTTTAAAACCCAATATATATATATATATATATTCTCGCTTTCTTGCTATCTATATTTGTCATTACATTTTTTTTCCTTCTTTTATGGATCAAATATAACAATATAACGACTCAATCACTATTCTTATCACCTTAAATACCTATTCTAAAGTTTCAATGCACACCTATGCTAACAACTCACTTTCTATCCTAACCATAACACAACTATGTTACATTATTAAATAAATGAAGATTCGAGAGGTCCAACCCTCTCTGTAAACTTTGGTTTGACCACTTAGGTCAATGAAATTTATCTCACATTAGCCACAACATGTGAACATCCAATCACATTCTGGCTAAGTCCGGATGCTCCTACATCAGACTCTCGGGGAAGAAAAGAATCATTCATCAAACTTTCATGATTCACTCTATAATTCTATAATTCTGCTACTGTCAACCAACTCGCATCTTCCATTGGTTGTCCCTTCCATTTGACTAGATACTAGAAATAAATCTATCCTCTAGTTTTTTTGGATACTCTTTTCTCTAGAACATTTTCTACCTCTTTCTTGACATTCTTTGGCAATTGGTCTTTCCAATTTAAAGTCTGGTTTTACTCTGCTATAGAATCTTCTTGTATATCCTCCTATGTTCCTCTGTATGGGTAAAAATATGCAACATTAAAGATAGGTGATATTCCAATCCCTTCTGGCAATTCTATTTCATATGCATTTGAAGAAAATTTCCTCAAAATTTCACATGGTCTTATATTATTCATGGTCTTAATGGGAAGTCTTTATTTTCTCAAATAAACCATGACTAGGTCTCCTACTTGGAATTCCTTTTATTTCCTCCCCATATCAACTCTCTATTTGTATTTTCCATTGCTTTCCTGCAATCTGTCTTTAACATCTTCCTGTAGTTGCTGCATCTTATTTGTAATTTTTTCAGCCTTTTCACTTCTTCTCTCTTGTTTGCCCAAATGCCTGAGCTCATACACACCTCTTGGATTAATCCCAAAAACAATCTGGAAGGACTCATCGCAGTACTCTGATTTGGAGTATTATTATAAGAAAACTTAGCCTGAGAAAGTGCTAAATCCCATTGCTTCGGATTTTTATACACTAAACTCAATATATTTCCCAGGCTTCTATTTACTACCTCAGTCTGCCCATCCATTTGAGGGTGACATGTTGAGTTGAAACTAAGTTTAGTACCTAGTTTCTTCCAAATATTTCTCTATAAATGCCCAAAAAACTTTGTATCCCTGTCAGACACAATACTTATAGGCAATCCATGTAACCTTACAACTTTTGAAAAACAAAGATTAGTAACATGTGTTGCATCACTAGTCTTTTTGCAAGCAATGAAATGAGCCATTTTAGAAAATCTATCCACCACAACATAAATGGAGTCATTTCCTCTTTGATTTTTTGGCAAACCCAAAAAACAATCCATACTAACTACATCCCATGGTTTATTTGGTATTGGTAATTGTTGATACAATCCAGTATTTTAACTTCTTCCCTTAGCATACTGACAAATCCTACATTTATCAACAAATTTCTTAACAAAAATTTGCATCTTTGGCCAATAGTAAAAATCATTTACCTGTGAAAAAGTCTTATCTTGTCCAAAGTGTCCACACAAGCCTCCACTGTGTTTCTCTTTAATTATGTTTTCCCTCATAGAACATTTAGGAATACATAATTTATTACTTTTGAATAGAAAATCTCCTTGGATAAGATAATCCAACCACTAGCTCCTATTATGAACTGTTGAGTTTTTTAGAGCTGCATAAATTTCTTTAAATTCTGCATATTCTTTATACATGTCGGCCATTCCTTCAAATCCTACAACACCAACTTGTAATTCCTGCATGATTAAGTTCACTCTACTCAAATCATCAACAACTTTGTTTAATTTACCACTTGTATGCTTTATCACAAAAGTAAAACTCTGCAAACAATTTACCCATTTGGCATGTTTCTGGTTCAATTTAGGCTGGTTGTGGATGAACTGCAATGCATGATTATCAAAATAAATACAAACTCCTTGGGTAGAAAATAGTGTCTCCATTTTTTTAAGGATTGCACAATAGCAGAAAATTATTTGTCATAAGATGAGTATTTCTTCTTAGCTTCATTCATTTTCTCACTAATTATGCTATTGGTATCTGTTCCTGACTTAAAAATGCTCCAATTGCAACTCCACTAGCATTAGTTTCAACTTGAATTTTTTTTTCAAAATCAGGCAAAGCTAAAACTGGGTTTTCTGTAATTTTTCTCTTCAGCAACTTAAATTTTCGGTCTGCTGCTTCTGTCCATTTGAATGGCTGATTGGTCTCTTCGATTTTTTCAATAATTGGTGCACAAATTTGACTAAAACCCCTGATAAATTTCTATAAAAACTTGCAAGACCATGAAAGCTTCTCACCTCAAATATGTTTCTTCGAGTTGACCAGTTCCAAATGGCTTGGAATTTCTCTGGATCCATTTTCAGACCTTCTTTAGAAACTTCATATTCCTTCAATACTTCATTCATCAATCTCATGAAGGTGTTGGGTGCATTAGTGAGTCCAAAAGGCATCACTAACCACTCATACAAACCACTAATTTTTTTGAATGCAGTCTTCCACTCATCCCCTTCTCTAATTCTTATCTGATGATAACCACTCTTCAAATCTATCTTAGTAAAATATTTTGATCCACTCAAACAATCCATTAAATCATCCATTCGTGGTAAAGGAAAATGATGCCTCATGGTGATTTTATTTAGGGCTCTGGAATCTATGCAAATGTGCCATTCTCCTTCTTTCTTTGGACTGAGTATTGTTGGTACAGCACATGGACTCAGGTTTTCTCTTACCAACCCTTTATCCATCAACTCCTGCACTTGTCTTCCAACTTCTGCATTTTCTTGAGGGGTTAATATATATGCTGCTTTATTCGGAAAAATTGCTCCAGGTATTAGATTAATGTGATGACTAATACTCTTGATTGGTGGTAATGTATTTGGAAACTCATCCATAATAATATCAGCAAAATCATACAACAAAGTTTTGATTTCTTCAGATAAATCATCTAATTTTGTGGAAGTCAAAATTACTTTAGGTTTCCCTATGACAAAAAAATGCATTTATTCATCTTTTTTTATTTCTTGCAATAGCTATTTTCCACTCATCAGCATAACACTATTTCCTAATGTTCCTTTGTCAACTTCATTCTTCAATGGTAGCAGTGTGTGTTTGTTTCCATCCTTCTCCAGGGTATAAGTGTTTCTTCTGCCATCATGTATGGATTTCCGATCAAACTACCAAGGTCTTCCCAACAATATGTGACATACATCCATTGGAATTACATCACATAATATAACATCCTTGTAAGTGCCTATCTGGATCTCTACCTTACATTGTTCTGTCATAATAATATGATGGTCTTTTTGCAGCCATGATACCTTATATGGGGTAGGGTGTAATGCCTTTTCTATCTCTAACTTGCCTACCATTTCTGTAGAAACAAGGTTGTCGGTACTACCACTGTCAATTACCACTTTGCAACATTTACCCTTAGACATGCATATTGTTATGAATAGATTCTTTCTCTGAGCTGGATCTCTTGCTTCTTTTTCTACTTTAAGAAATACCCTTTTCAATAAAAATATTCTCCTGCTTTGGGTGGTTCTTCTTTTCCTTTATCCTGAGGAATTTCCTCCTTTGTTTAAGCAACATTTACATTTATTTAAGTTGTTGATTTATTATGAGGACAGTCCCATGACCCATGTCCCCATTCACCACATGTATAGCACTGAATTTCTATTCCTCGGCCTCTACCTCTCGGTACAAACCTTTCTCGACCAGAGTCTCCTCTCTATGGTGATATGCTACTTGAGCTTCCTACTTCATTCTCGGAGTGTTGAAATATGGGTTTAAATGTTCCTCTTCCTCTCACGGAACCCTTACCTCAGTTCCTCTATTTTTTCTTCCTCTATATCTTCTCTTCTGCTTTTAAGGTTGCCTGATAAGCATCCTCAATTGTCTTTATATTTAATAAAATTATTTCATCTTGGATATCATACATCAGACCATTTATATATCTGGCTACTTTCTCCACATCATCCTCTACATGTCCATCTCTAATATTAAATTTATAGAACTCCTCTGTATATTCTTTCACTGTCATTCCTTTTTGCTTCAAATTTTGTAATTGCTTAAAATGATTTAATTGATAATCCTTGGGCATGAATTTACCTTTTAATTTTCTCACCATCTTGTCCCATTTTTTGATTCTAGGTTTTCCTTTTCTCTGTCTGGATAGCTGTAATTATTCCCACCAAATAGTTGCATGACCTTTTAATCTGGTAGCTACAATCTTCACTTTATTTTTTTCTTCAACTTCTTCAAATTAAAAGACGTGTCTAATGAATTGATCCAGTCCATTAATTATTCTACATTGAGGTTTCCCTCGTACATAGGTATGTCCACCTTTGGTCTTCCAGTTGCCTTCACCAACATCTTCAATACTTTAGCTGCCTCATTGTCTTGTTCTTCTTCTTCTTCAAAAGATTCCTCTACATGAATACCACCTACTTCATCAGGTTCTCTTCTCTGGGTTGTTTCCATAGCTTCCATCCATGTTCAAAGATTTCGTACTTCTTCCAAAAAAACTACATTTTCTCCAGGTTATCCCCAGCCTATTTCGACGCCTCTTCTTTGAGGCATTTGTAAAACAACACAATCTGGGCTCTGATGCCAAATGATGTCGGGTACTCAACAAAAAATTACAATTTATATAATTTTCTCACTAAATATACCCACACAACTAGAGGAATTTTTTTTTTCTTTTTAAATCAAAACCATATACATAGGAAATAAAAGCAACATAGTGTGTGCGCAATTAATTAAAAGTGGGTCCATTAATATCAATAATAAAAAAATTTCAACCTCTTGACCATTCTAAACCCATCCTACACACAATCTCACCTTCAAACAAGTCTTCAAGAATCTGACGGTCATCGCACACCACCTCTCTTTATCTGCCCAATCCAACATTCATCGTACATAAACTAACTCGACATTTAATACTTTTAAAATGTGCGATAAAAGTGGTTTTATACATCCATCCTTTAATACGTGTCACCCACTAGAGTATATCGTATGGTTTTAACAATTACCACATCCCACCAGAGAGCCATGTGATAAACCATTTGTGGTTTTCAATACCGCTTCTCAAGACTAATACTCAAAATTTTGTATGGAACAAGGTTCGATAATACATCAGTTTTGTCCCTTTCAATAAATTGATCATAAAGATTTTAGAATCCTCGCTCTCTATAATGAAACCTTAATATGTTCACTGCTAAATGCAATTACAAACCCTCACTGTTCAACGCAATTACCAACACAGGAATAGAAGAAGAGAGTTGATATATGTAGAATTGATTTTCAAGGTTTTCAATAAATGTAATACTCAGAAGTGTGGATTTTCCCAACAAACTTCGATCAATTTCTATTCAAAATGAAATCACAGAGTCTCGCCCTTTTTGTCTTGATTATCCAGTCTTTGACCTCTCTCTTACTCTTTTAAAACCCAATATATATATATATATATATATATATATATATATATATATATATATATATATATATATATATATATATATATATATATATATATATATATTCTCACTTTCTTGCTATCTGTATTTTTCATTACATTTTTTTTTCCTTATTTTATGGATCAAATGTAACAATACAACAACTCAATCACTATTCTTATCACCTTAAATCCCTATTCTAAATTTTTGATGCACACCTATGCTAACAACTCACTTTATATCCTAACCATAACACAACTATATTACATTATTAAATAAATGAAGATTTGAGAGGTCCAACCCTCTTTGTAAACTTTGGTTTGACCACTTGGGTCAATGAAATTTATCTCACATTAGCCACAACATGTGAACATCCAATCACATTGTTGGCTAAGTTCATATGCTCCTGCATCACCATGGATGACCATGGTTGTCACAATGTGACGTTGGACCAAGGGGTATCCCAAGGAACATGAAATATTAAATTGATTTATTCAGATTGGATCATCATATTTTTTTTCATCCATCTCGATGCATTTTGAGTGGAAGATTTGGAGGAATCAACTCGAGGGACCATTTCTGCTAGCAAGACCCATTTTGCAAAAATGGGGTCTGAAACCTTCAAAGAGAATTTTGAGGCATAAAATGATGTTTTTTGGGGGTAAAAATTTGTTTCTTTATATTTGCACAATTTCATGATATTATACCCACAAATATATATCCAATGGAAAAAGAAGCGCACCATTGAGAGTTTGTATGCAAACATTATGCCACTAACAAGTTGACCTTCCTGTTTTCACACTTATAATATAGGAGGATGCTATGTCAACCCCCATTATCCTAGGAAAATGGGCTAGAGACATGTTTGTGATGTAAAAGACCCCAGAAGAGTGTATATTATAACTCTAATTAAGAGTATATGTAGTCAAAACAAACCACTAGCAGGATATTGGGTTATGTTATAACGAGGCCACTAGGAGGGAGGGGCATTTGATTCTTTCAAGAGAATTTTTTTCCATAGCTAAGAAAAGATAGTGAGGAGAAATAGGAGATAGAGCACACAGAGAGGATATATTCACTATAGCATCCCATGGGCCATAGGCATTACTTCTTTGTACCTACAACCATATTTCTAGACGGAGAAAGAGAGTGAAGCGACCTCACCTTCCATCTGGGTTTTTTCCCGAAAGGTTTCCCAAAGAAAATATATTTTGTCTTATGTTTGTGTGTGAGCTTATTTGGTCGTTATCTACTTTTCTGCATAATTTCCATTCACATGCATGCACTAATTACAGTTAAATATTAAAATCTAGATTTTTATTAAAACTCTATTAGTGTAAAATTTTAAGATTTCTAATATAATATTATCAAATCTATTGTGATGAACTATCTAGTGGAATATCCACGGCAGTTTATGGATCATTGAAAAATCATAGTGATTGATATTATAAACCCAAGGAATTAATTCTAAAACCACAAGTTATTATAAACCCAAAGGAATAATATTAAACCAAGGGGATTAATATTATAAACCCAAGGTATATAAACCCTAACATAAATATTATAAAAAAGGGAATAATATTAAACCCAAGGGATAAATATTATAAATCCAGGTTATATAAACCCTAAAATAAATATGGTTGACCATGATTGATTTTCATATTGACATAATCTTTGTCACAATGTGATGTTGGACTATTGTTGACCATGATTAATTTTCATATTGAGATAACCTTTGGCAAACGTGATGTTGTACAATGGTTTGCCATGGTTGGCCATGGTTGATTTCCATATTGATAGAATTTTTGTCACAATGCAACGTTGGACCATGGTTAACCATGGATGACCATGGTTGTTAAAATGTGGCATTTGACCAAGAGACAATATTTATCACAATGTGACCATGGTTGACCATGTTTTACCATGATTGAGCATGGTTTACCATGATTGATTTACATATTGATACAATATTTGGCATAATTCGACGTTGGAACATGGTTGATGATGGTTGATTTTCATATTGAGACAATCCTTGTCACAATGCGACATTTGTTGGTTTTCATATTGAGAGAATATGTGTTACAAAGTGACGTTGGACCATGGTTGACCATGATTATAAACCCAATGGATTTATATTAAACCCAAATATTAATATTATGAGCTCTATGACTAATATTGTACCTTAGAAATATGAACCCTTAGATTAATAAACCCAAGTGATTAATACTAAAAACCCAAGGGAATAATACTAAACCCAAGGGATAAATATTACAAAAACAAGGTATAAAATCCTTAAGGTAAATATTAGAAACCCTAAAATAAACATGGTTTACCATGGCTTACCATCGTTGATTTTCATATTGAGACCATATTTGTCACATTGCGACATTGAACCATGGTTGATTTTCATATTGGGAAATCAATGGCACAATGTGACATTGGACCATCGTTGACCATGGTTGTCAATGATTCTAAACCTGAGGAATTTATATTAAACCCTAGGATTAATATTATAAACTATATGAATAATATTATACCCTAGGAATATGTACCCTTCTATTAATAAACCCAAGGGGTTGATATTATAAACCCTGGGGAATAATAAACCGAAGGAAGTAATTCTAAAACCCTAAGGTATTATAAACCCAAGGGAAATTAATTAAACCCAAAGGATTAATATTATAAATGCAAGGTATATGAAACCTAAGATAAATATTACAAAGCCTAAAACAAACATGGCTCACCATGGTTGACCATGGTTCATGTTCATATTGAGACAATATTTATCACAAAGAAACATTCGACCATGGTTGATCATGGTTCAACATGATTTATTTTCATATTGATACAATCTATGCCACATTGAGACGTTGGATCATGGTTTATTTTCATATTGAGAAAATATTTGTCAAAATTTGATGTTGGACATCCATTGTTGACCATCATTATAAGCCCAAGAGATTTATATTAAACCCAATGATTTATATTATAAACCATATGAATAATATTACACCCTTAGAAAATTAACCCTTATATTAATAAACCCAGCGAATTAATATTATAAATCCAACCAAATAATAAACCCAAGGGATTAATATTATAAACCTTATGTACATAAACCCTAATATAAATATTATAAACCCTTAATAAACCTCATTGACCATGTTTTACCATGGTTGATTTTCATATTGAGATAATCTTTGTCACAATGCGATGTTTGACCAAGGTTGAGCATGTTTTATTTTCATATTGAGACAATATTGTCACAATATGACATTGGACCATCATTGCACATGGTTTACCATGATTATAAACCCAAGGGATTTATATTAAACCATAGGATTAATATTATAAACCTTATGAATAATATTACACCCAAGGAATATGAACCCTTAGATTGATAAACTCAAGGGATTGATATTATAAACCCAAGGGATTAATTCTAAAACCCCAAGGTATTATAAACCCAAGGAGATAATATTAAACTCAAGGGATTAATATTATAAACCCAAGATATATAAACCTGAAGATAAATATTATAAACTCAAGGGAATAATAAACCCAAGGGATTAGTACTAAAAACCCAAGGGATTATAAACCCAATAGAATAATATCAAACCCAAGGGATAAATATTATAATGCCAAGGTATATAATATCTAAGATAAGTGTTATAGCCTTAAAATAAAGATGGTTATCCATGGTCAGACACGGTTGATTTTCATATTGCCATAATCTTTATCACAAGGCAATGTTGGACTATGTTGACCATGATTTATTTTCATATTGAGACAACCTTTGCCACAATGTGATGTTGGACAATGGTTTTCCATGGTTTATTTTCATATCGAGACAATGTTTGTCACAATGCGATGTTGCACCATGGTTTACCATGAATCATGATGTTGTCAATATGAAAAGTTGGACCGATAGACAATATTTGTCACAATGTGAGCATGGATGATTTTCTTATTGAGACAATATTTGTCACAATGCGACATTGGAACATGGTTTTCCATGGTTGATTTTCATATTGAGATAATCCTTATCACAATTCGAAATTGGACCATGGTTTACAACTGTTGATTTTCATATTGTCAAACCATGAGGTAACTCCATGACTAAATTGTGTTTTTTCATTAAGATGTAACATGAATATTTACATGGAGAGGGATACTATTGGGTTTCATCTCCCAATGTCTCTTAGTCTTCCAATTCTCTTTATTTTCATATTTAAAATATTTACATGGATTTATCTAATCCCAAATATTAGGTGTCAACATTCCCCCCCTTAATATGAAGGGATGTTGGTGAGTCCAAGCATCATTATGAATCTTTCAAACTTTTCTCTTCCAAGCGCTTTGGTGAAGATGTATGCAACCTGCTAATTTGTAGAAAAATGGCATAGGCATATTTTCTTGGCATCAACATGATGTTGAATCAGATACTATTTTGTATAGATGTTTTTTTTCGATCATGGAACTTTGGGTTCCTGGTAAACTTTATTGCAGAAGTGTTATCAATCAAGAGGGGAGTTCAATGCACTTATTTCTCCTACAAATCTTCCAGAAATTTCCTAAACCATGCAATTTCCTTTTTTTCTTCAGTTGTTACCACATATTTTTCCTCCGTTGTGGAATATGTTGGAACTCATTTTTTGTGTGACCTCCAAGAGACAGCTCCTGATACAAGAGTCATAACATAACTTGAAGTAGATACCCCAGTTTCTTTATGTCCATCTAAGTTTGAGTTAGAGTATCTAATGAAGCTGAAGTCGCCCCCTTGTGTATACTCAAGTCCAAAGTCTTTAGTCCCCTTCAAGTATTTTAGAACTCTCCTTGCAGTACACCAATGACCCTCACAAGGATTTTTCATAAAGTTGGAGAGGATTACAAAAACAAATGAAATGTTTGGTTTGGTAGTAGTAAGGTAGTTGATACTTCCCACGAGGTGTCTATACTTTGTTGTATCCTTATATTCTTTTCCTTTAGTGGATGTGACATTTAAGTTCTCTTCCATTAGAGTAGTCAAAGGACTACACTCATCCATGCCAAACCTATTCAATAGATCCAATTTACTTCTTGTAAGGGAGGGATATAAACTATAGATGTTGATTTACTTCAATACCAAGATAGTAGTGAAGATATCCAAAATATGTCATTTCAAAACCTTTCCTCAATTATTTCGTTATGTATACATGATCTGGATTTATGCAGGAACACAAAAAAATAAAAATATAACCATAAATACAGAGATGCAGTGGAAATAACACTTCATTTCATTAATATCAAAGAAGTGAAATTTGCTTACAGACAGAATGAAAATAAAACTAGCTAGGGTGCTGGTAGCTATCTCTAAGAAGAGATGTGGCGGCTATAGGCCTCTAAACTGAGTTAAAATGAGGCTCAAGGGCCTATTAATTATTGAGGAACAATGGAGAACCCTAAACATCCAAAAACCTAACCCTAGGAGATGAAGCACCAAAATTATGGGTCCCGTTTGGGTAAATTGGTGTTTCAACTTCCCAGGGACGTAACTTTGGCATACTATCTCTGTTTGATGCACATGATACATCATTAGAAAGCTCTAGCTGAGGACTACAACTTTCACCATCAATATCATTTCGTAATAGAATGATATTGGTTGGAGGCACGATGCCCAAAAAACGTCGTTTAGGGCCTCAAAACGATTCCGAAAGTTCAAGACCCGAAAAACTGCTAAAAATAGTAAATTATGCCGAAACTGAAAAACTGAAAGAGACAATGGTGGGGGGCCAAGTGGAATAGGTGGGTGGCCACCAATATCCACCTGGATCATTCCTCCCCCCTTAGGAAGCAATGGTCCCCATTGCGTTAAGTTCCTCCATGAGATGAGGAAATTTCAGCTGAACTTGGTCCCTGGTGAACCACTTTCCTTGGTGCAGGAGTTGGCCAGCTTTGACAACCCGATACAGTTGGATCTGCTGTTGACGAGTGTTCTTGATTTGCATGTCCATGATACAATCTGTGGTGGCCTGTTCCATGCAGTCTGGGTTTAACTCTGTTGGTGTGAGTTGTTCTGCAATGTCCAAGGTGTCCAGTAGAGGTGGGAAGTAAGGACGAAGGCGATCCACATTGAAGACTGGGTGCAGACCAAGGAATGGTGGAATACTGAGCTCGAATGCATTGTTCCCTACAGCCTTGGTGATGGTGTACGGCCCGTATCGGAGCGGGCGAAGCTTGCGGTGGGGTCCAATGAGGCGCTCCTTCTGCAAATGTAGCCATACTTTGTCACCCACCTGGAAGTTGTGTGGCACCCGGTGTTGATCATGGCGTTGCTTGTACTTGGCATTGGCTCTGTCCAATATATCATGAACCTGTTGGTGGATGTGTTGAATGCACTCGATGAAGCTACTTGCTTTGTCAACTTCAGACTGGACATGAGCTGAATCGGCCTGAGCAGCTGCAAACGGCATGGCTATGTCAATGGGACATAGTGGCTGGAATCCCAAGCCCACCTGAAAGGGGCTATGGCCAACTGAACTGTGGAGAGCCCGGTTATAACTGTGTTGTACATAGGGGAGGCTCTCGTCCCATGTGCGTGGATGCTTTGAGTTGTACATGCGCAGAATGTGTACAATCATTCTGTTGACTACCTCTGTCTGGCCATCTGTTTGGGGATGGAAAGCTATGGACTTGGTGAGCTTTGTGTCCAACATTGACCAGAGGCTGGACCAAAATGTGCTGAGGAACCTGCTATCTCGATCTGATATGATAGACTGTGGGATCCCAAAGTGCACCCACACTCGTTCAAAGAAGAGTTTAGCAGTGGCTTCTGCTATGATATTCTTCTTACAGGCTGCCATAATGGCCATCTTTGAGAATCTGTCAAGGACAACAAAAACACAGTCATTTCCATTCTTAGTAGAAGGCAGGCCTGACATGTAATCCATGGAGATGGATTCCCAAGGTCGACTAGGGGTAGGTAGTGGAGTATATAGGCCTTGCTTCTTGATGGTTGGCTTGGCAATGGCACAACAGTGCAAGATCTGATGTGCTTCTTGACATCCTTTCGAAGGTTCAGCCAATAGAAATACTTCTGTAGTATTGCCACTATTTTCTCGACCCTAAAATGCCCAACAACTCGACTGTAGTGTGCTTCCCATATCATCTTGGCACGCTCGCTTGAAGGAACACAAAGGTGTCCTGGGTGACATAAAAGTGCATCTTGGAGGTGAAAATTTGGAACTTGCGTACCCCCGAAGAGTGCCTTGTAAGTGTGGCCAAATTCTCGGTCACTCTCATAGAGAAGCAGCCAATCAGAAGTCTCGTGCCCACAAGAGTTGAGCACGGTGGTGAGCGCCACGATCGGTGGTTGGTTGAGGCAGTCTGCAACATTATTGGTGCTACCCTTCTTGTACTTAATGTTCAAATGAAACTGTTGCAGATATGTGGACTACTTCTGATGGCGATCATTCTACAACTTCCCTTGTGTCTGTATGAATTGTAGGGGCTGGTGGTCTGTGTGGATGATTATTTCCTTCCCCAAAATGTAATGCTTCCATTGTCGATAGGCTTGCACAATGGAATACATTTCTTTGTCATAGGTGGGATACTCGAGAACTGTCTCCGACAATGTCTCATTGTGATATGCCACTGGATGTCCCTGTTGAGTAAGAACTGCCTCAATAGCATAGTCAGAGGCATCTGTCTCGATCTCAAATGGCTGTTGCAAGTCTGGTAATGTGAGAACTGGGGCAGAACAGAGGCGATTTTTCAATTCTCTGAACGCCTTCTGTTGAGGTTCCAACCAAAATAATTTTTCTCTCGCTCCTCCCTTGGTGACTTGACTCAAGGGCCAAGTGATATGAGAGAATCCCAACACGAATCTACGGTAGAAATTAGAAAGACCCAGAAAGCTGCGAAGCTCTGTTATAGTGATTGGGGCTGGCCAATCCCGAATGACTTGGATCTTGGCTAGATCCACATGCACCCCACTTTCATCAATAATGTATCCCAGATATTGAACCTGGGTCATGCCATACGTGCACTTCTCCAAATTGGCACACAACTTGTGTTGTCACAATGTTTGGAGGACTTGTCGGATGTGGTGAAGGTGCTCTTCCCAAGTCTTGCTAAATATTAGAATGTAATCCAAGTACACCACTACAAATGAGTTGGTGAATGGCCGCAAGATGTCGTCCATCATCCTCATGAAGGTTTCGGGAGAATTCGTCAACCCGAAAGGCATGACCATTGATTCAAAAAGGCCTTCCTTGGCTTTGAAGGCAGTCTTCCACACATCAGAGGGTTCAATTGGTACCTGGTGATACCTAGACTTCAGGTCAATCTTGCTGAAATATTTTGCACCTTTGAGTTGGTCCAGAAGGTCATCAATCCGTGGGATTGGGTACCTATTCCGGACAGTGATCTTGTTCAGCGCCCGATAGTCAATATAGAGTCTCCACGTCCCATCCTTCTTCTATACCAACACGATTGGGCTCCCACAGGGCGATGAACTTGGTCTGATGTGACCTTTCTACAATAGCTCCTGAATCTGCCTCTTTATTTCATCATTCTCCAGAACAGAGTGCCGATAGATCGGTCCATTAGGTAGCGACGCACCTAGGGTCAGATCAATCGGGTGCTTGACCTGACAGTGCAGAGGAACCCCTATGGGTGAGGTGACGATGTCCCCGTACTCCTCCACAACCTTATCCATTAGTTATTATCGTGTAGAGGAGCCCATGGGGGCAGATCATCAGGAAAATGAATTTCCTGGTTTGGGAAATGAGCTTACTGCATTGTTTTGCAGTAACCAAAGAGATAGCCGCAGGAGGTGGTACCTCTGGTATCCTGTACAACTTATTTCCCAAAGTAACAATAATAGCACGAGGTCGAGACTCATACACAGCATGACGCTTCCACAAGTATGGTTGTCCTAATAATACATCAGAAACATCAATAGGAGCAACGTCACATAATACCTCATCCGTGAAGGGCTTGATGCTACAGGGAAGGCGGCACTGCTGGCTGACGCGGAGATCTCGTCCTTGGTGAAGCCACCCGATGGTGTATGGATGTGGGTGAGCTGTGGTCGGCAAGCCCAACCGCTTCACGGCGTCTGCTGAAATGAGGTTCTTTTGGCTCCCATTGTCGACAATGAACTGTACAGGGGAGCTCTTTACCCACATCTGGGAGTGGAAGAGACGTTCCTCCTCCTCTGGATCTTCCGGTTCCTCCTTCTGGACCTTTGTAGTGGCAACAGTGGCGTTGGGCTCCGCATCAATAACCTGTTTCCCTTTTTCATTCCCCTTTTCAGGTTCTGATTCGGAGTCGGAGCATGCATCTGACTCAGAAGCCCTCATCTCGGCCACTAGCGACTGCTTGGCCCGACACTCACTTGTGTTGTGAGTGGAGCTCTTATGGAACTCACACCACTTTCCCGTGTCCTTCTTTGGCTTTGTGGTGCTGTTCTTTTCTTGTGGCTTTGACAGGTTGTCTTTAGCTGCCATGCCTTGGCTCTGTCCTTTGTTCTGCGGTTTGGAAGCACCTTTCCCTTGCTTTTGATTCGCATATCCAAAGTCTCGCTTTTTCTGTTTGAATTTCTGCTCAATCTTGGCAGCATATCGGTATGCCGTACCAAGCGAGGAGATGTCGAGGAACTCCATTTCCTCCTGAATGTATCTGTGCAGACAGCTACGATACTTTAGCACCAAATGTTTCTTTGAATCTTTGATACCCAAATTTGTGCACAGGGTATGGAACAGATTCGTCAGCTCATGCACATCTTGATCCCTTTGTTGTCGCAGCGTGTTCCATTGTATGTACTTGTCCTCATAGCTCCCCACGGGATAGTACTATTCCTTGACGGTGTCTCGAAAAGAATTCCAAGTTGGTACGGCCAAAAACAGAGAGGGTTCTGTCTGGTCCTTGTTCTCACAGTAGGTTTCCCACCACTCCTTAACATCGGGGGTAGCTTTAAGGAGTGCAAAAATAATCTTCTCCCGGTCTGAAAAGTCATGAATAGAGAAATATCCTTCTAATAGATTCAACCATCTATCTACGGCATCTGCGTCTATTTGACCCTCAAATATGGGAATGTCAAAATTTACTTGTACCTTAAAAGGAGTCGCAACTCCAGAGTGGCTGCTGGATGCAGATGCGCCGCCGGTGGGAAGCCATTTAAGGATCTGAGCAAAGTTATCCATCATCGCGTTCCTTTGTTTTTCGAGGGCCTCCTCGAGCAATATTTTGATAGGATCTCCTACTCCCTCATCTTTATTTTCGTCCCCCATGGGTGTCCGTCGAGATTTACGAGGCTGATCTTGCAAAGGTTCCACCAGATCAAGCCCTAGCTCCTTATACCCCGACCTCATTGGGGACATGCAAAGAAGGATCGAGAAAAAAGCAGACCCCTCTAATACCACTGATCCGGATTTATGCATGAACGCAACAGAATAAACATATAACCATAAATACAGAGATGCAGCGGAAATAACACTTCATTTCATTAATATCAAAGAACTGAAATTCGCTTACAGACAGAATGGAAACAAAACTAGCTAGGGTGCTGGTAGTTATCTCTGAGAAGAGATGTGGCGGCTACAAGCCTCTGAACTGAGTTACAATGAGGCTCGAGGGCTTATTTATTATTGAGGAACAATGGAGAACCCTAAACATCCAAAAACCTAACCCTAGGAGATGAAGCGCCAAAATTATGGGCCCCGTTTGGGTAAATTGGTGTTTCAACTTCCCAGGGACGTAAATTTGGAATACTATCTCCATTTGACGCACATGATACATCATTAGAAAGCTCTATCCGAGGATTACAACTTTGACCATGAATGTCATTTTGTAGGCGCAATGCCCAAAAAACGTCGTTCAGGGCCTCAAAACGGCTCCGGAAGTTCAAGACCCGAGAAACTGCTAAAAATAATAAGTTATGCCGAAACTGAAAAACTAAAAGAGACAATGGTGGGGGCCCAAGTGGAATAGGCAGGTGGCCACCAATATCCACCTGGATCAATACATTAATATCTCATTATTCCCTTTCATCATAAGAGCATCTACATACACCACAAGATATACCACTGTTTTGCCAAATTTCTTGACAAAACAAGTTGCATCATCAAGATCAAAATGTTTGAAGTTTACTTTCATAATATGCTCAGTAAAATTTTCATACTAGGCTCACGGTGCTTGCTTGAGGCCATACAAGGATTTTACAATCTTGCATACCTTTTGTTCTTGACCCTTCACAACAAATCCTTCTAGATGGGACATAAAAACATTCTCTTTCAAATATTCATTCAAGAAACAAGTTTTTACATCCATTTGATGGACTTTCCAACCGTTCTAAGCTTCCAAGGAAAAGAGTGTCTAGATGGTAGCCCATTTTGTTGTGTGGGGGTGGAGGGGGGGAATTCTACTCATAGTCGACCCCTTCCTTTTGTGAATTTTTTTTTCACAAGCCTCAATTTGTGCTTATCAAGTGATCCATTTGCCTTATAATTTTTTTTGAAGATACACTTGCAGCTAATTGGTTTGCTTCCAAATGGAAGATCAACCAGCTTCTAGGTTCCATTATTTATCAAAGCATCATATTATTTTTTCATCACTTCTTTCCATTCATCATGAGAGGTGTCCTATGTGAGGGAATTTGGTTCAAAATTTGTAGACAAATTTAGTTCACAATCATAAGAAACATCCATATCAACAGGTGAATCACAATCTTCTACATCACCTCCATTCTGTCTAGTTTAGCTTCTTGTTCCGATCTTTCCAACCTCATTAGGATGAACACCTTCAATTGTCTTTGTCATCCATTTCGGAGGAAATTTTTGAGATTTCCCACCTTTATCAGTTCAATGAGATGGGGCTGAATTAATATGTAGTATCTCAATTATGTCAATCACAACACCCAAAGTGTCATCAATGGTTGGACCTTCATTCAGGGGAGATATTTCTTTAGAAGAATATTCCAAATATTGATCTAGTATAGGAATCCCACCCTTAAATGTGTGGAATCTCATTATCAAAATCCCAAAAATATTTTTCATGTTCAAGTATATCCAAGTGATCAAGTTGTCACTCAACAACATTGCCATTCTTGGAAGATTCAAGAAATATCACATCTCTAGATATCATAAAATTCTTATTGACTTCATCATGGAGACGGTATGATTTATAGGTATTTGAGTACCCCAAGAAGATACATTTTCAACTCTGTGCACCGATTTTGTTTCTTTTTTCCTTGGGTAGCAATGCATAACAAGTGGAAAAAAAAACCTTGAGATGCCTCACTGAAGGAATGTGTCCATACCACACTTCATAAGGAGTCTTTTTTTATATAGAATTATATCGAAACCAATTCTTTATATACATATCACATAGAACTGCATCATCCCAAACCATCAGTTTAACATTATTGAAAAACATCATGGAATGTACCATATTTAATACTGTCTTGTTTATTCTTTCAACTACTCCATTTTGTTGAGGATTGTAGGGTACAATTGTTTGATGTCTGATCCCATGCTAGCGAATATAGCTTTCAAATTCATTTGAAGTGTATTATTTTCCATTATCAACGCGAATAGAGCCAATATGAGATTGTGCATCATTTTAAATCCATGCATGAAAGTTCTTGAATGTTTGAAAAGATTCAGATTTGTCCTTCAATAAATAAACCTAACACATCCTGGTGTAGTCATCAATAAATGGCATCATATATTTATTATAATTTGTAGAAGGAATAGGAATTAGGTCACACAAATCAGAATGAATTATTTCAATTTTTCTATGTTCTCTTGAATGAGAATCATGAAAAGACTATTTGGTGTGATTTCCTAGAATACAAGCATCACATTGCTTAAGATTCCTAGGAATAGTAGGCAAACCAGTAACACCATTTTTATTCAACAAATGAAGTTTTTCATAGTTCAAGTGTCCAAATAAAGCAAGACATAAAAGACTTGATGGAAATTTACCTTCATCATAGTGAGAATTGTATGAGAAGTTTTATGCACGAGCAGAGGTTCCTTCCATCTTCAAAAATATTTCTTCCTCTACCCCCGTCATGACAAGTGAGTGATATGATGCTTTTCTGACCTCAAAATTTCCATAAAATATATGAATGGAGTGTCCTTTCTAGTGGACGTGGACCAAAGACAACAAGTTTCTCCTCAGCTCTTGGAGGTATAGAACATCATGTAGAAGAAATTCTGGAAGACGAAGCAATTTGAGCTTGATGGTGCCAAGCCCTGATGGCTTCAATTTGGACTTGTTTGTAAAGTATACTACTCCATCAGCGTTTCCAGTGAAATATTCAAGGAAATCTCTTCGAAAATTCATGTGGCAAGCTTCTTCTGAATCAATCAACCAATCATATTTCCATGAAGAAAGTGAAGCATTGAATAAGTCTTCAGTTACTCCAACGTTCCAATGTGCTACAACATAATGAGTGGAATTGGGTGCCTTACCTTTCCCTTTTTCTGTTGTTTTACCTTTCTCTTCATTTCTTTCCTGCTCAATTTGGTCCCAAGGAAACTTACAAGTGGAAGAATCGCGTGACTCCATATCTAATGCATCGTATGCAATGAAGATCATACTTTTCTTCTTGGAACTCTACTCCCCTGCCTCTAAAATTTTTCCTTCCTCTTTCCCTTCAGCCACCTCTTCCTCTAGAATATTATTGTGCATGATTATTCTCTTTATGTGCAAAACACAAAGCTTCCTCAGAATATTGACGAGCGTTCTTCTTCCAAGAAAAATTATTTTCAACGGAGTCAAAGATAATCTCCTTAAGGTTTCCACTTGCTTGTAATGACTCAATATAATGTGAATATGTGGGATATGGTGTCTTGACATAAGCTATGAAAAGAATATATATCTCAAAACTAGTGGCTTTTATATCATGCATAATGGATCTTACTTTTGATGCTAAGACAAGAGAGTCATCATTTTTCAACTCAAGGCTAAACAAATTAATCACTAATTGAACAAATTCAAGTTCAGAGTGTTATTCATATAATTCCTTAAACTACTTTAAGGCTTTAAAGGAATTTGAAAAAGGAGAAATATGGAAACTAGCCTCTTCATTTACTGGTCCTGGAATCAAGGAATATGCCTTGATGTTCCTGTTTTCCCAAATGGAAAGCTCCTTGTCTAAAGTGGGATTTTTAGGTACAATACCCACTACACCTTCACAGATTCCTTTCCACAACTCATTGAAAATGAGAGTGTGTTTTATCTGTCGGGACCACTCAGGATAGTTCTCCTTTCCAATGAGAACCATTCCCACAATAGATATGAGTGAATGCATTATTAAAAAAAAGGACTATGTGATTCAAAATAATGCAGCCTTATTATTCCTTCTTGATTAGGTATGAAATTGATTTAATATACAAATAGTAAAGCTATATTGGCTCTATCACCACTCCTATAATGTTGCCACTCATTATTCATAATTTATGACATACTATCCTATTTTAAACCTTCTTTCAGATGATATAACAATCCTTCATGCCCTCAACATTAAAAAGAACCACTCATCACACCATTTTAATGCATAAATATTATAATACACTCACCACATCATGATATATATAAGATTAACTATACAAAAATTTCACATTTCCTTTGTCATGCAATATATCAACTAATCATAAAAAATGACTATTATACAATATATATATATATATATATATATATACACTCAGTCAACATGTATGCACAATATTTAAAAAGGAGTCAACATACCATTCATTCTTGGGTGGATGCAACCTTCCAGTATTTGAAAATTTGTTAATGCACAGGCCGGTTCCGCTCATTGCACCATTCCACATCCCAAGGGAAGACTGCTCCAAGGCTGCACCATGCACCACAGATACACTGCATAGGATTTAACACACAGCTACTGCTCTTGAGCTCAAAGACCGATATGATGGTAGTCCAATGATTGCTCTTATCATGAAGCGAAAATGGAATTATTAATGGAGTAAGTGTTAATAACACATTTTGTAGACAAGTTAAGTTCTTTCCCTCTCGCTATATTATTGATAGTTCATAAATATTCGTAATCCAGGAGATATAAGGCAAGGATTTTGCTTCTTGCTGTTGTGGGGATACAAGGTGATGGAGATGAAGGTAATGGCATTTCCCTCTTCCTACTATGGGAATATGAAGTGATAGAGGTGGAGGTAGAGGAATTCCCACTCGCAACTTCACAATGTTGTGGGAATATGCAGTGGAAAAGGAGAAAGATTCATCTAAGGCCAACACACAGAGCTTTGGATTTGCAAGAAATCAACATTCATGAAGCAATATTCCAGAGAATATGGTAGAGAGCAGAGGAAATATGGAATTTTGGCAGAGTTTTTTAGGTGTTACATGGTAGAAATGTTAAAAATGGGGTTGGGTCTAATACCATGTTAGACGAGGAGGTAACTCCACGATAGAATTGTGGTTTTACATTAAGATGTAACTTGAATAAATACATGGAGAGGGAGAATATTGGGTTTCATCTCCCAATGTCTCATCGTCTTCCAATTCTCTTTATTTTCCTATCTACAATATTTTCATAGATATACATAATCCGAAAGATTAGGTGTCAAACCATATTGATACAATCTAAGTCACAGTGTGATATTGGATGATGGTTGTGGATGGTTGATCATGATTATAAACCGAAGGGATTTGTATTAAACACTAGGATTAATATTATAAACCTTATGAATAATAGTATAACCTAGGAATATGAACTCTTAGATTCATAAACCCAAGGAATTAATTCTAAAACCCCAAGTATTATAAACCCAAGGGAATAATATATTAAACCGAAGGGATTAACATTATAAATGCACAGTATATAAAACTAAGATAAATATTATAAAGCTAAGAGAATAATAAACCCAAGGGATTAATACTAAAACCTTAGGGGATTATAAATTTATGGGAATAATATTAAACCCAAGGGATAAATGTCATAAACCCAAGGCATATAAACACTAAGATAAATATTGGAAACCTTAAAATAAACATGGTTGACCATGGTCGACCACGGTTGATTTTCATATTGACACAATCGTTTTCAGCATGTGATGTTGGACTATGGTTGAACATGATTTATTTTCATATTGATAAAAGCTTTGTCAAAATAAGACGTTGGACAATGGTTGACTATATTTATTTTGATATTGAGACAATTTTTGTCACAATGCAACATTGGACCATGGTTGTCACAATGTGACGTTGGACCAAGGGACAATCTTTGTCACAATTTTGCCATGTTTATTGACCATATTTAACCAGGATTGAGCATGTTTAAGCAGGGTTGATTTTGATATTGAGACAATCTTTGTCGTAATGCGAAGTTGGAACATGGTTTACCATGGTTTCTTTTATTGAGGCAATCCTTGTCACAATGCAACAGTGGACCATGGTTGTCCATGATTGATTTTAATGTCGAGACAATATTTTTCACAATGCGACGTTCGACCATGGTTGAATTTAAAAAGCTATTTTTTTCACATAATTTAAATAAAAAAGTAGTTATGAACAATTGAGAAATATTAAGTTGATTTTATATTTTTTTTGCTAATTAAAAAAATGTATTAATATTTATCAGTAATGAAAATTTAATATCACATGTTCAATTTTTTAATAGAAAATAATAATCATTAATATGAATAATTTAAATTGGTAAATTATTTCTTTTAATTATTATTATTATTATTTATTAAATACTTATAAATGATAATAATTTAATTTAAAGAAGTAAATTATCTGTTTTATTTATAAAAAAATTAGTTTTATAATAAAATCTTATTTTACTTGTGATTTTGATAAGGAATTTAGTGAACTAATTTTCTATGATTTAAAAAACAAAAAAAAACTCTTCTTTTTTTTCTAAAAATTATTCACGTAAATGTGATGATATAAAATTATTTAACCTTTGAAATGACCAAATTTTTATATAAACTATATATATAATAGTTACAAATTTGAATAATTTTACAACATCTAAAAATATTTTGCAATCTCTAAGTTAGAAACTATCAATTCGCAAAAATTTCTAATCTTTAAAATATATCTCCATCTTTAAAATTTTCCCTTATTTCTTTAAAATATATCTCCATTTTTTAAATTTTCCCTCATTTTAATTCAAACATATTTTAAGTTGGATTTAAATGTTTTTTCTTATTTTCTTATTTTATTTTTTAATTAAATTACAAATAACTCAAATGACATAAACTATATAAATCAAAATGGCACATTTAATAAATCCTTTTAGAAATAAAAAATAAAAATGCATTTTTCTTTTTATAATAATAACTTTTACACATCATTATTTAATAGAGTAAATTGTTAGTACACTTTAAATAACTCACTCGTTGACATAATATTGGTTTGAAAAATGCATTTTTCTTTTTATAATAATAATTTTTACACATCATTATTTAATAGAGCAAATTGTTAGTACACTTTAAATAACTCACTCGTTGACATAATATTGGTTTCGTCAATGATTAGATACTTATTAGGGGGAATAAAACAGAAGAGCTATATGCACATTTAATTATATGAGCTATTATTTAATTTAGGTGGTTTCAGGATAAGGATATTTTTCATATTTATCATTATGTGAAGCTTTTTAATTAAAAAAAAAAACCATTACTTCTTTAAAACAATTTTTTTATAATGTTTAATTTTATAAGATTTTATTTATATTAAAATATGTTTTTTAATAAATTAATTTATATAGAATATAAACTTTTAATATTTTTAATTATATATTTTATTTTTTTTCACTTTTCTTTGAAAAGAAGTTCAACTGAGTTAAAGGAAAATCACTTGTTATTAAATAAATAACTCTCCCTATAATTCTGAGTAAATAACCCTCTCTCATATCTTAAATAATTTGCTCCGAGACCTGTCAATATAACTTTACCAGAACTGCCAATTAGAAATAGTGATTTTTTATAATTTAAAATTTGTTTCGTGTTCACTTTTTTGAGTTTGGAATTTTTTTCTTTTCTTTCACGTGCCTCTTTTACCTAAGATATCTGGAATCAAAGTTGGATTGATTGATCATACGGATAATACAACCATTAACAAACATCTTGATAATGGATTGGATTTGTAGCAATTACCTTTGTTTTGTTTATGAATTAGTTTTCAGCTGACACAAAATTAAAATTTTCTTCAGCTAAATAAAAAATCAAAATAGAGAAATGTTTGGAAAATGTAAAATTCTGTTGTTTGGTCGTATGCAGAATATAATTCCAATGAGTGTTCAAATCGCTCAATTCAAAAATTCTCTCGTCCGCGCTCACTGCAACCATCCTCTTATCAGCATTGTGGGTACTGCTGATAAGAGGATTGCGTGGATTTTGGTCGAGACAAATTATATGGCTGACCTCCCAGGTGATGTTGATTTGCTATGGTGCAACAAAAGGCACCGTCAGCGTATCGATATTTGGGGCATACCCTTTAGATGCCTGATTTGCCATAAGACAGGCCATCTTAGGGATCATTGCCCTTTTAGGCTTCGTATTGGAAAAGCGGGACAGGGTCATTTGGCTCTGAGCGACGAAGGACGACGCAACGGGGGCTCGGGCAAATCGGGCGGTGATAAAAAAGGTATGTCCTCCAATATATCCCATGATGATGAACCTTACAAATTTGTAAATGGCCAACCTGACTCTGCCATTTCAGATTCTATGGTTCCTCCCAATATTGCTTGACATCCATCTGTTGGTCGTAAACTGTATAGGGTTCTTCAGCCACAAACCGATAATTCGCCAAATTCTGACCCTTCACATGCTATAAATATTCCGGAGGACTTGGATGCCCCGGTCCCATGCCCTTCTTTTGGCCCAAATGATTCCAATTTTCCAGACAATAATACCATCTCCTGTAGTATGGTAGGGAAATCAATAGGGACAGAACCTACATCCCTCAATGCTGCCTTACAAGTCATGGTCCCTATACATTCTGGAGAAATGAGCTCACCAGAGAATGACCCGCCTCTGTACAAACCGGCTTTATGTGGGGGGGAATCTTCTCGTACAGGGCTATTGATAGATGATTGCTCGAACTATGGGGTTAACTTTGCCTCACCACACAATTCACCAGACAAATCGGGTCCTATTAACCTATATGACTCCCCTAGGAATTCAATAGGAAGTGATATTGATTCGCTGTTGGGGAATCCCAACATTGACCTGGTTGCCTTAACGGTTTTTGAGAAACCTATACCCTCACCACCAAAAAACTCTTCTGGCTTATCAACTGCTATCTATTCTCTTAAGAAGAAGGCAAAGGCAGCATGCAGGCTGAATAAAGGGAAGTTAAAGTCTGTGTCGTTGTTTTCCGATGATGATGTCGGTCTGTCAGATGTTCCTATTGCTGGTTATGATGGTCCACATGGCTCAACCAGGGCGCTTAGAGCAAGCCACTCGCGGAAATCACTCTCATGAATCACGTTATTTCATTGAATCTACGGGGGTTGGGCGATGCCCCCAAATGCCATTGCCTCAAGGAATTTTTAAACACCAGGAATCCTATCGTTTTTTTGGGACAGGAGACCATGTCCAATCGTTTGAAGGCTATTAATATGTTTTTAAACATAAGAAAAGGATGGCAGGCGGTGGCGATTAATTCAAGTGGTCGATCCGGGGGTTTGATCGCCATATGGAACCCCGATTTTGTTGCTTTCAGGGCATTTAGCTTTTTTGGAGGTATTCTGCTATCAGGGCGGCTCAGAGGTTTGCCAGGCAATTTTAATCTCATTAATATATATGCTCCATATGCTAATAGGGTGGCTTTTTGGAACAGAATGCAGCCGTCGGACATATTGGCACTGCCAAATCATATAATGATGGGCGACTTTAATTCAACTATTAATGCGGATGAAATTTGGGGCAATGCTGCTCGTTTGGATCCTTTGGCTGGTTTTCTAAATGACATATTTTATACACAAGCGCTGAAGGACATTAGGCCACTTCCAATGGCGCCTACTTGGTCCAATAAGCGAGGGGGTGATAACTACATAGGGAAGAGGCTTGACCGGGTGATGGTGAAATAATCCGTCGCGAACATCATGGAGAATCCCAGATCGATGATACTGGTATCTGACATCTCGGACCATATGCCAATTTCTTTCTCATGGTCCAACAAGGAGGAAGTTTTTGGACGACCTTTCAAGTTCAATAGAATATGGCTCGAAGACCCTGAATACACAGGTATTGTTGAGGAGATTTGGCACGCTGAATATGACATGCCGTTTGCAGATGTATGGTATTTCTTTCACTATAGACTTCAGAAAGTTAAGAGTGCCTCCAAGACATGGGAGAGACAAAAGAAGCTGAATCTTAAAAAGGAATATTGGGAAATACAGAGACAAATGGAAGTGATTATATCCTCTTTCATTATTTGTCATCCTGACGAGAACACTCTACAAGAACTCATACGGCTTGGAGAAAGGAAAAGAGAAATCCTCAGGATTGAGGAGGTCACTTGGCGGTTGAAGAGCAGAATTACGTGGCTAGTCGAGGGTGATCTGAATACAAAGTATTTCCACAAGTATGCAAATGGGAGGAAGAATAGGAACACTATATGGAGCATTAAGCATGAGGATGATTCTGCTGCTTATACTTCTCAAGACATCCAAAAAGAAGCGCTGGCATACTTTTCATCCTTCTACTCGAGACAGGACAGCATCGATTATGAGAACTAGGTATGGCTTTTAGAGCATGTCAATAGATATTTTGATGCTGAGGCGATTTCGCTCTTGGATTGTGCAGTTTCAGGGAATGAAGTCATAAAGGTCCTTAAAGCTTTTTCTTCGGATAAATGTCCGGGGCTTGATGGGTGGCCCGCGGAATTTTTTATCCACTTCTTCGATTTGATGGGGGAGGAATTGACCCAGATCATTGAACATATCAGAATGACGGGAGACATGCCGGCAAACCTTAATTCTACTTTCATAGCTCTAATTCCTAAATTGAATGATGCCCAATCATTTACAGACTTCAGACCGATTGCTCTGTGTAATGTGCTTTACAAGATAAACTCCAAGATTATTGTTGAACATCTGAAAGGAATACTGTCTGATTGTATCTCAAAAGAGCAATACGGCTTCCTTAAGGGTCGTTCCATCCACGATGTCGTGGCAATAGCACAAGAAGTTCTACACTCCATTCATTCAGAGAAAAGGAAGGCTATTCTGATAAAAGTGGATCTTCATAAAGCCTATGACTCTATTGATTGGTCATATATTAGGCTCGTGCTCATGAAGATTGGTCTCCCTATCAGGATTATAAGATGGGTAATGTCCTGCATATCTACTGTTTGATATGCAGTTTTAATAAATGGTATCCCAACATCTTTTTTCGCTGCTGAGCGTGGGTTGAGACAGGGCTGCGTGCTTTCTCCATTGATATTCATTCTTATCATGGATAGTTTCAGTGGTATTATGCATAATGCGGAGCGGCGGGGTTGTATTAAGGGCTTCTCCTTCTCTAATGAAGTTTCTTGTTCACATTCCTTATTTGTTGATGATCTGCTGTTGTATGGATATCTGAATAGGAACCATTGGTTCTATATACATTTAATGTTTAATCGTTTTGAAGCTGCCACAGGTCTGAATATTAACAAAAGCAAATCCTTTATTATATATGAATATGGAGACTTACAGGAGATCAAATTCATCGCTGAATTCATGGGGATCGACATTAGGGAGGCTGTTGCTGGGTTTACATATCTGGGCTTCAGGATTAAACCCTGTGGATATAAGATCCAGGATTGGACCTGGATGATCGATAAATTCCGGCGGAAGATTTCTGGATGGACACATAGGTGGTTGTCCTTGGGCGGTAGGTTAATCTTGATCCAGGCAGTACTATCACAAATGCTGGTTTATTGGGGACATTTGTACTATATTCCTGATGGCATAATCAAAATGTTGAACCAAATTATGGCTAAATTTTTATGGGGCGGGGCCTCTATGACTCATAAAATACATCTATGTAAATTGGAGCGCCTATGCAGATCTAAGGAACATGATGGATGGGGTATTCTCAACACGAGGATCTTCAATTTAGCGCTGCTTATGAAGTCCTTTTGGAAGGCTCTACATGGAAATGGCATATGGAATGCTGTAATTAAATGCAAATATATTAGGGGGGATATCCAACAACAAATTCTCTGTTCAAATTCCCCCCATCTCAGGTTTATATCGGCCATTTGGCGCAGCTTCAAGAAGATTATTTGTCATGTTTCCGATAGGCTTGCATGGAATTTTAGGGATGGGGTAATATCCCTTTCACCTTCAAGAAAATTATCGGTTTCCCCTCATGTCATGACCCCTCTCCGTTACTGGTGCACTGCCTTTCACACAGGGGTATCAATTTCATATCACAGACTATTAGAGTTTGGTCCTACGGTGCTCCAGAATTCAAAAGTGCGCTCCAGCTGGGATTACCGGTGAAGGTGGCGGATGAATGGGACCTGCTACGGGACACTTTCAGAGCAGTGGGTTTTTTTTGGGATGTTGGTGGTGATATAATTGTTTGGGATGGCCCCATACATGATGGCGTGCCTATTTTCAAAGATGTATACAGAGTGCTAAATTCGGCTTCTTATAGGGATCAGATGACAGCTTCTTTCTATCCTTTCTGGCGGAGGAAAATACCCACTAAGATTGTGCTCTTTGGATGGTTGGTTTGGAAGGGTAGGATCCTTACGGGTGAAAACCTGGCCCGGAGAGGCTTCTCGGGACCCTATAGATGTCACATATGCTGTGCTGACCTGGAATCAATTGATCATCTATTCTTTCGATGCCCTGTCATCATGCGTTTGTGGAGGCTCTTTTCCATTCATTACATGGGTCCTGCATGGTCTCCTGTTGATTTCTTGAATGCTGCATTGGAATGGGATAAACTAAAAGGAAAATTTAAATCGTTGCCTTTCCTTTTCATATGGGAGGTGTGGCGGGGTAGAAATAGATTGATTTTTGAGAAAGTGCCTTTCCAGATTTCACGGGTTTTCTCTTACATACTTGGATGGATGGAAGAACGCCCCTCCCCTTGCGTTTCTATCCCGGATTGCTCCATGCGCATAAGACCTCATGAGATCACAATTCCGGCGATATATTTTGATGGTGCTTGCGATAACAGACTGATGGGATGCGGAGCCTGGATTAAAATTTCTCAGCGGGAACGGGTACATATTCATTGGAATGCTGGTCGGCGTTCCAACAACAAGGCGGAACTTATTGCACTCTGGGGTGCTCTCCGATTTGCTGTCTATCTTCAGATTCAGGGTGTACATGTATATGGGGATTCAAAGGTCGTTATTGGGTGGGTTACTGGGGCTATGGTCATGTTGCGGCCTGGTTTACAGGGCTGGTTACAAAGGGTTCGAAGTTTATGGGCCACACTCAACCAACCTCCTATCACTCATATATACAGATAAAACAATACAAGGGTTGATGGACTGTCCAGAAAAGGTTTGATCCCTGATTTTGGGATTATGCAGGTCCAACTGTTCAGAGATGGCCTATCTTTCTGGCAAACTTCTATCCCAATTCCATAACATGGTACTGCTAAGTTTTTTGTTATGTCTGTAATGTCTTCAGGGTTTTTTGCAGGGCACTATACTCTTATTCCGATTGGACACACAGATTCTCAATAGGGTTTGAATCGTTTACTCTAAGGTGCATGATAAGGTTTACATTATAACAAGCGGGCCTGTACAGGTTTATCAGGGTGTTAACAATCCTTCGAAGTTGGTCTGCCACACAAACTACAAGCGAGCCGGATTTTATGTCTACAAGCAAACTGGACAAATATTACAAGCGAGCCAGAAGTGCATCAATGCAAGCGAGCCTGTTGGGATTTTCATATTTGTTGGGCTGTCATACATACTGTTTAATCTGAAAGCCTGACTGTGTGAAACGTTTTCTTTTTTGTGGTAGTGCCTATTTTTTGTCTTCAAGCGAGCCGGGTATAATGTTTTCATGCGAGCCGAACATATATTTACAAGCAAGCCAGAAGTGAAACAAAGCAAACGAGCCTGTTAGGACTTTCCTGTATGTTAGGCTATGTTACATATTGTTTAATCTGAAAGCCTACCAATCTCTATCAAGCGAGGCCGATTGTTCAGTACATGATATGGCTGCTTCGCCATTTTTTTGTTCAAGGAAAGCCACATGCACGATATTACAGGGGTGATATCATAACATTTTCGTTGTTGTTTAACTTCTCAATCACTCACACTCACTGATCTTCAATCCAAATCATTTTTGTCTTATTGTCCGAAGACCCAATATATTTTGGTTCATTCCAACCTTCCTAATCTAATTGTTCTCAATCTGAATGAAGGTCATTCTGAATGGGATGTAAACTCCCGATATGGGGAGGCCGACATAATACTTTCCTGCTCCTTACTCCTACAAGTGAGCTTTTATGTCTCGCCAGTATGATGGAATTCTCGCTATTGATCTTCATAGCTGAGATTATGCATGTTCAATGTACTGTTTATATATTAATATATTCAGCGTTTTTTTCT